>WNYA01000014.1:463244-871699 GCA_019512145.1 Engystomops pustulosus
CACAGTAACACACCAGTAACGGAGCACACAGTAACATACCAGTAACGAAGCACACATTAACACACCAGTAACGGAGCACCCAGTAACACACCAGTAACGGGGCACACAGTAACACACCAGTAATGGAGCACACAGTAACATACCAGTAACAGAGCACACATTAACACACCAGTAACGGAGCACCCAGTAACACACCAGTAACGGGGCACACAGTAACACACCAGTAATGGAGCACACAGTAATATACCAGTAACAGAGCACACATTAACACACCAGTAACGGAGCACCCAGTAACACACCAGTAATGGAGCACACAGTAACACACCAGTAATGGAGCACACAGTAGCATACCAGTAACAGAGCACACATTAACCTACCAGTAACAGAGAACCCAGTAACACAGCAGTAACGGAGCACACAGTAACACACCAGTAATGGAGCACACAGTAACATACCAGCAATGGAGCACACAGTAACACACCAGTAACGGAGCACACAGCAGGTACATTACAGGCTATAACATGCCAGGGTAGGGGGGGTCTAAGCTCTGCTTATATCTTGTAGTACGTGACACCATGTGGTTCTTCCCCTGATAGAAGTCTCCCTGCAGTCCTCATTACACTGACTCCCTAACACTGAGATACATTGTATTATTTATTAGTTTATCATTTCCCCTTTATGTATTTTAATAAAATCTAGGAATTTATATTAAAGATTTTGAATCTTTAACTCTTTGCTTCATCTCTTCCTGGCCTTTCCATAGGTCTGGCCACATGTAGTTCTCCGACTTGGGAAAAAGCCAGGTCTCCCTGCAACAGCTGGGCTCCTTTAGAAAGGACATACACAACCTCCAGTTGATTGATGTTTGGTGAATCGTTCAACCTAGGGACAGAGACAATACATATTATTCCTCAGCACATGACTCTTATAGTCGTATAGATTTCTTTCTCATCCAGCACAGAGCGTTAACGTGGGAGTCGACAGCATCAATAGGGAACATTGTGATTTCCGATCATGCGCCAATATATGTGACAGTCACTATCCCTAATATTGCCAAACGACCATGGGCTTGGCATCTTAACGATTACTTGCTTAAGGACGCCCTCTGTATACAGGAGAGAAAACATACTCTTGAATCCAATTTAGGATCGCCCGACCTCCATCCCGAGGTTATGCCTATGAAGGGGGAAGCTCGTAAATGTGAGCTACGCAGTCGCTTCACTGAACATGGGGTTCGATTTAAAAAAGAAAATGCAGCTAAACTCACCTCACTGTTACAGGAACTACACTCTCTTGAGCAAAGACATAAAACAACTCGGTCCCCGGAGGTTCTGGCAGATCTAGTAATAGTGAGAGATGACATCAGAGCCCTATTAGACTGCAAATCACTCTCCCAGCGCATGCAATTCAAAAGTCGAATCTATGAACATGCTAACAAATGTGGCCGCCAGCTGGCCAGACTCCTCCACCCACAGGTGGTAACAGCACACATCCCCAAAATTAGGACCTCAGAAGGGAAAGAAACATACATCCCGGCCAAAATTAGCGCAGAATTTGGTAAATACTATACCCAACTGTACAAAATTAGAGGCCCACTCACTGATTTAGATCCAATCTTGCTGACAAGGCAGATAGACACCTATATGAGAGACACAGCTTTGCCTCCACTGGAGGAGGACAAGGTTGAGGCGTTGGAAGCGGATCTCAGTGAGTAGGAAATATCTAAGGCAATTAGGAACACCCCCGCGGGGAAGAGCCCAGGCCCCAACGGCTTCTTGTCGCCATTTTATAAATTATTCAGGGAGTCCCTGGCTCCATTTCTGACAAGAGTCTTCAACTCTATTCCCCACTCTTCAGCATTTCATCCTCAGTCCTTAGAGGCAAATATCAGTGTTCTTTTAAAGCCGGAAAAGGACCTCTTATCACCCGTGAGCTATTGGCCCATTTCCCTTTTAAATGTAGACCTGAAGCTATACTCCGAAATCTTGGCGGATCGCCAGGCCCAGTACCTCCCAAAATTAGTAAGCACCGACCAACTAGGGTTTGTGAGGGGCAAAGAAGCAAGGGACAACTTAAACAAGACATTCCTCCTCATGAAACAGGCACAGAAAAGATCTATTCCCTCCTTCCTCCTCTCAATCGATGCAGATAAGGCTTTCGACAGGGTACATTGGGGTTTCATGACCGCCGCGCTTAAACTACTTGGGCTGGGCCCAAAATTTATGGGGAAGATCCTCGCCTTATTTAACAGCCCCACAGCCAGAGTCAGGGCAAATGGGTTCTTCTCGCAGCCTATACACATCAGAAACGGAACCCGTCAGGGGTGATTTTCAAGGAACCCCTGGCTACAGCTATTATAAATAACCCAAACATCAAGGGTATATAGGTAGGCCAGCTCCAATACAAACTGTCCCTCTTTGCCGATGACCTTATGCTCTATATATCCCAAGCCTGGATTTCTCTCCCATCCCCCATCATGGAATTTAAAAGATATAGTCAACTGAGTAATTTAAAAATTAACTTTAGCAAGTCAGAGATGTTGAACATATCCCTGTCGTCGGATGATATCTAGCTGATCAGAACTAGTTTCTCCTTCTGTTGGCGCCATGCATCAATCAAATACTTAGGTGTCCAAGTCCCAACAGACCTATCGAGATTGTATGCCATCATCTATCTACCACTACTGGAACGCACAATGAAGGAACTTACTGGGTACAATAGTGTTAGGGATTTTTATGCAGGGCCCCAACAGCCCTCTTGACTTTTGTAAGGTGAGTCCTAATTAACCCTTTCATGATTGAACATACAGACCAAGACATACACGTCAATCTCTTAGTCAGATCTTCTCCCCTTTAATAATCAAAATGCATAATATATAACAAACAGAAGAATCATCAAAGGGGCGTGAATAGTACACTGCAAAGCTATTGGTCATCAACAAATTCTGGGAAAAGAAAGTTAATTAATTGTGCTCAGTTCTCAGAGACCTTGTACACAGATATTGTTTATACTACACAATGGCTCCTAGAAGCTTCTTCATAACCAAAATAAATAACAAGAATACAGAGGCCCGAAGGACGGTAAGAAATGCCAAGGATATTGTGAAAAGTCAAACAACAGTTTAAATGAGAAAAATAGCTGAATTAAAACATTTAACCCTATTGCTTCTAAGAGGGAAGCATACCCCCCCCCCCAAGGTGGCCTCTTTATCTAAGATGGCGGACAGTAGTCAAGATGGCATCCGAAACCAGTGCGACCTCCTTAACAATAGGAAACAGTTGTCCTGGTTTGGTCGCATCAATGTGATAAAAATGGACATATTACCCCGATTCCTATATATCTTTCAGGGAGTCCCGATCATCCCCCCCTCATCGTTCTTCAAACCAATCAGATCAGCACTCATGTGTTTCGTATGGGGCACAGCTAGGCCACTTATTGGCTGGCGATTCTTGACTAGACCTAAATCGGCGGGAGGGGTGGGGCTCCCAGACTTTAAGCTGTGCCACCAAGCAGCCATCCTAGTGCGCACCCTCGACTGGCAGTACCACCTACATACCAAGCAATGGGTCCGGCTAGAGCAGTATAGCTCCCCGATTCCTATAAAGGTACTGCCATGAATCTCTTCCCAACACATCGAAATTTAACCTCAAAAGCTGTTTCTGGCCCAAACCCTGAAGTTATGGAGGTCTCTCATTAAACATAGGATACTGTCCCCTCCCTTGAGCCCTCTCACGCCTCTCTTCCATAACCTAAATTTCCAGCCAACATTTGCCAAAACCAGGTTCCTGGGCCACTCGATACATGAGGATCTCCGCATGTGTGATATGTTGGGAGAGGCACCTATCCCGTCCCACCAAAAACTACTGGAATTGGCGAGATCTTCCAATCTCTCGTGGTTGGAAATGTCTCAATTGGAGTCGTTCCTCAGATTACCAGGATCAGCAGCGTCCTTTAACTCCCCACTCACCCCCTTCAAGGCCCTATTCCGCCTGTAGTCCCCTCCGGAATACTGCATCTCCCAGATATTTAGCCTTCTGATACAAGAATCGGATATATCACCCCTGCCCTTCCTATCCGGATGGGCTAGATACCTAGGTGTCTCCTTGTCCTCTAAAGATTGGGATAAGGCTTTTTTGTTCACTCACAAATTATCGGTGGCCTGTGCATCAGAGGAACAAAATTACAAGGTGGTACAGGGTACCGTCCCTCCTGCACGCAATCTATCCCTCAGTCCGGGAGGCTCCCGCTGATGTCCTCCTTCCTCCTGCCTGTATGCCATCCTAACAGGATTTGTATATGACATTTTGTCACCTACTGACAACTCCTTTGCAGAGTTGTGCCTTGAGTGATAGCAACTCTTCTACTTTATAATAAGAACTTTACTGTCACTTCCACTAAGATCATATATGATATTGGCTTATTTTAGGTATAGTGTTATCTATACTTTCTTTTCTACATGCTTCCTGTTTGATGGTGGTTATACACTCACCGGCCACTTTATTAGGTACACCTGTCCAACTGCTCGTTAACACTTAATTTCTAATCAGCCAATCACATGGCGGCAACTCAGTGCATTTAGGCATGTAGACATGGTCAAGACAATCTCCTGCAGTTCAAACCGAGCATCAGTATGGGGAAGAAAGGTGATTTGAGTGCCTTTGAACGTGGCATGGTTGTTGGTGCTAGAAGGGCTGGTCTGAGTATTTCAGAAACTGCTGATCTACTGGGATTTTCACGCACAACCATCTCTAGGGTTTACAGAGAATGGTCCGAAAAAGAAAAAACATCCAGTGAGCGGCAGTTCTGTGGGCGGAAATGCCTTGTTGATGCCAGAGGTCAGAGGAGAATGGGCAGACCTGATAGAGCTGATAGAAAGGCAACAGTGACTCAAATCGCCACCCGTTACAACCAAGCTAGGCAGAAGAGCATCTCTGAACGCACAGTACGTCGGACTTTGAGGCAGATGGGCTACAGCAGCAGAAGACCACACTGGGTGCCACTCCTTTCAGCTAAGAACAGGAAACTGAGGCTACAATTTGCACAAGCTCATCGAAATTGGACAGTAGAAGATTGGAAAAACGTTGCCTGGTTTGATGAGTCTCGATTTCTGCTGCGACATTCGCATGGTAGGGTCAGAATTTGGCGTCAACAACATGAAAGCATGGATCCATCCTGCCTTGTATCAACGGTTCAGGCTGGTGGTGGTGGTGTCATGGTGTGGGGAATATTTTCTTGGCACTCTTTGGGCCCCTTGGTACCAATTGAGCATTGTTGCAACGCCACAGCCTACCTGAGTATTGTTGCTGACCATGTCCATCCCTTTATGACCACAATGTACCCAACATCTGATGGCTACTTTCAGCAGGATAATGCGCCATGTCATAAAGCTGGAATCATCTCAGACTGGTTTCTTGAACATGACAATGAGTTCACTGTACTCAAATGGCCTCCACAGTCACCAGATCTCAATCCAATAGAGCATATTTGGGATGTGGTGGAACGGGAGCTTCACATCATGGATGTGCAGTCGACAAATCTGCAGCAACTGCGTGATGCCATCAAGTCAATATGGACCAAAATCTCTGAGGAATGCTTCCAGCGCCTTGTTGAATCTATGCCACGAAGAATTGAGGCAGTTCTGAAGGCAAAAGGGGGTCCAACCCGTTACTAGCATGGTGTACCTAATAAAGTGGCCGGTGAGTGTAGGTGTTGTTAGTAATATCTTTACATAGGCTTTTTGCAGACTTGTACATTTGGGAGGTTGGATATCATTATTAGTGATTGGACATCGGTGGTACGGTTGACACATACCGGGGTCACTGTTATGTATGATATGTACATTATGTTTTTTAAATGTTTTTAAATGTATGTCTTTGGATTGGTTTGTCTTGTTGAATAATTACAATAAATATTGACGTTTTGTGTACTGAATCTATCTATTAGCCGTTTTTCGTGCATCTCTTTTTCTTCCTATCTGTACTTTGACACCATAGGCATGTTTCCAGGAGCAATGGATCCAAATAAAGGGGCATCTGAAGTAATGCTCCACCTTTAGGCTATAAGTCACCAAACATAATCAAAATATAACTAATTTTTGCACATTTCTGCATTACTTTGGAGGAAACTTTTTATACAAAATGGGTTAGATTCCACATAAAAAAGCAAATTCTATGATGGACATTTATCCCCTACCTGGAAAGGCTTGTCATTTAGTGGGATAAAATCTAATGACAGAGTCCTTTTCTTCTTCATATGAGTTATGTTGCTGATCACTGATATTTCATGAAATCTTCATTAGCTTCTGACAAGCTGTGATGATTTCTTTGTTGCGTAGACTATAAATGATCGGATTGATTGTGGGAACAATAATCACATAAAACACTGAAAGGATCTGCTTCAGGATCTCCGTGTGCCCTGAAAAGGGCATCAGATACACCACGGAACCTACAGAGTAATAAATGGCCATAACAGTGAGATGGGACAAGCAGGTGGAGAGGGTCTTCCTCCTTCCTTCTTTTGACTTCATGTGGAGAATAACACGGAATATATAAACATATGACACAAAGTTGCATAAAAATGGAAAAAATCCAAGCAGCACCAACTCTACATAAACTATAAGGGTGAACTCCCGAGAGCCGCCACATGATGCCTTAAATACATCTAGGGTATCGCAGAAGAAATTACGAATACTAACAACTTCATTGAAGGACAATGTTAAGAGAGATCTTAGGAGTAAGGAAGAATTTAGGAAGGCGCAGATCCAGATGATGCCTACAGTCAGGATACATTTGTTTCTTTGAAACATTTGGTGATAAGAAAAAGGATGACAAATGGCGATGTATCGGTCAAACCCCATCACAAAGAGCAGAATAACCTCGGCACTGGCACATAACATATAACCGTACATCTGGGAGAAGCACTGGGTGACAGATAACAGGTCATCCCCAGATAGTAACATGTAGAGGAGATTAGGGATAACGACTGTGGTGTAGCAGATATCTATGGAGGACAAGTTACAGAAGAAGACATACATAGGAGAGTGTAGATGGGCATCGAGACAAATCACCGCAATAACAACCAAATTCAGAAAGATTCCTATGAAATATAATGTGGAAAAAGCCCAGAGATTCAGCAGCTTCTCTATGTTTTTTGAGGAGAACGGCAGAATGTGGACTGTAATGTACATGGGGTCGTCCATGAGATATCGACAAGGATATTCTGCAGGAAAGGAAAAATTCTGAGGATCCATAGTTTTTTTGCCAATGTGATTGTCCTTCCCTCTAGTGTGACCCACAGATACCTACATTATATTCATAATTATATAAATCAAAACATAACAAGTCTGTCACCCCTCGTGTTGTGTAATGTAAATGCGTTCTTTTTATTGGCCTTATATATAGATCAAACTGAATAAAAATAATGACATCCCAAAAGGAAATTTCCCAGTGGCTCCGATTACATCAGTTACTCTACAATAACAAGGACCTGTTTTGTGGGAACAATAATCACATAAAACACTGAAAGGATCTGCTTCAGGAGCTCCGTGTGCCCTGAAAAGGGCATCAGATACACCGCGGAACCTACAGAGTAATAAATGGCCATAACAGTGAGATGGGACAAGCAGGTGGAGAGGGTCTTCCTCCTTCCTTCTTTCGACTTCATGTGGAGAATAACACGGAATATAGCGACGTATGACAGAACGTTGCATAAAAATGGGAAAAATCCAAGCAGCACCAACTCTACATAGACAATAAGGGTGAACTCCCGAGAGCCACCACATGATGCGTTAAATACATCTATGGCCTCGCAGAGCAAATTATGAATACTAACAACTTTATTGAAGGACAATGTTAAGAGTGATCTTAGGAGTAAGGAAGAATTTAGGAAGGCGCAGATCCAGATGATGACTACAGTCAGGAGACATTTGTTTCTTTGAAACATTTGGTGATAAGAAAATGGATGACAAATGGCGACGTATCGGTCAAACCCCATCACAAATAGCAGAAGAACCTCGGCACTGGAACAAAAAATAAAAAAGAACATCTGGGAGAAGCATCGGGTGACAGATAACAGGTCATCCCCAGATAATAATATGTAGAGGAGATTAGGTATAGTAACTGTGGTGTAGCAGATGTCTATGAAGGACAAGTTACAGAAGAAGACATATATAGGAGAGTGTAGATGGGCATTAAGACAAATCACCACAATAACAACCAAATTCAGAAAGATTCCTGTGAAATATAAAGTGGAAAAAGCCCAGAGATTCAGCAGCTTCTCTTTGTTTCTTGATGAGAACGGCAGAATGTGAAATGTAATGTACATGGGGTCGTCCATGAGATATTGACAAGGAAATTCTGCAAGAAAGGAAAAATTCTGAGGATCCATAGTTTTTTCCCAATGTGATTGTCCTTTCCTCAAGTGTGACCCACAGTTCAAATAAATAAAAGAATCTCAAAAGATCCATTGAGTTTTCCCAAAATGCATTTGAGTTCTGTTCCTGGGGGGGGGGGGGTCTTCAGTTAGAGGTAAGGGATAATCCCGATGCCATAACGTTTGAGGAATAAAATCATCTACAGCCTCTTACATTCTTATATTCATAATTATATAAATCTAAACATAACAAAAGTCTGTCACCCCTCATGTCGTGTAATGTAAATGGCTCCTTTAAATTGTCCTTATATATAGATCAAACTGAATAAAAATAATGACATCCCAAAAGGAAATTTCCCAGTGGCTCCAATTACATCAGTTACTCTACAATAACAAGGACCTGTTTTTCTTAGTGTTATTTTTAAAATATTTCAGATTGGTGTGGGCCCCAGAACAGGGACTTGTATCCATCAAGTGTTTATGACATCCTGAGGCAATGCCATTGTCCGGATTCAGGGGTAGTGGACCCACTGGACCACCACAGATGAAGATGTAAGCGGACACCTGGGAACAGAGTCTAAGTGGTACCTGGTTTTCACCAAAAGCCCGCTGCAGTGTGGTACCACCAGGTCACAACTTTGTCTGCGAAGGCCACCAAGACCAGGAGGTACAGAGTCTTGAAGCAGAATCATGGTTGGGGACAGACAGGAGGTCGAGACAGGCAGCACAAATTCAACATCAGAGGCAGAGCAGAAGGTCAGTGCAGGCAACGGAGAAGCGATATCAGGAACAGAACTGAGTTGACAACGGGAAATCAGTCTAAACACATGGCATAGAAGCACAAAGATCCAGCAGGGAACACAGGAAGGAGCTGGCTTTTAAACAGGGATGGCGGCTGGTCAGCGCCAAATATTGGCACACTGGCCCTTTAAATCTCAGAACACCGGTGCACGAGCCATTGGAGATGAGGTCGCATTGGAGCGAGGCGACCATCGTACAGTCCAAGATGGTAGTCAATTGCAGGGGCAGAGAGATACGTCTTGACTTGATGTAGGCGGACATTGATACGGTTTCAGGTACATACAGGTGCAGACAGTGGGTACACCCAACTGCGTGGGGGAGATCTGCCCAGCAGATGGTCAAAAGGACAGTTGTAGGGACGTTGCGGTTGCAGAGTCTCTGCTTGCTTCTCCGAACAGACATCAGCAAAGTCTGTATAAGAAGCTGGGAGACCCACCAGAGCCTTGGTGGACAACGGAGAAGGCACATGATGAAGTGCCACTAGACAGCAAGATTGGCATTTTGGTCCCCAATGAAAAACTACCCCAGTCTGTCAATTGAGCACAAGTGCATGGCTCTGCAGCCACAAAAGACCCAGAAGTAGAAAAGAAGATGTAGATCAGGGTTGGCACAATAGATATAGAGATTCTCCTGTCTTCGTCCAGAGTGCTCTTGGGGTGTTAGCTGGGTGTCATCCACCTGCATAGGTTCTTCGGTAACAGACATAGAGGACGGCAGAGAGGGCCTTTGGATGACTGCAGCCAAAAAGGGTAGCCGTCGGACTCTGGCTTGCATTAGTTCTGCTTGCAGTTCCTCCAAGCGTTCAGAGCGGGGGATGTCAATCTGGGTAGCCAGAGAGATCAGGGCACTCAGGGAAGTCAGCAGGTCCCGTGCAGATAGGTCACCTCTGATCAGAACAGACAGTCCTTTTTTAAATGTCCCAACAAAAGCTGCTACATTCCAGGAGAGCTCGGAAGCAAGGAACTGCAAAGCGTAGTCAACAACTGAAGAGTCCCATTGGCGCAAGTTCAACAGGGCGATCTCAGCAGATCAAGCCCGGGATGGTTCCTTGAATATGGAGCGGAATTCAGCGAGGAATGCGGTGATTCCTGTCCCAGAGGGGTGTAGCCCATGCCAGGGCCATCCCGGAAAGGAGCCTGATGAAGAAGACCACCTTAGACTGTTCTGTGATCAACTGCATTGGCATTAGTTCAATGTGCAAGGAGCACTGGGTAATAAAGCCCCGCAGAATCGTGGTCGGGGACAGGCAGGAGGTCGAGAGAGGTTGCACTGGTTCAATGTCAGAGGCAGAGCAGGAGATCAGGGTGGGCAGCTGAGAAGTGATATCAGGAACAGAACCGGGGTCACAACGGGAAATCAGTTTTATCGCAGGAGATATGGGAAACACCTTTATGGGACAAGGCATAGAAGCACAAAGATCCGGCAAGGGGACACAGGAAGGGGCTGGGATTTAAACAGAGAAAGCGCCATTTGAAAATAATGCAATAAGCTACATAAATTTCAATGTCTTACATGCCTCAAAGTGTGATAATGGCTTAGTGGTACTGTATATATAGAAATAAAACCAGGTCAAAAAATAAAGTTACACTTACACTATATAAAAGTATTTATGACATATGATCTAAGTAAGTCTCATTTATTATTTGAATTCTACCAAGTTTCTATTATTAAATTCTACCAAGTTTATTCTTCCCGCAGGCCTCCTGGAATGTGAGACGGTGGAATATTAGGATCAATTCTCAAATCTGTTTTTAACTGAAAAAACATCCTCATATTCATTAGAGAAGTTGGTTTATTTAAAGTTACGGATTCCTGCAGAAAAGTATCACTAGGAGACGTCTCTAGTTGTTCTTTTATACACAAACAGGAATATAATTACATTCTATAATTTCTGGCATAATGTTACCGCCGGCAGGATAAGCTTTTCCTCCCTCAGATAAGAATTAAATTGAATGAATCACATTTTGCAGTTTGAAAAAAATATTTTCTAAACATAATAATAATTAAACTAAGATGCATAAAACTTAGCAAAAACTTACCGAAATTGTCATTTTATTGGATTAAAGCGATTTTCATAAAATACTGTTTGTAATATTCTGAAAATGTTATGTTTTGTATTAAAGTTCCTGATAACATGTGTTTTTTTTTTTTAAACTTACCATTAAAAACATTTTAAGACCCTTCAATCCATTCCAAATCTTTGAAGCTGCTGGAGTGATGTGAAGAGCTCCCTACAGAATCCAGAAAATGTACTTAGTTACTTTAAAAAAAAACAATCTTCATAGGGTTAGTAATATTATTTTTTATTTTATATTTTCATATGCAGAAAAAAGAAGACACAACAAGTATAAAACGCATATACTGTACATAGGAAATGAAAAATAATAATAATAAGGGTAAACTAGTAGCACGTAGAAGGTGATAGACCACTGTCCTCACCCAACTAATCATCTGAACTATCGCTTATCGTTACACAATGGGGCTCATTTACTAAGAGTCCATGGAACACATTTCTGTCGGGTTTCCTGAATTTTTCCGATTTGCCCCGAATTGCACAGGGGTTTTTGGTGCATGCGATCTGATTTTGGCGCATTGGCGCTGGCTTTCATGTGACACAAATCGAGGGGCATGGCCGTCGGACAACCCAACTGATTCGGACAAACCGCGGAATTTAAAATTCAAATTGTGTCGCAAGCCATGCACTCACATACACCGGGAAGAAGAAGGTGAACTCCGGAGGACCTCAGCGGCGGAAGCGACACATGCAGGAAATTGGACGCACGATCTTAGTGAATCGCGGCAGCTCCGAATACTCGTCAGACAACGCACCTCGGGGATCGTGATGTAACGGGTAAGTAAATGTGCCCCAATATGTTCCTGGTCAATCTCCAGATGTCATTAGTATGACTATATGCTTCAGACAGTCTAAACATGATCCAGTGATGCCATAGAGAATGAAACTTATCATAAGTACCTGAGGCGGAAGATATGCACATAATGGGGCACATTTACTTACCCGGTCCCTGCGCAACCCCCGATCCGGAATGTCCGACGATAATGAACTCTTTAGGAGGGGCCGTAACTTTAGAGACAAGGTAGTCCACAGTCACTTTGTAAGACCTAAATCTGACCAGACTTGGCTTACTCAGACCAGCAAAGGCTGTTACCGCTGCAGTGGAGGTATTGCCTGCAAAGTAGTTAAGACCTGCAAGAGGTTCATGAGTAATACTACAGGACTTACATATGACATCAACCATTTCATTAATTGTAAATCCCTAGGGGTGATTTATCTATCCACCTGCAAATGCGGTAAAAAGTACATCGGAAAGACCTTCCGCGAGTTCCGCCGCAGGGTTGGAGAACACCTAGGGGACATTAAACACAACAGAGACAAACCACTGGCTAGACACATCCACGAGGAACACTGTGGCAACTTGACAGGTCTATCCTTTATCGGCATTGAACTGCAGAAAGAGGGGGAGACTGGGACCGCCTTCTCAGACAAAAGGAAACACGATGGATTTTCAGACTCAAGACTGAATCCCAACTAGGTCTCAACGAACAGTTGAGTTTCGCATGTTTCCTTTAAATAACCCCCCTTCCTCATAATTTTATGTCAATTCAATTCTTGGCATTAGAATTTTCTTACATTGTTCCTTTCAGACACCAACCTCAGTACCTGCCACTCACACTGGAGTTCCTCTCACAACCACTGAGACAAATATGCCACAAATCCCTACTCTTTTTATTTATTAGTACCCATCGTGTGTTATTGCACTCACTTTGGATCACTATCACATTGCGGAGGTGTCCTACCTTCACCCCGCACCATTATCCTATTATGTGCCCGTACTATTGTTGAACTGTTACCTTTTGCCTACGACTCCTCCCCGCTGCCACCCGGCTCCGCCTATCTAGTGGGCAGCTGCTCACTTCTTGGTGAGTACCCGATCGGCAGTGCACATGCACCGTGCACATGCGCATAAACATCGGCATTCCGCACTCGCATTGGCACTCGCTAGCTGGCGTGTTCCTGTCGCGTGCGCCTGCACCACCCACTGAGGCGGCCTCTTCTGGAACCTCACTAATAGGCTGACACCCATGGGCGGTGTTGTTGGGGGCGGGGGCCAGGCACACCTCCTCATTACGGCGCTCCCTTTTCAAACCCCGGCATCTAGGACCGAAACAGAAGATCCCACTGGACCCCATGGCTTAGACTATGAGCGTACCCCACACTCTCTGAGCCACCTCTATTCGCCTGGCTGCATTGCCTTACCCGTAAAATGCCCCCAAAAGGGACAAGGTAAGACTATTAAGCTCCTTTGATCAATATACACCGCTCTTGTTTCACATGCATCCTAGCAGGACAAACATTAAAACAAGCTACCCATTTTCAATAGGATGTTTGTTGGATTAACCCAGTGATCCCCTGATGAGCCCCATAGGGTGAAACAAGCCTTGTCAGGATTTGGGATTCATACTCCATTCAGGACATGCATCTTATAACACAGGAGCCATAACTCCATTTGTGACACCTCTGTAACATTATAAGGACCATTACCTGACTTTAGCTGCTAAATAGGTCTATAACAGGGCCAGCTATTGCAGGGTCAGGTTCCAGTCGGGCCTGTGGTTTAATAGGACCACAGTCCCGAGGCTAGGCTACCAGGGTGTATTAGATCTATGTTCCAAACTAGGGTTTACTAGGGACTTACTTTGTGACTATAGTCCATAACCCACACAGACATAACGCTTATCTTTTCACCCTCTCTTTTAAGTATTCTGTGCACTCCTCATGGATCGTTCATCTACCCCACTGTGATCATTAACTATCCTCTAACTGACTCTGGGGTAGCATTATCCCTGACACCACTTCCTAAGGAGTCTCGCAGATGGAAGTTTTGCAGACATACGCAACTCCGGAGGTGAGCCCATTTTCATCGTCTATTACAACCTTTAGGACACCCAGAGATGACTCTCATACTCCTTTAATCTATTTCATTTTTAGATTGGTCACCAATGCCGAGGATTGGAATACGCAAGGCAAAAGATCTCAATACACGTTTCGTTGTAAATAGTTGTAAATAAATAAGCACTATCATATCATCAAATCATGAGTTTTACTTTCCTTTATTAACATTTACGTGATTTTTTAGGGCCATCTCAGTAGACCTCCTGAGAAACCCAACACAAATTTTTTTCGATAATGAACTCTGCGGCGACTCACTTAGATTGTGCACCCGATTTCCTGAATGTGTTGCTTCCCCGATCAGGTCCGCCGGAGTTAACCATCTTTCTCCTGATGTATGTAAGTACTTTGTCTTGCAACACAATTTTTAAGTAAAATCCTGCGGTTTGTCAGAATCTGTCGAATCGTCCAACGGTCCGTCCCCCGATTTGTGTCCATGAAAGCTGCTAAATACCTGTCCAAGTGTCGCGATCCCTGAAAAACGCTGGGGAACCCAACCGATATGCAACCGTGGGACCCTTAGTAAATAAGCCCCAATATTGTTTACCATTTCATTTATCATTTATCCAAAAGGTGCATTTGGTTAGCGCCATTTTCTAAAAGTGCAACAGCGATCTTTTATATATCTGGACAGGAGTCTCGCTGGGCTGAAGGAGGATCAGGCCCAATCTGGTTCAGAAATATCCTGAATTTGCCAAACTTTGGCCAGATTGATTCCCAAAATAGGGATAGAGCCTGACCAGTATTCCTTCAGAGACTACAGCAAAAGGCTCTGCCAGTACCAATCTGGTCTATAGATCAGAACTGGTGGAGATTGCACCCATAATCACTAAGAGGCCGGAGTGGATCAGGGTACATATGATGGTGCTGCCACTGTTCTAAACTCGATAAGCAATGAGAAAATGTCAAGAATGTCCAGACATTTTGAAATCTACATTTGTCAGTAATTGATTCTATGCTAGTTCAAGGTATCAGAAAGGTCAACCTGTGAGGGTTTCTGGATCATGACCCTTAGGGTGCAGCCACACGTTCAGTTTTTTAGATGCAATTTTTTAAGCCAAAAGCAGGTGTGGGTTCATAATGGGTAATGCATTATCATTGAGAATTGTTACTCCTCCTCTATTTTTACTACACTCCGGGTTTGGGCATCAAAAACTGCATCTGAAAAACTAAACGTGTGGACGCACCCTCAACCCTCAAGTTCTCCTAATGGTCTCAATCTCAAAATCTATTTGTTATACTCTTAGTAGAAAATTGCTTTTGTGATGTGTCCTGATATGATACATTCTTGAATCTCTACTTGTATTTGCATTTATAAATACTGGTATTCAAACTATATATATATATTATATTATACGTTACTACATTTTCTCCTTTTTTCTGTAATATCACATCCGCTTATGTCTTTTCTAAATTATGTCTAATTACTATTAAGGACAATGTTCCATCCAAAAACGTCCAACTCTAATGGAATAAAGCTTCAAAGTGGTCATGCTGGAGAAGCACCTTCCTTTCTTCATAACTAATTGGAGAAAACCAGTCCCTCCTATTTTTCAGTCCTGGACATGTCCTCCCAAAGGAGAGCTCTATCCTTAGTTTTTTTATTCTTTTGCAAAATACACAAGAGATACTTTACTTGGTCTTCATGAACCTTCGACAAGCTCTCTTAATTTCCCTGTTCCGTAGACTGTAAATGACAGGATTGAGCATGGGAACTACTATGTTGTAGAAGGTTGAAAAGCTCTGACTGAGGGTCACTGTTTGGTATGATGATGGTGTCATGTACACCAAGCAACCTGTGGAGTAGTAAATCATCATGACAATGAGATGGGACAGGCAGGTGGAGAAGGTTTTCCTTCTTCCTTCTTTTGACTTAATACATAAAATCACTCGGATTATTCTTATATAAGACAGGAAGTTGCAGGAGAGAGGACCAACTCCAAACACCACAAACTCTACATAGATTACAATGGTGAACTTTGGAGAACCCCCATGGAAAGCATTGACTACATCCACAGCATGACAGAATAAGTGATGAACGGTAATGGCCTCCTGGAAGGGCAGTGATAAGAGGGGACTGATGATGAATAAAGAATTATTTTTAAAATATTTCAGATTGGTGTGGGCCCCAGAACAGGGACTTATTTTTAGTGTTATTTTGTAATATTTTTATTGTTTTATTGATATTATCTTTATGTGCACTTCTTCAGCTTTGTTAGGTTGGATTCATACTGGGTTGTGTATTGGGCGTCAGTCGCTTTGGTTCTTTTTTGTCTCTAAGTCTGCAAACCACCATTGGTCAGAAACCATAACACCCGGATTCGCAGCCTGGTTTTGCGAACTCAGACTATTGGCCTCATCAGTTAAAAGGATTGGACTGGTTTACATTTTTTTTCCCACGGACAACACATCAGTGGAAGTGGCTCCGATTACATCAGTTACTCTACAATAACAAGGACCTGTTTTTTTTAGTGTTATTTTTAAAATATTTCAGATTGGTGTGGGCCCCAGAACAGGGACTTGCATCCATCCATCAATTTATTTATTTTTTATTTTTAGTGTTATTTTGTAATATTTTTATTGTTTTATTGATATCTTTATGTGCACTTCTTCAGATTCGTTAGGGTGTATTCATACTGGGTTGTGTATTGGGCATCCATTGCTTTTGTCGCTGTTTGGTTCTTTTTTTGTCTCCAAGTCTGCAAACCACCATTGGTCAGAAACCATAACACCTGGATTCGCGGCCTGGTTTTGCGAACTCAGACTATTGGCCTCATCAGTTAAAAGGATTGGACTGGTTTACATTTTTTTTCCCACGGACAACACATCAGTGGAAAAAAAGCCAATGTGAAAATACTCATAAAAACCAATGGCTCAGAAAGGCGTGAAAATAAATAATACCAAGTCTAGACGAGTCAATCAATAATACAGACCCCAGGCAAAACAATAACATAGAGCTTAGGTGAGACAATTACTATTAATGTAGAGCCCTCAAATCAGACAATTAATAATGATGTTGACCTCAGACCAGACAGTTAATATTAATGAAGATCCCTGGTCCGTCAATAATAATGCAGACCATAATAATGGAGCCTAAAGAGGCAGCAGTGAATTACAATATAGACGGTTTGGGTGATAGCCCGGGGCCCGAGCCTTCTAAGGGGGCCATGGTCACCAGTTCTACTGACCAAATCTTTTACTGAGAAGGACCTTAGCCACTGGATGCTCATTCATTTGTTCTTTCTCCCAATACAGAAGTCCACAGGAGCCATTAGGACCTTTGACGAAACCTCAGATTGAAAGCAGCATAAGGGACACATCCTCTATTCCCCAAGAAGCTTGTTTCTAGTACCATATGTAGGAAGTGATTCCAGACTTTTAGGGGCTTTAATACCAATACAACGCAGGACCCATGCCAGCCTTGTGCAGAACGAAAAATAGACCCAAGAACAGATAACCATGTTCCAAGCAGGTAACCGGATGCTTCATCTGCTCTGGTTGCACACGCGAAACACGTTGTCCAATTTTATAAATTTCATATTATCTTTGATTTTTAATTTAATAAAGAACATTTTGATATAGAATGTCTATCCCCATTACTAAAACTATCACAGTCCGCACCACTTCAACGTCCATTTTATGCACTGGTTCTGTGCAAGAGGCCGCACCCACTGGATCCTATTCTTATCTAGAATAGTGAGGAGTCATCAAACCATGGCAAAGAGTCACAATTGTCAAGGGATAAGCCGACTGCATTTCAATGTCTTACATGCCCCAAAGCAGACTATTTGCTTAGTGGTATATATAGATATACCATATACCAGATAAGAATTTAATAGAATGAATGCATCAAACTTTGCAGTGTGAATAAAAATATTTCATACACATAATAATAATAAAAAATAAAGATGCATAAAACTTAGCAAAAACTTAACAACATTTACATTAAATTAGATTAAAGTGATTTTCATAAAATACTGTTTGTAATATAATAAATATGTTTTTTTTTTAAATTTGTATTAATTAAATAAATGTTATTAAATAATTTCTACGGCACCAATCTATTAAAGTTAATAACACTGATATTTTAAACCCACCATCCTAGAGCTAGAGGTGGACTGTAAAGAGCTCCCCACAGAAACCAGAAAAATTTACTTAGTTACTTGGAAAAAAAACCCATCTTACCAGGGTCTGTAATTTTATTCTTTATTTGATATTTTCATATGCAGAATAAAGAAGACATAACAAGTATAAAACACATGTACATAGGAAATGAAAATAATTTAATTAAGTAAATAATTAAATAATAATAATAATAAGGGTCTCTCACTCACTCTCCCTGACTGTCTCTCTGTCATTCACTCTCTCTGACTGTCTCTCACTCGCTCACACTCCCTGTCCGTCTCTCTGTCACTCACTCTTCCTCACTGTCTGTCTCTCTGTCACTCACTCTCTCTGACTGTCTCTCTATCACTCAACTCCCCTGACTGTCTCTCTGTCATTCACTCTCCCTGCATGTCTCTCACTCTCCCTACCTGTCGCTCTGTTACTCACTCTCCCTGACTGTCTCTGTCCCTCACTCTCTCTGACTGTCTCTTTTTCACTCACTCTCCCTGATTGTCTCTCTGTCACTCACTTTCTCTTGGTATGGGGACCGAAGGACGGGTCTACAGCCTTGCAGGTCTCCAGCAGGTGGTGTGTGCAATAAATATGGAGGGAGAGGCTTCTCCCTGGGGCAAACCTTTGGATGTATATTGAAGTCCCTGGATGATGGAAGTTGGGGAGCCTGTGGTGGCGATATAGTCTGATCCAGGGATTACACAGAGGCACGATGTGCAAATCAATTTAAAGTTCTTTATTCAACTTCAAACAGCAGGCAATGGCCAAATAGTAGCAGCAGATTCAGCAAACTGGAAGGTTGATGGAAATAGCTGGTCCACAGGAAGGTTTACTCACATCATGGTAGTAGCTTCTGGCTGGGCTGGTAAAGATGGAGCTGAATCCGGATGGTGGACCTCCGCTTTTGGGGCTTAGTCTTCCAACTTTCCCTGGGTGATAGGCAGTGGCCTGAGGCACCTCTTCTTCCTGGTATCACTGGCTCATGCGGCTCTACAGGAGCTTCACTGTCCTCTGCTTGCTTTGCTGACATGAGTATCAAGATGGAGTCTCTGCTCTCTGACTAGTTCTGACTTTGACTGAGTGTGCAGACCATGAGGTCTGTCTCTCTGCCCTGACCATATGCTCCCGCCCACTAGGGATTTTATTCTCCCTTGGTCAGGTGGTATCACTCTCCAATCAGCTTCCAGCTTGCTTTACAATAATATAGATTCATATTGGACAACAACATTTCACATGGTTAACTCTTGCATTACAGCTGCAATTACAAAGTTTTCCAGTATTTAGAGACCACTAAATTAGAGATCAGCTTCCCTAACAGCAGAGGGTGCTATTTGCAACAACCACCTTGCCTAAGAGTTAGCAGGGGTGTTGCACAATCAAAGCTCAGAGCTCATATTAATGACCTGTGGCAGAGCAGCAACCAATCACGGCTCAACTTCCAACTGCCACAGCAGCAGCAGACAATGGCTCCTGTACATTGTGGTCAATAAGTGGGTTTTGGAAAGTCGGGGCAGAATCAAGTCTGTGATGTTCTATGAGTCACAGAGAGCAGCTGTGCAAAATGTGGTGATTGTAAACACAACGGTACAGATTCTTTTAGCAGACATACATACATACACACATATACACACACACATACATACATACATACATACACACACATATACATACATACACACGTATACACACACACATACATACATACATACATATACACACATATACATACATACACTAAGCTTTATATATTAGATAGCCATGAGGGGCTGTATATAAAATAATCACTGTTTGATATACTTTGATATACTTGATTATACTGGATGATTAACTAGTGAATATTTTAGGGAACAGGAGACTGTTTTAGTTTCTGAATGTTCAATGCCACCACGTGAGTTCACTGCAAAGGGGCCACTGAAACCCTGACCCCGATCCTTACCCAACTAATGATCTGAACTATTGTTCTTTGTTACACAATGGGACTTATTTACTAAGGTCCCCGGCCGCATTTCCATCGGTTTTTCCAACGTTTTCGGGGATCGCGCTGGGGATTACGTCGCAGCGTGATTGGATTGTGTCACATTCATGTGACCCAAATCGGGGGCGGCCGACGGATTCAGACAACGCACGGGATTTAACAAATCAATTTGTGTCACATCCAATACACCGGCAGGAAGAAGGTGAACTCCGGCGGCCCTGATCGGGGAAGCGACACATGCAGGAAATCAGGCACACAATCTTAATGAATCGCGGAAGATGGGCTTTCCGATGGACAACGCACCTCGGGGATCGCGCAGGGACCAGGCAAATGTGCCCCAATATATTCTTGGTTACACGAGGCAGCATCGTTACAATGGAATAGGAAAGATGTATATCTAGCTTTTATCTGTTAATGGCTTCAAAAAGAGTTGAGTTCAGCCTTGAAACGCATAGCCTAAAAATTTTAACGGGGTTTACTGAGGGGATGCTAATGTTGGGAGGGGACTTCAACTTCCCTTTGGATGTATTACTAGACACCTCCTTGGGAAAAAGCCAGGTCTCCCTGCAACAGCTGGGCTCCTTTAGAAATCTATTAAAGTAAATAACACTGATATTTTAAACCCACCATCCTACAAGTAAACCCAACACATGTACATAGGAAATTAAAATTATTTAATTAAGTAAATAATTAAATAATAATAAGGGTCTCTCACTCACTCTCCCTGATTGTCTCTCTGGCATTCACTCTCTCTGACTGTCTCTCACTCACTCACTCACACTCCCTGTCCGTTTCTCTGTCACTCACTCTTCCTCACTGTCTGTCTCTCTGTCACTCACTCTCTCTGACTGTCTCTCTATCACTCACCTTCCCTGACTGTCTCTCTGTCATTCACTCTCCCTGCATGTCTCTCACTCACTCTCCCTACCTGTCGCTCTGTTACTCACTTTCCCTGACTGTCTCTGTCCCTCACTCTCTGATGGACACGTCTACAGCCTGGCAGATCTCCAGCAGGTGATGTGTGCAATAAATATGGAGGGAGAGGCTGATGAAAGAGGTTTCTCCCTGGGGCAAACCTTTGGATGTATATTGAAGTCCCTGGATGATGGAAGCTGGGGAGCCTGTAGTGGCGATACAGTCTGATGCAGGGATTACAGGGGCACAATGTGCAAATCAACTTACAGTTCTTTATTCAACTTCAAACAGCAGGCAACAGCCAAATGTTAGCAGTATATTCAGCAAACTGGAAGGTTGATGGAAACAGCTGGTCCACAGGAAGGTTTACTCACATCCTGGTAGTAGCTTCTGGCTGGACTGGTAAAGATGGAGCTGAGTCCGGATGGTGGACCTCTGCTTTTGGGGCTTAAGTCTTCCAACCTTCCCTGGTATCACTGGCTTATGCGGCTCTACAGGAGAATCACTCTCCTCTGCTTGCTTTGCTGACATGAGTACCAGATGGAGTCTCTGCTCTCTGACTAGTTCTGACTTTGACTGGGTCTGCAGACCATGAGGTCTGTCTCTCTGCCCTGACCATGTGCTCCCGCCCACTAGGGATTCTATTCTCCCTTAGTCAGGTGGTATCACTCTCCAATCAGCTTCCAGCTTGCTTTACAATAGTATAGATTCATATTGGACAGCAACATTTCACATGGTTAACTCTTGCCTTACAGCTGCAATTACAAAGTTTTCCAGTATTTAGAGACCACTTAAAGAGGTGATCAGCTTCCCTAACAGCAGAGGGTGCTATTCGCAACAACCACCTTGCCTGAGAGTTAGCAGGGGTGTTGCACAATCAAAGCTCAGAGCTCATATTAATGACCTGTGGCAGAGCAGCAACCAATCACGGCTCAACTTCCAACTGGCACAGCAGCAGAAGACAATGGCTCCTGTACATGGTGGTTAATAAGTGGGTTTTGGAAAGTCTGGGCAAAATCAAGTCTGTGATGTTCTCTGAGTCACAGAGAGCAGCTGTGCAAAACATGGTGATTGTAAACGCAATGGTAAAGATTCTTTTAGCAGACATACATACATACACACATATACACACATACATACATACACACACACATATACATACATACACTAAGCTTTATATATTAGATAGCCATGAGAGGCTGTATATAAAATAATCATTATACTGTTTGATATACTTGATTATACTGGATGATTAACTAGGGAATATTTTAGGGAGTTAGTTTCTGAATGTTTAAAGCCGCCACGTGAGTTCACTGCAAATGGGCCACTGAAACCTGACCCCGATCCTTACCCAACTAATGATCTGAACTATTGTTCTTTATTACACAATGGGACTTATTTACTAAGGTCCCCTGGCCGCATTTCCGCTAGGTTTTCCGACGTTTTCGGGGATCGCGCTGGGGATTACATCGCAGCGTGATCGGATTGTGTCACAATCACGCTGGCTTTCATGTGACCCAAATCGGGGGCGGCCGACGGACGATCCAACGGATTCAGACAACGCACGGGATTTAACAAATCAATTTGTGTCACATCCAATATACCGGCAGGAAGAAGGTGAACTCCGGCGGCCCTAATCGGGGAAGCTACACATGCAGAAAATCAGGCACACAGGGGCAGATTTACTTACCCGGTCCATTCGCGATCCAGCGGCGCGTTCTCTATGGTGGATTCGGGTCTGGCCGGGATTCGCTAAGGTAGTTCCTCTGACGTCCACTAGGTGTTGCTGCTGCGATGAAAAGCATCAGAACGCACTGAAGTTCACCGAGCCATCGTGGGTGAAGGTAAGCGGGTGTCGAGCGACACTTTTTCTAAAAAAATGCGGCGGTTTTTCCGAATCTGTCGGGTTTTTTTACGGCCACGCCCCACGATTTCCGTCGCGTGCATGCAGGCGCCGATGCACCACAATCCGGTCGCATGCATCGAAATCCCGAGGCAATACCGGGAAAATTGGTGCAAAACGGAAAAATTCGGTTAACCCGTCGCAAAAACGCGAATCGGGCCCTTAGTAAATGACCCCCACAATCTTAATGAATCGCGGCAGATGGGCATTCTGGCGGACAACGCACCTCGGGGAACGCACAGGGACCAGGCAAGTTAATGTGCCCCAATATGTTCTTGGTTACACACCACGGCAATCTGAGCTCCAGACCTGACGAAGCATCCGAGGCAAGGATGCGAAACGCGTTGTCACACTGTTCTATGTTCAAATAAATGGAACCGACCCTAACAGTTAACCTTTCCCTTTTAAATTGTCTCTTTTTCCAGTGCTTCTGGCTAAGGCAGTCATACAATTCACCTATAGCATCTTGCAAATAGTTATTGACCAGGGTTCAATGGAAATACCCAAGGTCCGAGACAAGGCAGCATTGTTACAACAGAATAGGAAAGATGTATATCTAGCTTTAATCTAGATAAAGAGTCAAGTTCAGCCTAAAAATTTTATACTTGCAAGAATTTTATTTATTAATTTTTTGTATAACCGTAAATACTACATCTTTTAATGAAATAAAGTAAGAACCAGAAAACTCTTTTGAGCACTTTTTTCTGAAGACCGGGGGATTACAGTAACACAAGGAGCGCTCCGTGGATCTCCAATTTTGCATTACAGAGAATATAACACCAGGATACTTTACATGTCAAAAGAAAAAATGCCTTCCTTGTCACATAATTAAACATAAAAAATATAGTTTTACCTCGGAGAGCACTGGGGAAGTTTAAAGAGTCAGTATAAATAAAACCACAATAGTTAGTACCGCACATCCTTAGCCTTCTTGATTCCTTCGGCTCGCCATATTCTGTATGAAGGAAAGAAGCAGTCTCTCTTCAGTTTTCAACGTTTTTACGGTCAGATGGGACAAAATAAAGTGGGTCTCATGTAATAGATACATAGGGGGTCATTTACTAAGGGCCCGATTCGCATTTTCCCAACGTGTTACCCGAATATTTCTGATTTGCGCTGATTTTCCCTGTATTGCCCCGGGATTTTGGCGCACACGATCAGATTGTGGTGCATCGGTGCTGGCATGCACGCAACAGAAATCGTGAGGCGTGGCACAATGAAAACCTGACGGATTCGGAAAAACCGCCGGATTTAAAAAACAAAAAGTGTCGCAGAGCTTGCACTTACCTTCACCAGGAATAGGCCGGTGTACTTAAGTGCATTTCAGCGGACTTCAGCGCAGCAGCGCCACCTGTTGGACGTCGGAGGAACTACCTTAGTGAATCCCGGCCGGACCCGAATCCACCGCAGAGAACGCGCCGATGGATCGCGAATGGACCGGGTAAGTAAATCTGCTTCATAGTATCATTGTATTACCTTTATCCTTACATGTACCTGGATGACTAACAAATAAAACAACAAAATAAAAATTTAATACAAAAAGCAGAGAAGGAAGGGGCAGCTAGTGATGCTGGGGCAGAAAGTCAGAAGTGGAGTGGTGTAACCATCTGCTATGTATTTCCCCTACAGTGGTGGGACCTAAAAACTGTGCTGGCAGACATAAAATTGAGCTGCACAGCAGATATCCTTTATGTCATACTAGTGTTCAACAAGCCTCGTTATAATGTCTAGGACATGTGTCAGAATAGGGTTGCTAGGTTCCTCCCTGCTTGCCCTGCCCCACCTGCTCCACTTGGCCACCATCCTTGGGACAAGCCAATACACCTATGAAAGTGGGCAATACATGTTGGATCTCAAATGCTCAGTCACAGCCAGGGATCATGTTCTGGTCCATTTAAGAGAGATCTCGTGGACATTTTTTTTCCATTTAATAAAAATTTTGTATGCTACAGTTTGATGCTGTTGTTGGTGTCTTATTTTTTTACATCAAAATTAAAAGTTAATATTTTAAGGTATCAATGCTAACAATAGGGTATGTTCAGTTACTTAAACCCTGCTCTAGTGTCGGTGTTATCCCAAAACCATAACCAGTGGAACAGTCAGGGTTAACTAAAACCCTGAATCAGGTTAAGCTATGGGTATGGTTATCCCTAACCATAGAGCAGGGTTATGGCTAGGCTTGACCCTTGCCTAACCATAGCCCTAGCCAAGGGTTATTAGGGTTCACCATAACCATGCATAATAAACATACCCATGAAATAAAGTATTAAACATTTTAATTAAAAAAGGAAGCCAATCTTGTTTCTTTAAAACTTTCATGAAAACAAATCTTTGATGAGACAACTTTTTTACTCATTTTTTTTAATTAAAAAAGTTGGTCACAAAATCATCTCTTGCAAGTTCCCACACTAATTAGCTAAAATAGCATGTAATTATAAAAATAGCTAAACTAAGGAGTCTTCTGATAAGATCTAACTGTCGTGGAACTGCCCCCTCTGGGGAAATGAAGCATGAGAGAAATGGGTAACAGTCCTGCTGCTCCAAGTCTTCCTTGAAGAATGAGCTCCAAGTGGAGCAAAGCTATTGGATGGTGTTCCTCCAGGTCATCATTAGAGGGCACCGCCATGGATCCGAACCTAGTTGTATACAATACTGCTGGCTTACACTACCAGCTTCACATTGTAGACTCCATCTGAATCGAGCAATGGAGAATTTGCCACTTGCTGCAAAGAATCCCAAAGACACACTCCACATACCGTCTAGCACGGCGAGTAGGAAGATGGAAATCCGCCTCTGATCATTATGTCAATGGTGACAATATGGGTTACTCGGCCCATATGTGCTGTCAAAAAATGGCCACAAACACAGGACATCAATTGCATACACTTGTGTGAATGGAGTATAGTGGAAGGCTGGAGTAAAATGATAAATTGCTCATCACGTACAACTTAGTTTGAGATAGTATTAAAAAAAACCTTCTCCCGTAATATATATTTTTTTCAATTTTAATGACTAAATATAATTTATGTAAAAACAAGAATAAAGTAAACCTTCAATGATTGTAGTGACGTGGCAGAAGTAACTGCGGAACTCAATATTCACAAAATGCGTCATGAGTCAAATCATAAAAAATTGAAGTCCCTGCCCTCTTCTCTCCAGCTTCCCCCCCTTTACGCTCTTCCATGCTGCCTGGATTGAAGGTGGCAGAAAAGGGAAAATAATGGTAAGTGGTAGCAATAAGCTAGTATTTGTGATTATTATATCAGGGATTTTACGCCACTGGTGCGGTGCAGAAGAATAGCCATTAGAAAAAAATGATAAATAGTGGTAATGATTTGGTTCTTTTCGTTGAGTGCATAATACTATTATAAACACCAAGAATAACAGAAGTTTTTGGTCTTCAGCATCTCATTGGGGCACATTTACTTACCCGTGCTGTCGCGATCCCTGAGGTGCATTGTCCAACAAGGATTCGGAGCTGCCGCGATTCACGAAGATCGTGCGTCCAATTTCCTCCATGTGTTGCTTACCTGCTCCAGTCCGCCGGAGTTCACCTTCTTTTTCCTGGTGCATGTAAGTGCATGGCTTGCGACACAATTTTGAATGTTAAATATCAAAAGAGAAAAAGAGAAAAAGCCAGCTCACCAGTAGTTCCTCTCTTGCAGACCTCCAAGGTGCACGGATAGACGTGTAAGCCCACACAAGTATAGAAAGCTCAAGTAAATGCAAGTTCCAGCACGATCACGGAGGACGCTTGTAGTAGTTCAACAGTTTTATTTCATGGGTAAAAAGTCACAAAACATGCAGCATATGGACATAAAAATGACCTACGCGTTTCGTCTGGTTAAGACTTAATCATGGTCCACCACCAAAGAACATAGACTGAACATTTAAACCCTGTGTAGCACACCTGTTGGGCGGGGAATGGATCACGTGATACCACCTAGTACGAGACAGCTAATTTTTGCTTGAGCCTGTTCGTGGCCTGAAATAAAAGGGAAGTGATCCATTCCTGGTCCAATTGATAAAAACAATATTACAGACATATCTTGATTTAGGAACAATTGTTACATATAATAATGAGATGTTAACATTTGGCACGAGTTAGCGGTAAGGAAACTATTAATATATTAAATATTGATCCATTCTACAATATGAAGATTCTGCACTTTTATATCTTCGGCACTGCATACAGGAAGAGCGCATCCTTTTAGATCGAAATCTATTACAAATAAACTTATGTGAGCAGAAAAAGCAGAGACATTCTGCTGTTTGTATACTCCTGCCTATCCGTCCCTAACATACCCATGTGAGCTTGATTAAAGGGATCTTGATGAATAACCTATGTTGCAGAATACTTCATTCTTAAAGTGGTATGTGACATATTACATTTTCCTGTTCGAGCCAACTTTGTATAACTGTCTACATAGAATGCAAAAACGTCAATGACATCAACTAAAATTAATCCTGGTGAGACTTTATGCTATAATCTAATTATTTAAAACATTTTTTTGCTGGAACATTAAGGTGAAAATAAAGCAAGCTTCGTATATTCTTCCATAATTTGTAATACCCGCTTCACTATATGATAATTCATAACACACCAGTAACGGAGCACAAAGTACACATAACACTTACCAATGGGACACACAGACCAAACACCCATAGTAAAGGAGCACACAGTAAAAAACACCAGTAACGGAGCCACCACAGTTTCCCCCCTCCGTACCCCACCCCATACACCAGTAACGGAGCACACAGTAACACACCAGTAAAGGAGCACAAGTGACACACCAATAACGAAGCACACATTAATATACAGTAAAGGAGCAACAGTAACATACCGGTAATGGAGCACACATTATCACACCAGTAATGGAGCACACATTAATAAACCAGTAATGGAGCACACAGTAACACACCAGTAATGGAGCACACGTAAACACACCAGTAATGGAGCACACAGTAACACACCAGTAACGGAGCACACAGTAAAATACCAGTAACACAGCACACAGTAACACACCAGTATCAGAGCACACAGTAACAAACCAGGAACACAGCACATAATACACACACTAGTAACTGAGCACACAGTAATATTTAAACCAGAACGGAGATCATGAAACACTAGTAATTGGAGCACACAGTAGTATCCGGCAACGGAGCACACAGTAACACACCCTTAACTAAGCCCCAGTAACACACTTAGTAATACAGCACACAGTAACACACAGTAATACAGCACACAGTAACACACCAGTAACGGAGTACACAGTAAAAAACCAGTAACAAAGCACACAGTGACACACCAGTAGCAGAGCACATAGTAACACACCAGTAATGGAGCACACAGTAACACACCAGTAACGGAGCACACAGTAACACATCAGGAACCGGGCATACAGTAATACTACAGTCATGGAGCACACAGTAAAACATATTAGGAAAAGAGGACCCAGTAACAGACCAGCAATGGAGAAACACGGTAACACACAAGTTACAGAGCACACAGTAACACACCATAATGCATCCACAGTAACAAACAAGTAACAGAGCACACAGTGGAACACTAGTATCGGACCACACAGTAACATGCCAGAAATGAAGCACACAGTTACCAATAACAGTAACAGAGCACGCAGAACATAACAAGTAATGGAGCACACAGTAACATACCAGTAACGAAGCACACATTAACCACCATAAGCGCACCAGTCGTAACACACCAGTAACAGAGCACACAGTAAACCCAAATACACACAGAACATAATGGGAGCACACAGATAAACACCGTAGTTGGACCACGGAAAGAATGAACACACAGTAACACACAACGAGCACAATAATCCAGAAAGCAACAGTAAAACACCAGAAATCGGAGCCACAGAGTAACACTACCAGTAATGGAGCACAGTGAACAACCAGTAACCTGAGCAACCTATCATAGTAACAAACACAGTACACGTAATGGAGCACAATAAAAACCAGTAGTAACAGCACCAGTCATTGACAGTAACAAACACGGACAAACAGTATACAGCACCAGTAACATACCATAGTAATGGAGCAACACGTAACATACCCGTGATTACAGCACACAGTTAACTACCAGTAAGAGAGACACCCAAGTAAAAAACCAGAACGAGCACACGGTAAACATACAGTAATGGTAGCACACCAGTACCACCAGTATACGGAGCACACAGTAACACACCAGTAAGGACAACAGTAAACTCCACCAGTAGCGAGCCACACAGTAAAATGACAGTTAATGAAGCACCAGTTAACGACTACCAGTAGTAAGGAGACACAGTACTACTAGTATGGAGCACACAGTAAACACACAGTAACTGAGACACACATTAATCTACCAGTAACGGGCACACAGTAAACATATTGTCGTACATCAGAGCAGCACTAATCTACCAGTAACACGAGCAACTACCATACCAGTAAGGAGACACGAAAACCCGTAACAGACCAGTAAACGGAGCATACAGTAACATACAGTAATGGGGCCAACACAGTTTACATACCGTAACGAAGCACACATTATATACCAGTAACGGAGCACCCAGTAACACCCGTAAAGGAAGCACACAGTAATATACCAGTAACGGCGAACCACAGTAACCATTTACCAGTAATGAAAGCACCACAGTAACATAACAGTAATGGGACACAGAGTAACATACCAGTAATTGGACACACAGTCTACATACCAGTAACAGCGAACACATTTACATTAATATACAGTAACGGAGCACCCAGAAACACACCAAGTAACGGGAGACACAGTAACATCCAGTAACGAAAGCACACATTAATCTACCAGTTAATGGAGCACACAGTAACACACCAGTAACGGAGCACACAGAAGTTTACAGTACAGGCTATAACATGCCGGGTTAGGGGGGGGAGGGGGGCGGGGCTAAGCTATGCTTATTCTAGTTTAGGGGGGTTATTTTGCATGACGGGTTCTCTTTAAATTGTGTAGTACCTGGGACCATGTGGTTCTTCCCCTGATAGAAGTCTCCCTGCAGTCCTCATTACACTGAGCTACATTGTATTATTTATTATTATTTATCATTTCCCCTTTATGTATTTTAATAAAATTTAGGAATTTACATTAAACATTTTGAATCTTTAACTCTTTGCTTCATCTCTTCCTGGCCTTTCTATTGGCCTGGCCACATGTAGTTCTCCGGTATAATAAGGGATCTCTACAATAAGGGCCTAAGAAACGGCCCTTAATTTTAGTCAGTTTATTAAAATAATTTAGGAGGATATGAATGGTTCCGGCGTGTCTGGCTCCTGACCTCTTGGCGATGCCGGTGCAGCACTAGGGGACCAGAATTGAAATATACAGCAGGTCCAGGCTGGTGGAGAATTCAGTGTTTGGCTCGGGTTATAGTAGTTTTGGCAGAACATCCCCGTCCTGGCTCGTCACCACATACTTTGTGAAGGAATCGTGACTTTTCATGCCTTGGACAATACATGAGATATCTGCTTCTCAAGTTTTCTTTGTTATTTTTTAACCCCAGTTTTTGCATTTTCTCTCTTTTCGCATAATGTTGGTGTATTGTAGATCATTTAGATTCAGAACATTAGAGCTTGTTTTTTTGTGTGGGACAGTTTCTAGATTTCATGGCCCCATATTTGGGTGAATGTAACTTTTTCATGAAAATGTTTTACCATTAATGCAGAGGAAAAATAGCAATTCTGTTATTGGCTTTTTACATGCTAAATTTTGTTGTAGCATAAATAACAATAGGGCACATTTATTTACCAGGTCCCTGCGCGATCCCCGATCCGGACTGTCCGATGAGGATGAACTCTACTGCGATTCATGAAGATCGTGTGCCCGATATCCTGCATGTGTCGCTTCACCGCTCAGGTCCGCCGGAGTTCAGCTTCTTCTTCCTGGTGCATGTAAGTGCTTGGTTTGCGACACAATTTTGAAGTTAAATCCTACGGTTTGTCCGAATCCATCGGATCGTCCGACGGCCCACCCCCCGATTTGTGTCGCATGAAAGCCGGCGTGATTGCACCAAAATCCGATCGCGTGCGCCAAAAACCCCTTTTAAATCCCTGTCCCAGCACCGCAAAATGTAAATTGTCGGGATGTCCGACGAAAGTGCGGTCCACGGGGCCCTTAGTGAATGAGCTTCAATATGTCCATGTTGATACAATTGCAGAGATGCCCTAAATAATTTTTTTTTTGTCATTTGGGAAGCCTTTCATACTTAAATCACTTGTTACACAAAGGAAAATGTGTTCCTTTCCAAGACCCATATAATATTTCTTTTTTGTGATGTAACCATGTGGGGGTCTTGTTTTTTGCAGAATTAGATGTTGTTTTTATTGGTACCATTTTTTTTTTTGCTATATTTAGATTTTTATTTAGATTGTGGCTGCATAAAAATTGCAAAACTTGTATTGTCTTTTAGGATTTTTCTTTTACTTTATTCAATGTATGTGTCAAAAAGGCAGTTACAGTTAGGGGTTAGGGTTACAGGGTTAGGGTTGCAGTTAGTAGTTTAAGCAGCCTTAATGGGATCTCCTTCCAATCCAAACTGTTAGATCAGGTGCCCATTTGTTACAGGACAGTCAAGCTTCTGCTTGATTAGCTATAAAAATAAATCTTCTCCAAAGTCATGGGAAAATGATCATATTTTGAGTTAAGTCACTTATAAAGCTGAAGACACCCTTATCTTCAGTTCTATAGCTCTTAAATTCAAGCTTTTGGTGTCATGTTTGAGAATCTCACCTTTCAGATGACTTTAGGCTTGATGTGGTCTGAAGGATTTCTACCTGTACTTTGACAGCAAAGGCATGTTTCCAGGAGCAATGGATCTACATAAAGGGACATCTAAAGTAAAGTAATGTCCCTTTAGGCTATAAAGTCACTCATCGTAATCAAAATATAACTATTCTCTGTACATTTTTGCATTACTTTAGAGGAAATTTTTTTTTATAGAAAATGGGTGAAATTCCACCTAGGAAAGCAAATTCTATAATGGACATTTATCCCCTACCTGGAAGGGCTTGTCATTGAGTGGGATAAAATCTAATGACAGAGTCCTTTTCTTCTTCATATGAGTTATGTTGTTGTTCACTGATATTTCATGAGATCTTCATTAGCTTCTTGTTTTTTGTGTGTGGAACAGTTTCTAGATTTAATGACCCCATATTTGGGGGAATGTAACTTTTTCATGAAAATGTTTTACCATTAATGCAGAGAAAAAATAGCAATTCTGTTACTGGCTTTTTACATGATAAATTTTGTTGTAGCATAAATAACAAAAGGGCACATTTATTTACATGGTCCCTGCATGATCCACGATCCGGACTGTCCGACGAGGATGAACTCTGACGCGATTCATGAAGATCGTGCGCCCGATATCCTGCAGGTGTCGCTTCCCCGCTTGGGTCCCCGGAGTTCACCTTTTTCTTCCCTGTGCATATAAGTGCTTGGTTTGCGACACAATTTTGAAGTTAAATCCTGAGGTTTGTCCGAATCCGTCAGATCGTCTGACAGCCCATCTCCCGATTTGTGTCGCATGAAAGCTGGCACGATTGCACCAAAATCCGATTGCGTCGGACAAAATCCCCTTTGAAATCCCTGTCCCAGTGGCGCAAAACGTAAATCGTCGGTATGCCCGACGAAAGTGCGGTTCACGGGGCCATTAGTGAATGAGCTTCAATGGGGGTCATTTACTAAGGGCCCGATTCGCGTTTTCCCGACGTGTTACCCGAATATTTCCGTTCTACTCTACGCAACAATGAATATAAAGCGTATCAAAAGTTTTAAGACTAAATGACACAGATACTCAGTGGATTTTTTTCAATTTAAAAATAAGTAAAAAGGTTAATACTCCCCTCATGTCTTCTTTCTTCTGAAGTTTTGAATTTTTTGTATTATCAATATAATAGAGGATGATAATGTAAGAGAAAGGTTCTAATGGTGAAGTGCCCGAGGAATGGTCTTTGTTCTCTCGAGTTCTTGTCAAGCTGTATGGTGATCTCCAAATTTGTCACTTCTGACTCTTCCTCTTATGCTAAGGCTGGCTGATATTGCCCTGACTATCCTTACCTGCTGCCTTAACCTGCCCTTTTGGCTTTTCACTAAGTGCTCTGTCAGTGCAACAAAGTTTTTAGAGAGCCACCGCGGTAATAGTGGCAACTAAGCAGAAGAATTTGAGAAGCACCAAAGAACTTATCAGTATACTCATTAGTCAAGGACAAGTGTCCTATGAAGATCAAAGCTTTGCAATTAACACAATAGGCCTCATTTACTAAGGGTTGGCGGTCTGCACTATCATTGGAATATCTGACGTTTTCCAATGTGTGCCGCATTTAAAAGGGTTTTTAAATCAGATTTTGGCACATCGGTGCCGGCTTTCACACGACACAAATCGGGGGCCGTTGGGCGATCCGACAGATTGGGACAATGCACAGGATTTAACATTCAAAATTGTGTCGCAAGCCATGCACTTACATGCACCATGAAAAGAAGGTGAACCCAGCACGATCTTTCGTGAATCGCGGCAGCTCCCGAATCCTTATTGGACAATGCACCTAGGGATCGCGGAAGGGGGTAAGTAAATGTGCCCCAATGAGATTCTGAAGACCAAAAACTTCTGTTATTCTTGGTGTTTTATAATAGTATTATGCACTCAACGAAAGACCAAATCATTACCACTATTATCATTTTTTTCTAATGGCTATTCTTCTGCAACCCGCACCAGTGGCTGTAAAATCCTGATATAATAATCACAATACTAGCTTATTGCTACCACTTACCATTATTTTCCCTTTTCTGCCACCCCTTCAATCCAGGCACATGGAAGAGCGTAAAAGGGGGGGAAGCTGGAGAGAAGGGGCAGGGACTTCAATTTTTTATGATTTGACTCATGCGCATTTTGTGAATATTGAGTTCCGCAGTTACTTCTGCCACGTCACTACAATCATTGAAGTTCTTTATTTGTTGTTTTTACATAATTATATTTAGTCTAGTCTTAAAATTGAAAAATATATATGACGGGAGAAGGTTTTTTAATACTACTCAACTAAGTTGTACGTGATACCATTTATCATTTTATCTTTCTCCACCTTCCACTACCACACTCCCTTCACACAAGTGTATGCAATTGTGTCCTGTGTTTGTGGCCATTTTTCGACCAGCACATATGGGCCGAGTAACCCATATTGTCACCATTGACATATGATCAGAGGCGGATGTCCATTTCCTCTTCCTACTCGCCGCTGCTAGCGGTAACTGTAGACAAGGGGATTGATCATGGGAACCGCTATAATATAAAACACAGATAAGATCTGCTTCATGATCTCCATGTTGTCTGAGAATGGCATAACATACACCAGAGAACCTGTCGAGTAGTAAATTGTCATGACGATGAGATGGAACAAGCAGGTGGAGAAGGTTTTCCTCCTTCCTTTCTTTGACTTAATCCGTACAATCACACGGACAATATTCACATAGGACAACACATTGCAAAAGACTGGGAAGAGACCAAAGACCGCAAGATCTGCATATATCAAGATGTTAAACTCATAGCTGCCACCACAAGAAGCATTGAAGATGTCCATGATATCACAGAAGAAATTTTTAATACTTACAACTTTATTAAATGTCAACCTAAGCAGTAAAATAAAATATAGCAATGAATTGAATGAAGCAGCGATCCAGATAATGACCGTTATCAAGATACAGATCTTCTTATTCAAGATTCTGTGGTAGGACAATGGATGACAAATGGCGACGTACCGGTCAAATCCCATCACAAAGAGAAGCGTCACCTCCGCACTGGCACATGTAATGAAGAAGTAGATCTGGGAGAAGCACTGGGTGACAGATAACAGGTCATCCCCCGACAATAATATGTAGAGGAGATTAGGGATAACGACTGTGGTGTAGCAGATATCTATGGAGGACAAGTTACAGAAGAAGATGTACATAGGAGAGTGTAGATGGACATCGAGACAGATCACCGCAATAACAACCAAATTAAAAAATATTCCAGTCAAGTAAATAGCCAAGAAAATTCCAAATATGAGTGGTTTATCTTTGGCTTCTAAGGAGAAGGGCAGAATGTGGAATCTTACAGACGTCTGGTTGTCCATGAGAACTGCAAACAGAAGTGGAGAGTGTTTTAAATTATTCTTGAAAGTGTTTTATACTGCGGGACAAGTTAGTCTAACAAAATCCAGTTTTTTTAATGAAAATTTTTAGTGGTCTTTTTCATAGTTTTTATCTTTTGTTGGTACAAACAATTATAAACACATGTCATGGCAAAACTTTATAATTCATAAACATACGTGGACATGACCTGGAGCATGACACCTGTGGTGCCATGTCCACATGGAAGATGATGTTTAGAAATTAGGAATTATGAAGTTTTGTCATGAATGTGAATAATGTCCCAGATTTAGCAATAACAGTGTCATGTACAGAGGGCCCCAGATTGATGAATTGTGGTACACATTCTTGGCATCCTCTGCACTGCTCCGACAGAACTTTTGCTGGTGCACCTTTAAACCCTTCTTATACCTTGACTAAACTCTAAGTCATAGGATGCGGGTAGTTCCTGCACCTTACGTCATGGTGAACACCAATCCGGGTTCCCACAGTAACAGTTGAGATCTCGACTATCACAATCCCGGTTGTTTAACCCAATGGACCCCGCTTTCCTAGTGACCAAGGCATCTATAGGGCATTACCGAGATGATCGGCATGCTCCGTGGAATGCTATGGCAGCTTTGAGGTCTGATGAAGGACGCCAGAGCTGACTTCAGTAGAAGCCTGCTACATCGTGTTGAATGAACAATCTTACAGGGCTGATGTCAGCCTAACACAACACAAAAGAGTTAAAATCACTAAGAAACAGCACTTATTGGGCATCACTGTCCGTGTAGACCCGTACAATATAATTGAATTGTCACTGAACCTGTAAGAGGAAGGCTATAAATGAAACGCAAAAAAACGCACAAAATTGATCAAAAAGTAACATTGACCACAACATGATACCAAGAAAAAGTACAGATTGTCCAGCAAAAAACAAGCCCTTAAACAGCTCTGTTAACAAACAATATAAATGTTATGCCCATTAATACATGGTGATGCAAAAACAAGCAAATTTCTCACGAAATTAGCTTCATATTCTGCAAAACAAGTTAACCATAAAAAGCTATATAAATCGTCTATCGCTGTAATGCGAAGGGATGACCAATAGAATAAAGATAACACATTCTTTTTATCATATGGTGAATGGACAGAAAAAATGCTAAAGACCTTAAACAAGAATTAATGATTTTTTTTACCACCATCAAGAAAGACTTTATAAAATTTCATTTTTAGCAACTGAACCCCCCCTAAATTATGCACCTGAAAAAAAGATCTCGTCCGCAAAAAAATAAGCCCCCATATGTCCAGATTACAATAACAATAAACATTTTATAGCCTGTAAAATGTGACAATGCAAATCTGCTCTAAATGGCGCCTCCTTCCATTCTGTGCCCGGTTGCGCGCACATATAGCAGTTACCACCACATATGGGGCATCCTCATACGCGGGAGAAATTGGGCATCAAACTTTGTGGAGTTTTTCGTCATCTAACACATTGGGGGACATTTACTTACCTGGCCACAGGAGTTCCCAAGTTCCCGAGTGTCCGTCGATCATGCACTCCGGATCAATTCACAGAGATTGTGCGTCTAATTTCCTGCATGTGTCGCTTCCCCAATCAGGTCCGCCGAAGTTCACCATCTTCCTCCCCATGTATGTAAGTGCTTGGATTGCGACACAATTTTTAAGTTAAATCCCGTGGTTTGTCCAACGGCCTCCCCCCAATTTGTATTGCATGAAAGCCGGCGCGATTGCTCCAAAATCTGATCGCGTGCGACACAATGCCCTTCTAAATCCCTGTTTTGGGGTGTTGATCCCCAAAAAGTCAGAAAACTTGACGGAAAAGCGGCCACGGGACCCTTAGTAAATAAGCCCCATTGTGATGGTTTCATTTTAATTAATAAATTGTATTAAAAGTGTACAGTTTGTAAATTACACCTCATTTACCCCTGTGACACATCCAAATGGTTAACATGCTTCTTAAAGTTGATTTTTCATACATTGAGGGGGGTTCGTTTTTATAATGGCCCCCAGAGCATCATCTCTCGCAGCAGAGCAGAATAATAGTTGCCCTGATGATTCAGTTTTAATGAGACAACGCTCCATGGAAGATGCAGACAGCGCTCTCTTCTATCTGATCTATTTACCACAGAAAAAGAAGCCCCTCAACCTGAGACCCCACTCATTCCCCAATTGTACACAAAAACACTATTGGTATAGGTATTGCGTTATTAGTCACCAAGGAAACATGAAGACAACAGACCCACTAATCCTACGCGTTTCACCGTTCTCACTGGGGTCTCGCCGGGGTCTCACTGTGGAAAGGTAAAAACTACCCAATGTCCTCACAATAAATCATCAATAGATCAACATACAAATCATTAGCATCCAAAATTTTCAATGATCAGACTCAAAGGAAATGGAAAAAATGCAGGTGCCCTATTTTCTGTCTCAGAACAGACACATATTGGGGCATATTTATCAGGACCTCTGCACCAGGCCAGTGGCGCAGAGGCCCTGAAAAAATCCTATTGCCTATTGCTAGCACTTGTGACTGTTTAGCCCTCTCCGCTACCTTCATCGCAGTGGGGCGTAAAGGGATGTGAGGGGGTGGGTGCAGCCAGGTGGGAGTGAGCCGCTGCAGGGCATTACTGTCCCCGCACCGGTGGACTTGCTGCCACCAGTGACTTCTAACCCTGGCCCTGCCAGGAGCGCCAACATATGATAAATGTCCCCCATTAAATCTATTTACATCCCTTCAATTCACAAAATAGAGGGATAAGTAATCATGCATGTATCCCTTAGCTTTATATAACACCTTATGAGGTACTAAAAGCACGGTTGTAATCAAAGTTCCCTAACGCTTTGGTTCTCGTGCTGCTTACTTTCCTCGGACCTTTGCACCTTTTTTTCAGGGATTGCGCGGCTTGGACAGGTATTTAGCAGGTGTTTGCGCTTTGGATTGTGACACACGATCGGATTTTGGCGCAGCTGCACTGCTTCCATGAGACAGAAATCGGGGTCGGCCGTCAGATGATCCGACTGATTTGGACTGAGCGCAGGATTTAACATTCAAATTGTGTCCCAAGCCCTAGCATTTACATGCACCAGGAAGAAGAAGGTGAACTCCAGGGACCTGAGTGGGGAAGCGACACATGCAGGATATCGGGGGCAGGATCTTAGTGACTCCCCACACAGCGCATTATACACGGACAATGCACTTACATGCACCAGGAAGAAGAAGGTGAACTCCGGGGACCTGAGCGGGGAAGCCATGCCAGGATATTGGGACACGATCTTAGTGAACTCCCGACAGCGCATTATACACGGACAATGCACTTACATGCACCAGAGGAAGAAGAAGGTGAACTCCGGGATCTGAGCGGGGAAGCGACATAGCAGGATATTGGACGCACGATCTTAGTGACTCCCCGCACAGCGCATTATACACGGACAATGCACTTACATGCACCAGGGAGAAGAAGGTGAACTCCGGGATCTGAGCGGGGAAGCGACACATGCAGGATATCGGGCGCACGATCTTAGTGACTCCCCGCATAGCGCATTATACACGGACAATGCACTTACATGCACCAGGAAGAAGATGGTGAACTCCGGGATCTGAGCGGGGAAGCGACACATGCAGGATATCGGGCGCACGATCTTAGTGACTCCCCGCATAGCGCATTATACATGGACAATGCACTTACATGCACCAGGAAGAAGATGGTGAACTCCGGGATCTGAGCGGGGAAGCGTCACATGCAGGATATCGGGCGCACAATCTTAGTGACTCCCCACACAGCGCATTATACATGGACAATGCACTTTCTGTGAACTACAGGGGAAATGTAAGTAAATAAGCTCCTTTATGCAGAATATTTATGAATACATTGAAGACCTTCCCTGTGTGTACAGAGTTGAGCAGTAAGAGATCAGTTCAGGCAAGAAAACAACATAGAGAAGTAAATAATTCTATGAAGATACTTACACTTGCTGTGAGATAGTAAGCAGCATCTGTGTCCTCCCCCGGCTGTGTATTAGGAAAGGCTTCTCTAGTCTCGGATTATATAGGATCCGGCCCTTGGATAATAAAAGAAAAAAATTGACTTTGTGCCACAAGGAGATTTCCCCGAGGTTGTGATTATGGTAAATACTAGAGATGAGCGAGCACTAAAATGCTCGGGTACTCGTTATTCGAGACGAACTTTTCCCGATGCTGGAGTGCTCGTCTCGAATAACGAACCCCATTGAAGTCAATGGGAGACTCGAGCATTTTTTAAGGGGACCAAGGGTCTGCACAGGGAAGCTTGGCCAAACACCTAGAAACCTCAGAAAATGATGGAAACACCACGGAAATGGACAGGAAACAGCAGGGGCAGCATGCATGGATGCCTCTGAGGCTGCTTAATCGCACCATTATGTCAAAATTATGGGCAACAGCATGGCCATGACAGAGTGACCGAATGAGGCTAGATAGCATCTAAAACATCCAATAATTGACCCTGACACTATAGGGGACGGCATGCAGAGGCAGCGGCAGCAGCGGCAAGCTAGAGACTGTCATGGCGACATACCCTAAATGGACTCAGGCTTCAAACCAATGGGTGGCAGAGAGGAACCAAAGGAGGTGACGGTATATTTAGTCGATAACACAGCATGGTGGTGACATAGTGAACAAGTTCCATAACGTGAAATCTGGTGAAACACCCGAAAAATGAGCCTGACACAGCTCGTTTGAAAAGGGGACGACATGTGGAGGCAGCCATGGAGACGACTTCCATGATAATGAGTAAGAGATGACAGGATGGGGCATCTATATTGCTTCTATGATTGAAACTTCAGGTCTCCAGCATGGCGGAACATAGTTCCATTATGTATCTGGTGAAACACCTGAAAATTCTGCCTGACACAGCTCGTTTGCTAAGGGGATGATGTGCTGTATATCATCTCGTGCTCCAGCGTCTGGGGCATAGAGAGTTGACATTGCGCATGGAGACATGTGGTGGACGCTGGGGAGGATCGTGGAGGCAAATGGACAGGAAACAGCGGGGCGGGCAGCATGCATGGATTGCCTCTGAGGCTGCCTAACCTTGGGATGGAGCTGGTGTCCGCTGCCAGTGCGAGCTTTCACCTGTCCAGCCCCTGTCTCTAGCTACTTCCCACCCAAAATGGGCACTGGGGGAAGCATTTCCTTTGAAAAAAAGTATCATTTTCAAAGCAGGTGGGGGCTACAAACAGCACTTCTAAGAACCTTTTGTATAAGATCAAGTGTAGTAGTGTTCTTATAAGTTTTGGTTATGGCGGGTGAGGGGAATGCAAACAGATGCGCTAGAAGCGCTGAAATAATATCGGTAAATGATAAAAGTTTGCCAGTATATTTTGTGGATGACACAGCAGGGTGGCGACAAAGTTAACAATGATGTGGAAGCCATGAAAACAACCCAAAATTCTTTCTGACACAGCTCGTTTGCTATGGAGATGATGTGTGGAGGTAGCAATGGAGACAACGTGTGGAGGCAGCTATAAAGATGACGTGTGGAGGCTGCTATGGAGACAACTAAATTTGGATAGTGCCTGTATGGGGCAGTCCAAAAAAGTTTTCAAACCAGAGGAGCAGGTAGGTGGTCTTCCAGAAAAATTGAATAGATTGAGTGCATGTATGTGGCAGTCCAAAAAAGTTTTCAAAGCAGAGGACCTGGTTGGTGGCCCTCCAGAAAAATTAAATACATAGAGTACCTGTATGTGGCACTCCCAAAAATTGTTTAAAACAGAGGACCAGGTAGGTGGCCCTCCAGAAAAATTTAATCCATAGAGTACTATACCTAGAGCCAGTTGGCCCTGGCAAAAAATAGCCAGTTTCCTCTGCTTTAGTGTACAAAGAGGAGGAGAACGAGGAAAATGAGGAGGAGGAGTGCATACATTATCAGGTTCAGCTTCTTTCACCTGCTGGAGAATGGAAATTCGGAGAAATCCGCTTTATTATTCATCTGATAAGCGTCAGCCTGTCAGCGCTGCAGCAGCTGCACTGAAACCCCTCAGACAACACGCTAGACGGCAGGGCAGGAAAGAACCTCCAAGGCTACAGCGCCAGTTCGTGCCACATGTCCAGCTTTGAAACCCAGTAGTTGTAGGGAGCTGTGTGTATCATTTAGGATGATGGTATGGTTAGCTACGTACTCCCTCACCATCTTTCTGTAAAGATCAGCCTTACTCTGCCGAGACTGGGGACAGGTGACAGTGACAGCTAAAGCTGTCAGAAGGGAAATACTGTGCACCAGGGCCTGCTGCTATTCAAGCATTCTCACACTCCTTTCCTCTCCAGGGATGAGAGTATAAAGATTTTGCTTGTAACGTGGGTCCAGGAGAGTGAATACCCAGTAATCGGGCTGGAAAAATTCTTTGAACGCGAGGGCTCACGGGATAGGTAGCCTAGCATGAAATCTCCATATGCGCCAGAGTCCCAACGCGCAAGAATTCACTCCCCTCACTGGCCTGACTGTCCATTTCCTCCAACTCCTCTTCTTCTGCCCATACACGCTGAACAGTTGAAGGACTGAGCAATGCTCCCCTCTTCTGTCTCCCAACATTCTCCGCCTCTTCCTCCTCATCCTCTCCGATATGCGCTGGAAAACCGACCTGAGGTGCTTGCTATCAACAAGGGAATCTTCTTCCCCCTCTTGTGACGAGCGCAAAGCTTCTGACTTCATCTGACCAGAGAGTATTTCAACAGGCCAAGCAGCAGGATGGTGAGGCTGATGATGGCAGCATCGCTACTGACCATCTTGTGTTGACTCCTCAAAGTTACTCAGCACACCTTGACAGATAATCAGACAATCCACGTTCACTTGTAGACTTGAGGAAGCTGACTGACCTGACTACCAGTTCTGGTGGAAGTTGACATCTGGCAGTCTACAATCGCTCTGCGCTGCTGGTAAACTGTGGATAACATGGTTAATGTTGAATTCCACCTCGTGGGCACGTCGCACAACAGTCGGTGAGCGGGCAGTTGGAGGCGGCGCTGCGCAGCCCTGAGAGTGGCAACATCTGTGCTGGACTTCCTGAAATGCGCACAGATGCGGCGTACCTTCGTGAGCAAATCAGACAGATTGGGGTATGTCTTGAAGAACCGCTGAACTATGAGATTTAACACATGGGCCAGGCATGGCGCATGTGTCAGTCTGCCGAGTTGCAGAGCCGCCACCAGGTTACGGCCGTTGTCACACACAACCATGCCTGGCTTCAGGTTCAGCGGTGCCAGCCACAGATCAGTCTGCGCCGGGATGCCCTGTAATAGCTCTTGGGTGGTGTGCCTTTTATCGCCTAGGCTCAGCAGTTTGAGCACCGCCTACTGTCGCTTAGCGACGGCACTGCTGCTGTGCCTAGAGCTACCGACTGATGGTAATTTGGAGGAGGAGGTGGAGGAGGGGTGGGAGGAGGAGGAGGCATAGTAGGCCTGATAGACCGTGACAGAGGTAGTCCCCGCAATCCTCCGCGTCGGCAGTATTTGACCAGCCCCAGGGTCAGACTCGGTCCCATCCTCCACCAAGTTAACCCAATGTGCCGTCAGCAAAATATAGTGGCCTTGCCCGACAGCACTCGTCCACGTGGTCTGGTGGACCTTATCAGAAACAGCGTTGGTCAGGGCATGGATGATGTTGTCTGACACGTGCTGGTGCAGGGCTGGGACGGCACATCGGGAACAGTAGTGGCGGCTGGGGACTGAATACCGAGGGGCGGCCACTGCCATGAGGTTGCGAAAGGTCTCTACCAGCCTATAGGGCAGCATCTCCAGGCTAAGCAGTTTGGAGATCTGGACGTTGAGGGCTTGGGCGTGTGGGTGGGTTGCACTGTACTTCCTCTTGCGATCCAGCGTCTGGGGTATGGAGAGCTGAACGCTGCGCATGAAGACATTGGTGGATGCTGTGGAGGATCGTGGAGGCGAAGGTGTGGTTTTTGCACGGTAGGTGTTTGGGGCCGGGTCCTGGGCAGGGGGCTGACTAGCAGAGGCAGCAGGTGACGCCGGGGAAGGAGCAGTGGTGTGCCCAGCCGGAGGTGAACGGCCTTCGTGCCATTGAGTGGGGTGTTTAGCATTCATATGCCTGCGCATACTGGTGGTGGTTATGCTGGTAGTGGTGGAACCCCTGCTGATCCTGGTGTGGCACAGGTTGCACACCACAGTCCGTCGGTCATCCGGTGTTTCTCTAAAGAACATTCTCAGATTGGGTTGAGGTTACTAGTGGAGTGCCACAGGGGTCAGTATTGGGGCCACTTCTTTTTAATATTTTTATTAATGACCTTGTAGTGGGTTTACACAGTCAAGTTTCAATATTTGCAGATGATACTAAGCTTTGTAAAGTAATAAATACTGAGGTCGATAGTTTAGCATTACAGAGGGATTTGTGGAAGCTTGAGGAGTGGGCAGAGAAATGGTTGATGAAATTTAATGTAGATAAATGTAAAGTTATGCACTTGGGCCATGGAAACAAAAAGTATAATTATGTTCTAAACAGTCAATTACTTGGTAAAACTGGAGCTGAAAAGGACTTGTGGGTATTAGCGGATGGTAAACTTAATTTTATTGACCAGAGCCAGGCAGCTGCTGCCAAAGCAAATAAAATTATGGAATGTATCAAGAGAGTAATTGATTCTCATGATAAAGACATAGTTTTGCCCTTATACAAATCGCTGGTCAGACCACACGTGGAATATTGTGTACAGTTTTGGGCACCAGTGTATAAAAAGGATATAGAAGAGCTGGAACGAGTGCAGAGGAGAGCAACCAGGATTATTAGCGGAATGGGGGGATTAGAATACACTGACAGATTACAAAATTTGGGATTATTCAGTTTAGAAAAAAGACAACTGGGGGGAGACCTCATTACAATGTACAAATACCTGAACAGACAGTACAAGGATCTCTCCAAAGATCTTTTTATACCTAGGCCTGTGACCAGGACAAGGGGGCATTCTCTACGCCAGTGGTTCTCAACCTTTGTAATGCTGTGACCCCGCAATATAGTTACTCATGTTGCGGTGACCCCAAACCATGCGATTTGAAGTAAAAACACACTAAAATCGCAGCTCCAAAGGCTTTCAGCGACCCCTGTGTTTTGGTCGTTCGACCCCTGCTGGGGTCACGACCCACAGGTTGAGAACCACTGCTCTACGCCTAGAGGAGAGGCGATTTTACCATCAACATAGACAAAGGTTCTTTACTGTAAGAGCAGTGAGACTATGGAACTCTCTGCCGGAGGTTGTTATGGCGGACTCTATGTACATGTTCAAGAGAGGCCTGAATGCCTTTCTGGAGAGCAAAAATATCACGGGTTATGGGGAAAAAACATTTATTTAATTCTTAAAGGTTGGACTTGATGGACTTGTGTCTTTTTCCAGCCTTATATACTATGATACTATGAACCTCCAGACTTCCGAAAATCTAGCCCTCGCCACGGGTGCTTGACTACGTGAAACATTTGGCGCTGATGCACCAGCTCTGGCCCTGCCTCTCCGTCTGGCCCCACCACTGCCTCTTCCAACCTGTTCTCGTCGAGGACTCGCCTCTGTCTCAGAAGCACTGTGTTCACCCGGCCTATCAACCCAGCTTGGGTCTGTCACCTCATCATCCTCCGATCCCTCAGTCTGCTCCCCCCTCGGACTTCCTGACCTGACAACAACTTCACCACTGTCTGACAACTGTGTCTCCTCATCGTCCGACACCTCTTTACACACTTCTTCCACTACGTGAACAATGTCATCATCACCCACAGACTGCGACCGGTGAAAAACCTAGGCATCGGAAAAGAGCTCAGCAGCAACTGGACAAGTGGTTTGTGACTCTGGGAAGGGTCCAGAAAACAGTTCCTCATAGTATGCCGGTTCAAATGCCAAATTTTCCTGGGAGGGGGCAGACTGGGGGGAAGGAGGCTGAGGTGGAGGAGCTGGAGGAGTGCTGATTTCGGTGACATGGGTGGACTGGTGGACAAATGGCTAGAAGCATTGTCCGCAATCCACAACATCACCTGTTCACACTGTTCTGGCCTCAACAGTGCTCTACCACGAGTCCCAGTAACTTGAGACATGAACCTAGGGAGTGTACCTCTGCGGCGTCTCCCTGCTCCCTCATCAGCAAGTGGTGTCTCACCCCGCCCAGGACCACAGCCTCTGACCCCTCCAGTAGTTTGACACCCACGCCCTCGCCCTCGTCCTCTACCCCTAGTCCTCAGGTTCAACATTTTCAAAATTAAAGTGTAAACTGTAAATTGTTTTTTGTGTTTGTTTTGTGTTTTTGTTTTTTTTAACAAAACAATGCTATCCTATTGCTATGGCTAGTTTCTAGCCTACACTGACAGCACACAATTGGATTTTGTGCTGTGCCTAATGACTTTGAGTTATTAAAAAAAGAAAAGTAAAAGAGTGTGTGTCACTAAGAGCTAAATAGAACGTTCCCAAGTCTACCTGCAAATTCGTCACAATATGGTACTAGCTGCCCTACTAGTGCCAGCAAGGCCAGCCACAAGCAAAAAAAATAAATATATATAACGCTATTCTAGCCCTAACAAGGGCTGTTGGGTTCTTGTAGACTCACTCCTGCCTAACAGTAAGCTAATATAACACCCTAACGCTATCCCTGCAGCAGCAGCAACTCTCTCCCTAACGGAATCCAGACAGAGAATGATGCGAGCAGCGCGGGCAGGGGCTAGTCTATTCAGGGTCACCTGATCAGGCCAGCCAATCACTGCTATCGACGTGTAAGGGTACCACATCATGCTGGGTGGATTGCAGAGTCTCCTGGCTTGTGATTGGATCTGTTTCTGGCCATCACAAATCAAAACGGCGGGAGTTGCCATTTTCTCGAGCTGGCAAAGTATTCTTCCGAGCAACGAGCAGTTGCTCGAACGGGCATCAAGCTCGGACGAGTGTGTTCGCTCATCTCTAGTAATTACTCCAAACTAACTGTGACCTTAGTTTTAAATTCTTAATTTTTATTCCTGGTCCCTCTCGCATGTTGTCTATAGAGATTACCCTCTTAATTCCGACATGAGATGCACAAATAAAAGTTGTACTTAAAGAAACCAGAATTTTACCCGTGGGTTAAGCTGCTGCATGGATCTTCAGTACTTATGGACTGTCTGCCAATATTCAACTATAGACATATAAAGCTCTGCTTACTTATAGGAAATATTGTGTAAATGGGGCCCTGTGTTACATTCATCTCATGTGACAAGGGTAATCACATCTAAGGTCCTTTCCCCCTTTACATTTGCAAAATCAACCCCATGTATGTATCTGATCACATGAAATAACAGCATGCTTCCATGGAAGATGTGGAGGATTATAAATCCATGGAGGAAGTGGAGGAGTAGAAGTTCATGGAGACTGCTGTGATTTCATGTGATCTGATACATACATAGGGCACATTTTGCAAATGTAACAGGGAAAGGACCTTAGATAACATCACCCTGGCATAAGGCATAGGGAGGAGTATATGGGAGGGCCGGCCAAGCAGGACACACCACCTATTATGCCAGGTAATATAAAATAAAGTTGATTTCATGGGGATGTGAGGGAAACAATTTTTAACTAAAAGAAAGGTGTAAGTTATCTAATAGTCATCTATGGGAGCCTGTCACTGGTTGTTCTTATGAAAAACAATTTGTTCTTGTCAATAAAGTTTTTAAATAGTAAAGCTACATTAAGTATTTAACAGGACACAGACATATTAAGACAAGCGAACACAAAGGTCTCCAAAAAAATTAGTTCCTTTTGGACATAAGACCAAGTTTACCCTACAATTTTCTTATTCTTTTCTGTCACAGAAGAGCATAGATAAAACTTATTGGTAGTCTACCTGTCAAGATAGGAAAGAGTTGCAGGCCCTGAGGTATTCAGAACCTCCATCCCCACCTACTTGCCAGGACTTTAATTAACCCACATTAAGCAACTAGTTGACGTTCCCTACTCTGAGTATCCGCTCAGAACAGATGACTAACAAAAAGAACATTAGTCACAAGTAAAGTCAGGATAACCTGGTCAAAATGAAGATGGATGCGGGGTACCAAATGCTGAGGCAAAGAATAGTGAATAATGTAGCTAGAGTAGCATAGAGAAAGAAACCAGAGACCAGTATAACCAGCATTGAGCATAGTGACAGGTATAGATGGTGTTCCTGGATGCCGCCCATCACTGAAACTACAACTTACACACATATTCAGTTCCAAGGTGAGCAACAAGAAACCTCTGCTTACAGCAGAAAAACGAACCTGGATGAAACCGCCAAAAGTGTTCTGACACTTCTGTTCCGTTCCGTTTTTTTTCCAGTGGTTACTCTCAAGTCTTCTCTCGTAATTTCTTCTGTAAGTGGACAGCTTCTTTCCAATCCGGTCCGGTACCGTACGGAACCTATCCGACTTCAGGTTGGAGCCTTACATCAAGAAGATTTGGTCTTCTATGTCTTGCCTCGCTCCACATCAGCTCTTCTTCTTGGTCTTCCCTGGCTCCAGCTACATGCCCCGATTCTCAATTGGAAGACTGGTGAGATCCTGCGTTGGAGTCCTGAATGCCAATCCCGATGTATGGTGGCTCCACTCCCGGTCTTATCCTCTTCTGTGTCTTCCAACTCTCTGGAGGGTCTGCCAGCTTGTTACCGGGACTTTTCTGACGTTTTTTCTAAGAAGCAAGCGGAGACCTTGCCACCACATCGTCCCTATGATTGCCCAGTGGATCTCCTGCCTGGCACTACCCCTCCCAGAGGTCGAGTCTATCCACTTTCGGTTCTAGAGACGGCTGCCATGTCTGAATACATACAGAGGGGATTCATACGCAAGTCCTCCTCTCCGGCTGGTGCAGGTTTTTTCTTTGTCACCAAGAAAGACGGCTCATTACGTCCCTGCATACACTATCGAGGGCTGAACAAGATCACAGTTAAAAATCGCTACCCTCTGCCGTTGATTACAGAACTTTTTGATCGCCTACGCGGTTCCAGGGTGTTCTCCAAGCTGGATCTTCGGGGTGCATACAATCTCATCCGGATCCGCAAAGGTGACAAGTTGAAGACGGCGTTTAATACCCGTGACGGGCATTTTGAATACTTAGTAATGCCCTTTGGACTGTGTAATGCCCCTGCCGTTTTTTTAAGAATTTGTGAACAACATTTTCCGGGATCTTCTCTATACGTGTGTCGTGGTCTACCTGGATGACATTTTAGTATACTCTCCAGACCTTGAATCCCATCAGAGACACGTACGTCAAGTTCTTGGTCGACTTCGTGCCAACCATCTGTACGCCAAACTGGAGAAATGCCAGTTTCACCAGCAAAGACTTCCATTCCTGGGTTACATAATTTCCGATAGAGGCCTTCAGATGGATCCCGCAAAACTGTCTGCTGTTCTTCAATGGCCATGCCCAGAAGGTCTCCAAGCCATACAGAGATTCCTGGGGTTTGCGAATTATTATCGACAGTTCATTCCCCATTTCCCCACTGTCGTGGCTCCCATTGTGGCACTCACTAAGAAGGGTGCCAATCCACGTGCCTGGTCTCCTACTGCTGAAGAGGCCTTTTCCAAGTTGAAGTCCGCATTTGCCTCGGCACCAGTCCTCTCTAGGCCTGATACCAACAAGTCTTTTTATCTTGAGATGGATGCATCCTCCGTAGGAGCTGGAGCAGTGCTCTCCCAGAAAGGGCCTAAGGGCCGAACTTCTACATGCGGCTTCTTTTTTAAGAAATTTTCCCCAGCGGAAAGAAATTATTCGATTGGAGACAGGGAGCTGTTAGCCATCAAGGCTTGCGCTAGAAGAATGGCGCTATCTTCTGGAAGGTGCTCTCCATCCTGTGAGTGTGTACATGATCACAAAAACTTGTTATACCTCCAGACAGCCCAGGCAAGCCTGGTGGTCTTTGTTCTTTTTCCATTTCGACCGACTGATCCATTTTCGTCCGGCGGACAAGAATGTCAAGGCTGATGCCTGTCCCAGGTTTCGGATGTTGTCGGAGAAGAACCGGCTCCTCGACACATAATGTCTCCGGACCAGCTTGTTGTTGCAGCTCCAGTGGATCTTCGGCAGCTACCTCCCGGCAAGACGTATGTTAGACCCACTCTCCGGAAGAGGATTTTATCTTGGGGATATTCTTCCTGTGTGGCTGGGCATCCTGTGGTGCAACGCCCCGTGGCCCTCATCTCCCGCTACTACTGGTGGCCAGACCTGGTCCAAGATGTTCGGGAGTTTGTCGGATCCTGCTCCTCCTGTGCCCGTAACAAAGCCTCCCGTCTTAAACCGGCTAGACTGTTACTGCCGCTGCCGATACCCAGTCGCCCATGGTCCCATGTGGCAATGGACTTTGTCACTGATCTGCCTGTCTCCTCGGGCAGTACTGTCATCTGGGTGGTAACGGACAGGTTTTCAAAGATGTCCCATTTTATTCCCCTTCCAGGTCTTCCGTCTTTCCCACAGCTTGCCAGTCTATTCTTCAAACACATCTTCCGACTGCATGGTCTTCTACTACATATCATGTCCGATCGAGGAGTCCAGTTTGTATCAAAATTCTGGCGTTCCTTATGTAATCAACTACAGGTCAACGTTGATTTTTCCTCTGCCTACCATCCGCAGTCTAATGGTCAAGTGGAAAGGGTGAACCAGACTTTGGGCTGTTACCTCCGTCACTTCGTTTCAGCCCATCAGGACAACTGGGCTGACCTTCTACCTTGGAGTTCTCTTACAATTCCCTGGACTCTGGGTCCACCGGCTCAGCTCCATTCTTTGTGGTCTATGGTCGTATTCCTCTCCTGCCTCTCCCCTTGTCTACTCCCTCTGATGTCCCTGCAGTAGAAGATTTGGTGCAGGACCTCAAGTCTGTTTGGGATCAGACCCGGCAGTCTCTTCTACGAGCTACGGACCGTACCAAGATCCAGGCTGATAAGAAACGTTGACTTCCTCCTGTCTTCTCTCCTGGTGATAAAGTATGGCTGTCCTCAAACTTGGTCCTCGGTTCCTTGGTCCCTTTGTGATAATCAGGCGCATCAATCAAGTAGCCTACAAGCTCCGCCTTCCTCCATCTATCCGCATCCCGAACTCCTTCCATGTCTCCCTCCTGAAGCCAGTCATCTTGAACCGCTTCTCCCAACAATCCCCTTCTCCTGCTCCTGAAGCTGATTCCCCAGATGTCTATGGAGGTTCTGGACATGAAGACCATAAGAGGTAAGCGGTTCTTTCTTGTAGACTGGAAGGGGTTCGGGCCTGAGGAGATATCTTGGGAGCCCGAAGAGAACATTTTGGATCGGACTCTCCTCCAGAGATTTCTTGGGACCAAGAAGAAGAGGGGTAGGCCGAAGGGGGGGTACTGTCATAGGTGCTCCCTGATTGCGGTTGCACCCGTGCCGCCTCAGGGTCCTCTCACCTCCCCCGGCTCCAGCGGCGTCCTCCGCAGCTTCCGCTTTGTGCACACCCCTGCTAACTCATAGGCAGGGTGATTGTTGGAATAGCACACTCTGCTGTTAGGAAGAATGATCACCTCTTTAAGTGGTCTCTAAATACTGGAAAACTTTGTAATTTCAGATTTTAGGCAAGAGTTAACAATGTGAAATGTTGTTGTCCTATAAGAATCTCTATACTATTGTAAAGCAAGCTAGAAGCTGCTTGGAGAGTGCTACCACCTGACCAAGGGAGTATAAAAACCCTAGTGGGGCGTGAGCACATGGTCGGGCAGGGAGAGACCTCATGATCTGCAAACTCAGTCCAAAGTCAGAACTAGTCAGAGAGCAGAGACTCCATCTGTGTACTCATGTCAGCAAAGCATGTCAGCGGAGCTGCGGAGGACGCCGCTGGAGCCGGGGGAGGTGAGAGGACCTGAGGCGCACGGGTGCAACCGCAATCAGGGAGCCCTATGACAGTACCCCCCCTCGGCCTTACCCCTCTTGCTTCTTGGTCCCAAGAAATCTCGGAGGACGAGTCCGATCCAAAATGTTTTCTCGGCTCCCAGATATCTCCTCAGGCCGAACCCCTTCCAGTCTACAAGAAAGACCGCTACCTCTTTATGTCTTCATGTCCAGAACCTCCATAGAAATCTGGGGAATCAGCTTCAGAGCAGGAGAAGGGATTGTTGGGAGAGCGGTTCAAGATGACTGGCTTCAGGAGGGAGACATGGAAGGAGTTCGGGATCGGATAGATGGAGGAAGGCGGACTTGAGGCTACTTGATTGATGCGCCTGATTACACAAAGGACCAGGAACCGAGGACCAAGTTTGAGGACAGCCATACTTTATCACCAGGAGAGAAGACAGGAGGAAGTCAACGTTCTTATCAGCCTGGCTTGGTACGTCCGTAGCTCGTAGAGAGACTGCCGGGTCTGATCCCAACAGACTTGAGGTCCCTGCACCAACACTTCTACGCAGGGACATCAGAGGAGTAGACAAGGGGAGAGGACAGGAGAGGAATAACGACCATAGACCACAAAGAATGGAGCTGAGCCGGTGGACCCAGAGTCCGGGAATTGTAAGAGAACTCCAAGGTAGAAGGTCAGCCCAGTTGTCCTGATGGGCTGAAACGAGTGACGGAGGTAGACAGCCCAAAGTCTGGTTCACCCTTTCCATGACCATTAGACTGCGGATGGTAGGCAGAGGAAATCAACGTTGACCTGTAGTTGATTACATAAGGAACGCCAGAATTTGTATACAAACTGGACTCCTCGATCGGACATGATATGTAGTAGAAGACCATGCAGTCGGAAGATGTGTTTGAGAATAGACTGGCAAGCTGTGGGAAAGACGGAAGACCTGGAAGGGGAATAAATGGGACATCTTTGAAACCTGTCCGTTACCACCCAGATGACAGTACTGCCCGGGAACAGGCAGATCAGTGACAAAGTCCATTGCCACATGGACATGGGCGACTGGGTATCGGCATGCGGCAAGTAACAGTCTAGCCTTTTTAGACGTGGAGGCTTTGTTACGGGCACAGGAGGAGCAGGATCCGACAAACTCCGACATGTGGACCGTCTGGCCACCAGTAGTAGCGGGAGATGAGGGCAGGGGCGTTGCCCACAGGATGCCCAGCCACACAGGAAGAATACCCCAATATAAAATCCTCTTCCGGAGAGTGGGTCTAACTACGTTCTTGCCGGAGGTAGCTGCCAAGACCACTGGAGCTGCAACAACAAGCTGGTCCGGGACATTAGTGTCGAGGAGCCGTTTCTTCTCCGACAACATCCGAAACCGGGGACAGGCATCAGCCTTGACATTCTTGTCCGCCGGACGAAAATGGATCAGTCGGTCGAAAGTGGAAAAAGAACAAAGACCACCAGCTTGCCTGGGCTGTCTGGAGGTATAACAAGTTTTTTGATCATGTACAAACTCACAGGATGGAGAGCACCTTCCAGAAGATAGCGCCATTCTTCTAGCGCAAGCCTTGATGGCTAACAGCTCCCTGTCTCCAATCGAATAATTTCTTCGCTGGGGAAAATTTCTTAAAAAAGAAGCCGCATGTAGAAGTTCGCCCTTAGGCCCTTTCTGGGAGAGCACTGCTCCAGCTCCTACGGAGGATCTGCATCATCTCAAGATAAAAAGACTTGTTGGTATCAGGCTAGAGAGGACTGGTGCCGAGGCAAATGCGGACTTCAACTTGGAAAAGGCCTCTTCAGCAGTAGGAGACCAGGCACGTGGATTGGCACCTTCTAGTGAGTGCCACAATGGGAGCCACGACAGGGGGGAAATGGGGAATGAACTGTCGATAATAATTCGCAAACCCCAGGAATCTTGTATGGCTTGGAGACCTTCTGGGCATGGCCATTGACAAGACGCAGACAGTTTTGCGGGATCCATCTGAAGGCCTCTATCGGAAATTATGAACCCAGGAATGGAAGTCTTTGCTGGTTAAAACTGGCATTCCCAGTTTGGCGTACAGATGGTTCACGAAGTCGACCAAGAACATTGACGTACGTGTCTCTGATGGGATTCAAGGTCTGGAGAGTATACTAAAATGTCATCAGGTAGACCACGACACACGTATAGAGAAGATCCCGGAAATGTTGTTCACAAATTCTTAAAAAAAACGGCAGGGCATTACACAGTCCAAAGGCATTACTAAGTATTCAAAATGCCGTCACGTATTAAACGCCGTCTTCAACTTGTCACCTTGCGGGATCCGGATGAGAGTTGTATGCACCCCGAAGATCCGCTTGGAGAAACCCTGGAACCGCGTAGGCGATCAAAAAGTTCTGTAATCAACGGCAGAGGGTAGCGATTTTTAACTGTGATCTTGTTCAGCCCTCGTAGTGTATGCAGGACGTAATGACCGTCTTTCTTGGTGACAAAGAAAAAACTGCACCGCCGGAGAGGAGGACTTGCGTATGAATCCCCTCTGTAGTATTCAGACATGGCAGCCGTCTCTAGAACCGAAAGTGGATTAGACTCGACCTCTGGGAGGGGTAGTGCAGGCAGGAGATCCACTGGGCAATCATAGGGACGATGTGGTGGCAAGGTCTCCGCTTGCTTCTAGAAAAAAACGTCAGAAAAAGTCCCGGTAACAAGCTGGCAGACCCTCCAGAGAGTGGAAGACACAGAAGAGATAAGACCGGGAGTGAGCCACCATACATCGGGATTGCATTCAGGATCCAACGCAGATCTCACCCAGTCTTCCAATGAGAATCGGGGCATGTAGCTGGAGCCAGGAAGACCAAAGAAGAGCTGAGTGGGAGCGAGGCAAGGACATAGAAGACCAAAATCTTCTTGATGTAAGGCTCCACTGAAGTCGGATAGGTTCCGATCGGTACCGGACCGGATTGGAAAGAAGCTGTCCACTTACAGAAGAAATTACAGAGAAGACTTGAGAGTAACCACTGGAAAAAAAACGGAACGGAACAGAAGTGTCAGAACACTTTTGGCGTTTCATCCAGGTTCGTTTTTCTGCTGTAAGCAGAGGTTTCTTGTTGCTCACCTTGGACTGAATATGTGTGTAAGTGTAGTTTCAGTGATGGGCGGCATCAGGAACACCATCTTATACTGTCACTATGCTCATGCTGGTTATACTGGTCTTGGTTTCTTTCTCTATGCTACTCTAGCTACATTATTCACTATTCTTTGCCTCAGCATTTGGTACCCCGACATCCATCTTCATTTTGACAGGTTATCCTGACTTTACTTGTGACTAATGTTCTTTTTGTTAGTCATCTGTTCTGGCGGATACTCAGAGTAGGGAACGTCAACTAGTTGCTTAATGTGGGTTAATAAGTCCTGGCAAGTAGGGGGGATGGAGGTTCTGAATACCTCAGGGCCTGCAATCTTTCCTCTTGACAGGTAGACTACCAATAAGTTTTTCTATGCTCTTCTGTGACAGAAAAGAATAAGAAATTGTAGGGTAAACTTGTCTTATGTCCAAAAGGAACTAATTTTTTTGGAGACCTTTGGGTGTTCGACTTGTCTTAATATGTCTGTGTCCTGTTAATACTTAATGTAGCTTTACTATTAAAAACTTTATTGACAAGAACAAATTGTTTTTCATAGACAACCGTGACAGGCTCCATAGATGACTATTAGATAACTTACACCTTTCTTTTTAGTTAAAAATTGTTTCCTCACATCCCATGAAATCAACTTTATTTTATATTACCTGGCATAATAGGTGGTGTGTCCTGCTTGGCGGCCTCCCATAACTCCTCCCTATGCCTTATGCCAGGGTGATGTTATCTAAGGTCCTTTCCCTGTTATATTTGCAAAATGTGCCATGTATGTATCAGATCACATGAAATCACAGCAGTCTCCAGAACTTCTACTCCCCACTTCCTACATGGATTTATAATCCCTCACCATCTCCATGGAAGCATGCTGTTATTTCATTGATCAGATACAACATGGGGTTGATTTTGCAAATGTAAAGAGGGGAAAGGAACTTAGATGTGATTACCCTTGTCAACATGAGATGAACTGTAACACAGGGCCCCCATTTACACAATATTTCCTATAAGTAGCAGAGCTTTATATGTCTATAGTTGAATATTGGCAGACAGTCCATAAGTACTGAAGATCCATGCAAGCAGCTTAACCACGGGTATAAAATTCTGGTTTCTTTAAGTACAACTTTTATTGTGCATCTCATGTCGGAATTAAGAGGTAATCTCTATAGACAACATGCGAGAGGGACCAGGAATAAAAATTAGAATTTAAAAACTAAGGTCACAGTTAGTTTGGAGTAATTACTAGAGATGAGCGAACACACTCGTCCGAGCTGATGCCGTTCGAGCAACTGCTCGTTGCTCGGAAGAATACTTTGCCAGCTCGAGGAAAAATGCAACTCCCGCCGTTTTTGTTGTGATGGCCAGAAAACAGATCCAATCACAAGCCAGGAGACTCTGCAATCCACCCAGCATGATGTGGTACCCTTACACGTCGATAGCAGTGATTGGCTGGCGCGATCAGGTGACCCTGAATAGAACAGCCTGCCCGCGCTGCTCCATCATTCTCTGTCTGGATTCGTTAGGGAGAAGTTGCTCGCTGCTGCAGGGATAGCGTTAGGGTGTATATTAGCTTACTGGTTAGGCAGGAGTGAGTCTACAAGAACCAACAGCCCTTTTGGGCTATAATAGCGTTATATATATTTATTTTTTTGCTTGTGGCTGGCCTTGCTGGCACTAGTAGGCAGCTAGTACCATATTGGACGAATTTGCAGGTAACTTGGGAACGTTCTATTTAGCTCTAGTGACACACACTCTTTTACTTTTCTTTTTTTTAAAACTCTCAAAGTCATTAGGCACAGCCAAAATCCAATTGTGTGCTGTCAGTGTAGGCTAGAACTAGCCATAGCAATAGGATCGCATGTTTTTGTTAAAAAAAATCAAAGCTCAGAGCTCATATTAACGACCTGTAGCAGAGCAGCAACCAATCATGGCTCAGCTTCCAACTGCCGGTGGCTCGCTGAAAATTTTGTTGCACTGACAAAGCACTTAGTGAAAATCCAAAAAGAAAGCAGGTTAAGGCAGCAGGCAAGGATAGTCAAGGCACTATCGGCCAGACTTAAGGAAGAGGAAGAATCAGAAGTGACAAATGGGGAGATCACCATACAGCTTGACAAGAACTCGAGAGAACAAAGACCATTCCTCGGGCACTTCACCATTAGAACTTTTCTCTTACATTATCATCCTCTATTATATTGATAATACAAAATATTCAAAACTTCAGAAGAAAGAAGACATGAGGGAGTATTAACTTTTTTACTTATTTTTAAATTGAAAAGAATCAACTGATGTATTCATGTCATTTAGTCTTTAACAACTTTTGATAAGCTTTTCTGATTTCATTGTTGCGTAGACTGTAGACAAGGGGATTGATCATGGGAACCGCTATATTATAAAACACCGATAAGATCTGCTTCATGATCACCATGTTGTCTGGGAATGGCATAACATACACCAGAGAACATGTTGAGTAGTAAATTGTCATGACGATGAGATGGGACAAGCAGGTGGAGAAAGTTTTTCTCCTTCCTTTCTTTGACTTAATCCGTACAATCACACGGACAATATTCACATAGGACAACACATTGCAAAAGACTGGGAAGAGACCAAAGACCACAAGATCTGCATATATCAAGATGTTAAACTCATAGCTGCCACCACAAGAAGCATTGAAGATGTCCATGATATCACAGAAGAAATTTTTAATACTTACAACTTTATTAAATGTCAACCTAAGCAGTAAAATAAAATATAGCAATGAATTGAATGAAGCAGCGATCCAGATAATGACCGTATCACGATACAGATCTTCTTATTCAAGATTCTGTGGTAGGACAAGGATGACAAATGGCGACGTACGGTCAAATCCCATCACAAAGAGAAGCGTCACCTCCGCACTGGCACATGTAATGAAGAAATAGATCTGGAGAAGCACTGGGTGACAGATAACAGGTCATCGCCAGATAGATATGTAGAGGAGATTAGGGATAACGACTGTGGTGTAGCAGATATCGATGGAGACAAGTTACAGAAGAGACATACATAGGAGAGTGCAGATGGACATCGAGACAAATCACCACAATAACAACCAAATTCAAAAATATTCCAGTTAAGTAAATAGCCAAGAAAATTCCAAAAATTAGTGGCTTATCTCTGGCTTCTAAGGAGAAGGGCAGAATGTGAAATCTTACAGACGTCTGGTTGTCCATGAGAAAACTTTGAAATGTCGTTTCTGTAGAAAAAAAAGAGAAAAACAAATTAGTGATTTTGAAATCCATATAAAATTTAATTCATGAGGTTAAATTATCCCTTAGACCAGTAAAACTCACAGTTCAACTGCAAACAGAAGTGGAGAGTGTTTAAAATTATTCTTGAGCGTGTTTTACACTGCGGGACAAGTCATGGCAAAACTTCATAATTTATAAATAGAGATGAGCGAGCACTAAAATGCTCGGGTGCTCGTTATTCAAGATGAACTTTTCCCGATACTCGAGTGCTCGTCTCGAATAACGAACCCCATCTCGAGCATTTTTCAAGGGGACCAAAGGTCTGCACAGGGAAGCTTGGCCAACACCTGGAAACCTCAGAAAATGATGGAAACGCCTTGGAAATGGACAGGAAACAGCAGGGGCAGCATGCATGGATGCCTCTGAGGCTGCTTAATCGCACCATTATGCCAAAATTATGGGCAACAGCATGGCCATGACAGAGTGACCGAATGAGGCTAGATAGCATCTAAAACATCCAATAATTGACCCTGACACTATAGAAGACGGCATGCAGAGGCAGCGGCAGCAGTGGCAGGCTAGAGAGGATATAAAGAGAAAAGAAAAGAACAACAGGAGGACGGCGCCTCGTGTGATACCGTCGGCTAGGGTTCAGTAAGGAATAAGCAAAACTGCTCACTGTTTACCACTTGGTGGTATGCATGTAAAATCCCAAGAGTATCCTCCAAGTCCGGGTAATTCCTGCAGCTCCACAGTCCCTGGTATGACCGGTTCCCACAATAGTGGACCGGTATCAAATGTGCAATAAACGAAAAAGGAGAAATGGGGCTAAAGGTGGGCGCTAAACTAGCCTTAAAAAGGTGGAGTGTCTACACCAGAAATGCCAAGATTTAACTGACTCGACTCGCACCAAAAGGCAAGGACGTTTTTATTGAGGATAAAAAACACTTACAGATTTCTATGGTACAAATAAAATCAGACCTTAATGTCCAGAGTGACGCGTTTCGGGAGTAATCCCTTCATCTGACTGAAAAAATGGACAATGACAGCAGTGGTTGAGGTGGAGGTTTAAAAAGCCACAATAATTAGCATAATAGGGAGTGGTAAGGCAAACACCCTATCAAATAAATGGGAGTGGTAAGTTAAACACCCTATCAAATAGATCGATGAACATACTCAATAAAGAGGAAAAAAAAAAAACAAAAAAAGGGAAAAAAAAGGGAAAAAAAAAAAAAAAAAAAACAACACACTTACATATGGAGACTTCATGGGGTTGTGTGGGGACGCCGGCACCTGCGCAGTAAAACCACAGTCCGGCGCGCGCCCGGGAAGGAGACTGAATGGATAGTGTCAGTGGAGCGCATGCGCACTGCGGCCTGTGCAGGCGCCTGCGCACAATGCTCTACATCGGTAAGGCGCCGGAGGGTTGTGCGCGTGCGCAGCCGATGTCCACAGTGTAGGCATCTGCAGAAGCGGTATGCTCAAATGCAAACCTTAAATTTAGGAAATAACATGGTATAATAGTTATTTAGGGGACAATTAGGTAGATGTATGTTATTTGATATAATTATTTAAGGAACTGTTTGGTAGATGCGCAAGCATAAGGTAATAATTATTAGATAAAACAAATAAATATCGGGAATTACTAACTGATACATAGATATGATAAAATAAATAAATCAAATAGGTTAGTATCTGTTACATGGATGATGGGACATTATTAAGTGTCTATACATTGAATAAAAGATAAATGAATAAGAACAGTAACATAATAAGAGATGAATAAATAATTACATATAAATATATAAATACATCGCAACAAGGAAATAAACAATCATGATGAAAAAAATATATATAAATAAACTACAATTGAATAAAATACAATTAAATAAAATGTGATACAGTTCAAACAGATGTCTTGGCTAATAATATGGGTTATTAAGATAGAGAATTTAGAGTACATTTTCCAGGCTTTCATTGAGTCCAGCAGGGACTAGGGTGTTAAGCTTAAAAATCCAATACATTTCGCGATTTTTGAGCTTGTTGAAACGTTGAGGGGCAGAGGGGCTGATTTGTTCAATGGGCGTTATTGTGAATTCCTTGTAATTTTTATTATGATGTATTGCAGCATGTCTGGATACGCTGTGTTGGCAGAAACCATTCGTGATGTTAGATCGATGTTTGTTGAGCCTTTCCCTTAATGGCTGTATAGTGCGTCCTACATATTGTAGTTTGCAGGTACATTCTATCATATAAATCACATAGTCTGTGCTACAATTAAGAAAACTTTTTATATCGAAAGTTTCTCCAGTTGTGTTAGATTGGAAAGTAGTCCTTCTGTGTGTGATTGTTTCGCAGCATTTGCACAGATTGTGGTTGCACTTGAAGCTGCCTATGGTACGGGGGAGGAATGACGGTTTGACTGTTGTTTGAGTGCGTAATCGACTTGGGGCCACTATGTTTTTGACGGTACGGGATCTTCTAAAGGTCAGTCTCGGATTCTTTGGAATGACATCTTTTAGATAAGGGTCATGCAGTAGAAGATTCCAGTGTTTTTGGAGAATTTTTCTAATTGCTAGACCATCGTTAGAAAAAGTGGTTATGAAGTTGATCGCATGGGAATCATTATTAGTACTTCCCCTCTTCGATGGTAACAAACACTCCCTTTGTGTGAGGGCACCTGCTCTGTTGCATGCTGTTGTGATGATACGTGCGGGGTATCCTTTGGCTCTAAACCTATCTGCCACTATACTGCTCTGTGTGTTGAAATCCTCGTTGGTGGTACAGTTTCGTCTTATTCTCTTGAACTGACCATATGGAATATTAGTCTTCCACTTCTTGAAATGATTACTAGAGAATTCTAGATAACTGTTACTGTCGACTGTTTTGAAATGTGTTTTGGTATATACTTTACCCTCTTTGTGGCAAACTACAATGTCTAGAAACTCGGCTTCGTTAGATGTAATATTGGAGGTAAAACTGAGGCACCATTGGTTGTCATTTATGTCCCTGATGAAATTCACAGCTTCTTCCTTGCTACCCTTCCAAATGATAAATATATCGTCTATATATCGCTTATACAAGAGACAGTGTTTGAATAGTTCGTGTGTATAAATATTTTGTTCTTCAAAAAGTCCAACAAACAAATTAGCGTAACTTGGTGCGAACTTACTGCCCATGGCCGTGCCCCTCCGCTGTAAATAGATTTTATCCAAAAATGAGAAAAAATTATGCTCTAAAATGAAAGTAATGGCCCTAGTGATGAAGTTGCTTTGGAAATCTGGCATGTCAGGGTCCTTTCTGAGGTATTGTGAGACGGCATGGATGCCAAGGTCATGTGGGATATTCGTATATAGTGAAGCAATGTCCATAGTGATAAACAGATAATTATCTTCCCAGGGAAAATCCAATATTTGTCTCAAGAGCTCAGAGGTGTCCAATGTGTATGAAAGTAGTTTTCTGACATGTGGTTGAAGAAAGACGTCCACATAGTGGGAAAGGTTGGCTGTTAGTGACTCAATCCCTGAGATTATGGGACGTCCCGGTGGGTTGTTGAGATCCTTATGGATCTTAGGTAGGTAGTAAAAAAGAGCAAGGGCAGGTTCTTCAATCTTCAGGTAATTTAGTTCCTTCTTGTTAAGGACCCCCATTTTGAATCCTTCTTCTAAGAGATCATATAGGGCTTTTTTAAAAGGCAACATGGGATTCCTGTCTAATTTTGTGTAGAAGTTAGTATCCGAGAGAAGTCTGAGGGATTCCTTGATATAATCAGTTCTATTTAGCACCACAATACCTCCCCCCTTGTCTGCTGCCTTAATGGTTATATCAGCATTTTGGGCTAATTGTGACAGTGCTTTCTTCTCTGGGATGGAAACATTATGTTTTGTTTGTGGTAGAAACATTCTACTCCCTGGTCTCTACAGATTTCCGCACCTTACATGCCGAATCCAAGACCCTTCCACAAGGATAACGTGTAGCACTGTATGTATCAGTATTTTGCCTGGTTAAGGGCGGCAGAGAGGAACCAAAGGAGGTGAGCAAGAAGTGCTGAAATGAATTCCTATGTGAACAAAAGGTTGACGGTATATTTAGTTGATAACACAGCATGGTGGCGACCAATTTCCATAACGTTTCTGGTGAAACACCCAAAAAATGAGCCTGACACAGCTCGTTTGATAAGGGGACGACATGTGGAGGCAGCCATGGAGACCACTTCCATGATTAAGAGTGACAGTATGGGGCATCCATATTGCGCTGCTATGATTGCAACTTCAGGTCTCCAGCATGGCGGCAACAGATGCGCCGAGTTCCATTATGTATCTGGTGAAACACCTGAAAATTCTGCCTAACACAGCTCGTTTGATAAGGGGATGATGTGCTGTATATCCTCTCGCGCTCCAGTGTCTGGGGTATAGACAGTTGAAAGTTGCACATGGAGACATTGGTGTACGCTGTGGAGGATTATGGAGGCAAAATGGTCAGGAAACAGCAGGGGCAGTATACATGGATGCCTCTGAGGCTGCCTAATCTTAGGATGGAGCTGGCGGTCCACTGCCAGGCGAGCTTTTGCCTGTCCAAGCCCCTGTCTCTCAGCTCCTCCCCACCCAAAATGGGCCTGGGGGCCAGAAGCATTTACTTTGAAAAAATTATAATTTTCAAAGCAGGCCAGGTCGTTTGAATATTTCATCTAGGAATAAAGACGACGTGTGGAGGCTGCTATGGAGACAATTAAATGTGGATAGTGCCTGTATGTGGCAGTCCAAAAAAGTTTTCAAACAAGAGGATCAGGTAGGTGGTCCTCCAGAAAAGTTAAATAGATTGAGTGCCTGTATGTGGCACTCCCAAAAATTGTTTAAAAAAGAGGACCGGGTAGGTGGCCCTCCAGAAAAATTAAATAGATAGAGTACCTGTATGTGGCACTCCCAAAAATTTTTAAAAAAGAGGACCGGGTAGGTGGCCCTCCAGAAAAATTAAATACACAGAGTACTATATCTAGAGCCAGTTGGCCCTGGCAAAAAATAGCCAGTTTCCTCTGCTTTAGTGTACAAATAGGAGGAGGAGATGGAGGAAAATGAGGAAGAGGAGTGCATACATTTAGGTTGAGCATACATACAGGTTGAGCTTCTTTCACCTGGTGGAGAATGGAAATCCTGAGAAATCCAAGCTTTGGTGTGCCTTTTATCGCCTAGGCTCAGCAGTTTCAGCACCGCCTGCTGTCGCTTAGCGGCGGCACTGCTGCTGTGCCTAGAGCTACCGACTGATGGCGCCATGCCCACAGATGGTAATTCGGAGGAGGAGGTGGAGTAGGGGTGGGAGGAGGAGGAGGCATAGTAGGCCTGAGAGACCTGGACTCGGTCCCAGCCTCCACCAAGTTAACCCAATATGCCGTCATCGAAGTATAGTGGCCCTGTCCGGCAGCACTCGTTCACGTGTCCATGGTCAGGTGGACCTTGTCAGAAACGGCGTTGGTCAGGGCACGATGATGTTGTCTGACACGTGCTGGTGCAGGGCTGGGATGGCACATCTGGAAAAGTAGTGGCGGCTGGGGACCGAATACTGAGGGGCGGCCACCGCCATGAGGTTGTGAAAGGCCTCGGTCTCTACCAGCCTATAATGCAGCATCTCCAGGCTGAGTAATTTGGAGATGTGAACGTTGAGGGCTTGGGCGTGTGGGTTGCACTGTATTTCCTCTTGCGCTCCAGCGTCTGGGGTATGGAGAGCTGGACGCTATGCATGGAGACATTGGTGGATGCTGTAGAGGATCGTGGAGGCGAAGGTGTGGTTTTCGCACGGGAGGTGTTTGGGCCGGGGTCCTGGGCAGGGGGCTGACTAGCAGAGGCAGCAGTTGACACAGGGGAAGGAGCAGTGGTGTGCCCGGCTAGAGGTGAACGGCCTTGGTACCATTGAGTGGGGTGTTTAGTATTCATGTGCCTGGGCATACTGGTGGTGGTTAAGCTGGTAGTGGTGGAACCCCTGCTGATCCTGGTGTGGCACAGGTTGCACACCACAGTCCGTGGGTCATCCGGTTTTTCTTTAAAGAACCTCCAGACTTCTGAAAATCTCGCCCTCGCCACGGGAGCTTCACTACGTAAAACATTTGGCGCTGATGCACCAGCTCTGGCCCTGCCTCTCCACTGCTTCTTCCAACCTGTTCTCGTCGAGGACTCGCCTCTGTCTCAGAAGCACTGTGTTCACCCGGCCTATCAACCCAGCTTCGGTCTGTCACCTTATCATCCTCCGATCCCTCAGTCTGCTCCCCCCTTGGACTTCCTGCCCTGACAACAACTTCACCACTGTCTGACAACCGTGTCTCCTCATCGTCCGACACCTCTTTACACACTTCTTCCACTGCGTCAACAATGTCATCAACAATGTCATCAGACTGCGACCGGTGGAAAACCTGGGCATCGGGAAAGAGCTCAGCAGCAACCGGACAAGTGGTTTGTGACTCTGGGATGGGTCCAGAAAACAGTTCCTCAGAGTATAGAAGAACGATATTCAGTTTACCCTTACTCGCAAAAAAGAATGGAAAAAAACGGCGAAAGGAGGATACAGGTTAAAAAGATCGAAAAAAAATAACCAGTAAATGTTAGTACAAAATTGATTAATCCTCCGCCTCTACGTTCATCCACTCCACATTTAGGAAAAAAGGTGCAGTACCTTTCCAACCAGAGATTTTTGGTACTCACGGGGACAGTCCTTAGTCCATACCCAATGTCCTCAGCGTTGCATGCCTAGGGAATGAAAAATCCTCATACAGGGTAAGGTAGCTCGGCACGGCGTCCCTCCTAGGGATTCCTAAGAAGAAGGAACGAAGAAAGTGGAACGAGTAGTGGAGAAACAAGTTCCCGGGCGGGAACAATTGGGAGTAGCACAGAGGCTGCGAGCTGCCTTAGGAGTTCCTCAGAGTATGCCGGTTCAAATGCCAAATTTTCATGGGAGGGGGCAGACTGGGGGGAAGGAGGCTGAGGTGGAGGAGCTGGAGGAGTGATGATTTCGGTGACATGGGACTGCGTGGAAGACTGACTGGTGGAAAAATGGCCAGAAGCATTGTCCGCAATCCACAATATCACCTGTTCGCACTGTTCTGGCCTCAACAGTGCTCTACCATGAGTCCCAGTAACTTGAGACATGAACCTAGGGAGTGTAGCTTTACGGCGTTCCCCTGCTCCCTCATCAGCAGGTGGTGTCTTACCCCACCCAGGACCACGGCCTCTGACCCCTGCAGTAGTTGGACGCCCACGCCCTCGTCCTCTTCCCCTACCCCTAGCCCTCGGGTTCAACATTTTCAAAATTAAAGTGTAAACTGTAATTTTTTTTTAGTTTTTTTTGTCAGAAGAAATCACACAGCAACAACAGAAGATGATGATGATTGCTATGGCTAGTTGTGCCTCTCTGTGCCCCGGACCCGTGTGCCTTTCTGTTCCCCGGACCCGTGTGCCTCTGTGCCCCGGACCCGTGTGCCTCTCTGTTCCCCGGACCCGTGTGCCTCTCTGTGCCCTGGACCCGTGTGCCTCTCTGTGCCCCGGACCCGTGTGCCTTTCTGTTCCCCGGACCCGTGTGCCTCTGTGCCCCGGACCCGTGTGCCTCTCTGTTCCCCGGACCCGTGTGCCTCTCTGTGCCCTGGACCCGTGTGCCTCTCTGTGCCCCGGACCCGTGTGCCTTTCTGTTCCCCGGACCCGTGTGCCTCTGTGCCCCGGACCCGTGTGCCTCTCTGTTCCCCGGACCCGTGTGCCTCTCTGTGCCCCCTCATTTCAGCAGCAGCCCAACTTACCTGTCCGCGTTCCACTTGCGGTCTCCTTGGAACGGCGCTGATAATTGCCGCTGACCGGCCGCCTTCCTGTGTCCCGTGCCGGATCTTTGTGCTTCCGTGTAATTGAGAAGGCTGTGTCCCATATCTCCTGCATCTAGACTGATTTCCCGTTGTGATCCCGGTTCTGTTCCTGACCTCGCTTCTCTGCCGCCTGCCCTGACCTTCTGCTCTGCCTCTGATGTTACGATTCTGCCTCACGATTCTGTACCTCTCCTTGGTCAACACAGCAGCCAAAGTCGTGCCTGTGGAGCGACCTAGTGGTACCTATATGAGGCATTAAAGGGAGTTTTATTGTGTATTAATTTTTATTTTTATGAAACTTTTTTACTCCACTTTTTTTTCCCCCTCTGGGATTTGATCATCTGATCTCTTCTTCAAATGAATACGCTGCCATACTACACTGGCCACATGGTGCGGAGGTTAGGGTTGGTAACTGTAACTTTTTAACTTTTAAAGTAAGTTTTTAAAGTTCATAAAAAGTTGCTGGCAAAAATATTTGATAACATTGGTTGCAAGTAACTTATTATAAACTCTTCCTATTACTTTTAGATAAATTGTTATACCCTTTGCACGGCTCGAAGCCATGCAAAGGAAGAAGAAGGTGAACTCCGGGGACCTGAGCGGGGAAGTGACACATGCAGGATATCGGACGCACGATCTTAGTGACTCCCCGCACAGCGCATTATACACGGACAATGCACTTACATGCACCAGGAAGAAGAAGGTGAACTCCAGGGACCTGAGCGGGGAAGTGACACATGCAGGATATCGGGCGCAGGATCTTAGTGACTCCCCGCACACGAACTTTCCCGATGCTCGAGTGCTTCGTCTCGAATAACGAACCCCATTGAAGTCAATGGGAGACGCGAGCTTTTTCAAGGGACCAAGGCTCTGCACGGAAGCTTGGCCAAACACCTGGAACCTCAGAAAAGGATGGAAACACCACGGAAATGGACAGGAAACAGCAGGGCAGCATGCATGGATGCCTCTGAGGCTGCTTAAAACGCACCATTATGCCAAAATTATGGGCAACAGCATGGCCATGACAGAGTGACAGAATGAAGCTAGCTAAATAGCATCTAAACATGCAATAAGTACCCGACACTATAGGGGACGGCAAGCAAGGCAGCGGCACAGGCTAAGAGGTGTCAGGCGACATACCCTAAATGACTCAGGCTTCAAACCATGGGTGGCAGAGAGGAACCAAAGGAGGTGAGGCACGAAGTGCTCAACTAATATCGTTACATGATAAAAGTTTGCCATTATATTTTGTGGATTACACAGCAGGGTGGCGACAATTAACATGGAAGCCATGAAACAACCCAAATTCTGCATGACACAGCCTTTTGATAAGGGGACCATGTATGAGGCATGTAACTAGTAGTAGATTAAAGGTGTCCTGCGTTAAAACTATGTATTTGGATCTTGGCATGGAGCTGGCGCTCCGCTGCCAGCGACTTTCGCCAATCCAAGCCCCTGTCTCTAGCTACTCCACCAAACAGCCCTTCTAAGAACCTTTGTAAAGATCAAGTGTAGTGCGTTCTTATATTTTAGGATATGCCGGTTAGGGGAATGTAAACAGAATGCGCAGAAGCGCATGATGCGCATGGAGCTGGCGCTCCGCTGCCAGGCGAGCTTTTCGCAAATCAAGGCCCCTGTCTCTCGAGCTACTTCCTACCCAAACAGGCACTTTTGTATAAGAATCAAGTGTAGTAGCCGTTCTTTAGTTTAGGATTGGCGGGTGAGGGGAATGTAACAAGATGCGCAAGAAGCGCTGAAATATATCCCTAAATGTAAAAGTTTGCATGCAAGTATATTTTGTGGATTACACAGCATGGTGCGCGACAAAGTTAACAACTTTGATGTGGAATCCATGAAACAACCCAAATTTCTGCCTGACAACACCTCGTTTGATAAAGGGACGATGTATGGGGCACTATATGGACGACTTTTGGAGGTAGGAATGGAGACAACGTGTGGAGGCTGCTATGGAGGACAATGTAATTTGGATGTGCCTGTATGTGGCAGTCCCAAACATTTTTCAAACCGAGGAGCGGTAGGTGGCCCTCCAGTAAATGGGATAGATTGATGCCTGTATGTGGCATTCCCAAAATTGTTCAAACCAGAGAGTTCAGGTAGTGGCCCTCCAGTAAATGGAATAGATTTAGGCCTGTATGGGCAGTCCCAAAAATTGTTCAAACCAGTAGGAGCAGGTAGGTGGCCCTGCATTAAAATGGAATAGATTGAGTGCCTGTATGTGGCAGTCCCAAATGTTTCAAACCAGAGGAGCAGTAGGTTGGCCCTCCTTAAAATGGATAGATTGAGTGCCTGTATGTGGCAGTCCCAAAAATGTTTCAAACCAGAGGAGCAGGTAGGTGGCCCTCCAGTAAAATGGATATATTGAGTGCCTGTATGTGGCAGTCCCAAAAATGTTTCAAACCAGAGGAGCGGTAGGTGGCCCTCCAGTAAAATGGAATAGATTGAGTGCCTGTATGTGGCAGTCCCAAAAATTCTTCAAACCAGAGGAGCAGGTAGGTGGCCCTCCATAAATGGATAGATTGAGGGCCTGTATGTGGCAGTCCCAAAAATGTTTCAAACCAGAGGAGCAGGTAGGTGGCCCTCCAGTAAATGGAATAGATTGAGTGCCTTTATGTGGCATCCCAAAAATTTCTCAACCAGAGGAGCAGGTAGGTGGCCCTCCAGTAAAATGGAATAGTTGAGTGCCTGTATTTGGCAGTCCCAAAAATTGTTCAAACCGAGGACGCGGTAGGTGGCCCTCCAGAAAAATGGAATAGATTGAGTGCCTGAGGTGGCACTCACAAAAATTGTTTCAAACAGAGGACCGTGTAGGTGGGGCCCTCCAGAAAATTAAATGCATGAGTATATACAAGAGCCAGTGGGCCCTGTCAAAAAATAGCCATTTTCCTCTGCTTTACGTAACAAGAGGAGGAGAAGAGGAAAAGGAGGAGGAGGAGGAGGAGTGGATCAATTATTCAGTTGAGCTTCCTTCACCTGGTGGAGATTGGAATTCTAAATCCACCTTTATTCATTTTAATAAGCGTCAGCCTGTCAGCGCTGTCAGTCGACAGGCGTGTACGCTTATCGGTGATGATGCCACCAGCTTCACTAAACCAACCGCTCGCAAACCAGAACTCATCTCACCGCAGGCAAAGACCACCTCCAAGGCGTACAGCGCCAGTTCGTGCCACATGTCCCAGCTTTGAAACCCAGTAATTGAGGACTGTTGTGATCATTTAGGACGATGGTATGGTCAGCTACGTACTCCCTCACCATCTTCTGTAAGATATCACCCATACTCTGCTCGACGCGAGACTGGGACGGTGCAGTGTCTTGCTGGGTGACTAAAGCTGGCAAAAGCCTTGTTAAGGCGTACCCTTGCCAGTGCTGCGACACTTCAAGCTGCCTGCTCGCCTACTCTCCCCGCTAGTCTCGAATAACGAGTACCCGAGCATTTTAGTGTTCGCTCATCTCTAAAATATATATATTGCCCCCAGTAATTCATATAGACAGCCCCCAAGTTATTCTTATATGAAGCCAAACAGTAATACATACAGTACAGATTAAAAGTTTGGACAAAACTTCTAGGACTTCTAGTAAACCCCCCATTTCTGGGTCCTTTATGAAAAAAATTTAAAAAATCTATACTCACCTTTCGGCTTCTTCTCCCCAGCACCGCGGCTCCATTTCATAAATGAAAAGCTTGCCGGCCGAGTTTAGTTCTACGTCACACTGCACAACACCCTGCCCGATACTTCAAGAGGCTGAAGCCTGTAGATGTATCGTACTGCCAAAATGCAGAAATGGGGCGCAAGAGTGCTAGCATATGAAAAATGTATCCCTCACAGTGTTTAGTTAGAAAATTCCAAAATTTTACCTTTTTATAAGGGGATAGGGAGGAGGGATAAGTTGTTAATATTGTTTTTATGGTGTTGATGGCAGTGTAGTTGGTAGCCATTTTGTATTTTACACCGATGTGTATTGATCCTTTCCCTCAAAGACTGTGAGGTTCTTCTCACATACTGGAGTAGGCATGTACACTGGAATAAGTAGATCACGTCGTCCGAGGCGCAGTTGATAAAGGTGGTAATCTCAAACATTTCCCCCGTCACTGTAGATTGAAAATCTCATGCGCGATGAACGAGCACATCACAATTGAGTCAGGGACTGCTAATGCATTTAAAACTTCCTTTTAGATCCGGAAACAGGGCCCTAATCAGACATTTTGAAGTTTTGTTAATGCTCCGAAGTTTTGTGGGGGTTAGTACTGTCTTGAGTGTGGGGGCTCTTCTATAGTTCAATTATGTACGGGTGATGAGAATTTTCTCCAAATGAGGATCTTTGAGAAGGATGGGCCAATGTTTTTCTAGGACTGTTTTATTTGTTTTATGGTCATCAAAGGGAGCGTCTGGCAGGACATTTTATTAAAGGGGGCATCTTGGGTGGACATTTCATTAAAGGGGGCTATCTGGCAGGACATTTAATTAAAAGGGGGCATCTTGGGTGGACATTTCATTAAAGGGGGGCATTTGCTGTGAAATGGGGGGGCTAACTGTGGACTGGTGGGGCTATCTTTATACTGAGGGGATATGTGCAGGGGCTGCCTACATACTGAGTGGGCACTTGCAGAAGTTATCTATATACTAAGTGGGGATGGGCAGAGTCTAGTTTGTCATGGCTCAAACATTTTTTGATAAAAAAAATTTGTATAATGTTATGCATCAATGTGGGAATGGACACCAATGCGGAAGGGGCGGAGGGGGGGGGGACACAAAAATCTTCCAGTCAGGTAAAGATAGGTTTTCACATCACAGTTCCCCTGTAAGGTTTAATAGGTGGGATTTCTTGCCTTATTAATAGGGTTGGGACCATCTGTTGTGCAGAAGTCAGGTGGATACACAGCTGATAGTCCTACTGAATGGACTGTGACTGTATTATGGCTAGAAAGAAGCAGCTTAATAAAAAAAAAATGAGTGGCCATCATTACTTTAATAAATGAAGGTCAGTCCAAGAAATTGGGAAAACTTTGAAAGTTTCCCCAAGTGCAGTTACAAATCAAGCGCTACAAAGAAACTGGCTCACATGAGGACCAACCCAGGAAAGGAAGACCAAGAGTCACCTCTGCTGCGGAGGATAAGAGTCAACTTGGATAAGTGCACCCAACCTCAGAAATTGCAGGGTTACAGCAGCTCAGATTAGAGACCATGTCAATGCCGCAGCAGACACATCTCTACAACAGCTGGTAAGAGGAGACTGTGTGCAGCAGCCTTCATGGTAACATCGCTGCTAGGAAACCACTGCTAAGGACCGGCAACAAGCACAAGAGACTTGTTTGGGTTAAAAAACACAATAAATGGACATTAAACCAGTGGAAATCTGTGCTTTGGTCTGATGAATCCAAATTTGAGATCTTTGGTTCCAACCGCAATGTCTTTGTGTGACGTAGAAAAGGTGAACGAAGGGACTCTACATGATTGGTTCCCACCGTGAAGCATGGAGGAGGAGTTGTGATGGTGTAGCGGGGGGGGGGGGTGGATTTACTGGTGACACTGTTGGGGATTTATTCAAAATTGAAGGTTTACTGAACCAGCATGGTTACCACAGCATCTTACAGCGGCAGCTATTCCATCCGATTTACGTTTAGTTGGACCATCATTTATTTTTCAACAGCAATATGAACCCAAACACACTTTTATGCAGTTTAAGGGATAATTGACCAAGGAGGAGAATGATGGAGTGCTACGCCAGTTGAATTGGCCTCCACAGTCACCAGACCTAAACCCAATCAAGATGGTTTGGGGTGAGCTGGACCGCAGAGTGAAGGCAAAAGGGCCAACACTTCCTAAGCATATGGGCAGTCACATTGCTGATACTTGGTGGGGGCCCTTTTATAGGAAATTTACCATTTGCTTCTAGGCATTGTGAACCAAACATACCTTGAGAATGCTGTAGCGATACTGATGCAGAAACATATTTTGTTTAATCCCTGAACCGATGGGTTCTGCTGAAAAAACAATTCTAAAATTATAATAACGATGCTTTGTCGCTCCTGTGGCTGCTCCGGCACTTCTCCTCCTACCCTAATTATGCACTGCTTCATAGAAAGATGTATTCCCTGAGATACTGAGTGATCCAGCTTAGGTTGATTAGTCCTGTCTGGACAGTTCAGGAAGCTCCATGTAATGTGTTTACCAGTCAGCATTAACCTTTCACAACATCCTGAATTTTATAATTGTTTTTTTATCAAACCTAATTAGTTCAGGGATTAAACTAGATATGTTTCTGCATCAGTGTATTCTCAAGGTATGTTTAGTTCACAATGGATAAAAACACATTATAGATTTTTTTTAAGGGCATAGTGGTGGGGGCTCTGGGGCATGCGCCCCAGTAGTCCTCCCCTTAATCCTGGCCTGGCATCCATGATTACTGATATGATAATCCATAAACCTGATAATCCTTTTACTAGAACTATGCTAGGCCTGTATATACAGTATATAAGTAGTTATATTGTACTGTGCTAGTACTTAGTACTAGTAGTATGCCCATTTATATAGATTAGGAGTAACAGTACTGTGCAGTGCCCATATATACAGAATAGAATTATTAGTAGTACTGTGCCCATATACAGATTAGGAGTAGTAGTAGTACTGTGCCCATATATACAGATTAGGAGTAGTAGTAGTACTGTGCCCATATATACAGCATGACTACATGCACAAGTCCACAGGAACAGAAGTGGGCCATGAGCTGCAAGACGGGAGGAGATGGAAAGGTTGAGGAGCTGCTAATCCCTCTTCTCTATGGGAGAATGAGTGGTCCATATACTGTGGACCTGTGTTGTGCCCATACACACAGGATAGGATGAGAAGTACTATGCTGTGCCTAAATTTACAAGATAGGACTAGTAGTACTCCACTGTGCCCATAAATACAGGATTAGAGAAGAAGTACTGTGTACATATCTAAAAGATAGGAGTAGTGGTATAGTTCTTTGTCCCTGTATTCAGGATAGGGATAGTAGTCACAGTAGCCTAATGTAGTATAGATGTAGTAGTAGGAAGAGTAGGACAGACAACATAGACCAACAGATAGAAAACACACAGACCCAGAGACACACATAACACTAACTCATACTTAATTCACACATGTTCTCCCCCTCTTATGATGTGCTGACCAAATAGGACCTTTGGAGGACAGGTCCTAGAAGGTCAATAGTAATTATGTGTGTCTGAAGCTAGCAAAGCCAGTGCACCCTTTGCTCCCCCTGATCGATACTCCTCTGGTTCTCATACTATGAAGAAATGTTGAAGCCAAAGATAATTTAAGAAATATTTTCATCCCAATTAAATTATACACAAGCTCTTTGTTTCCTCCGTCCTTTTATTATCATCCGCTAAATAATGATCTAGTGTTATACTGGTTATAGTTGCATAATCTTTCCTCTTCCCCATTTCTTATATTTGATTTGATGTGAATTATTCTGAGATCCCTGTGTGAATAGTCACTTGTATATTGTGGGTGCCCTGATTTTGGTCAAAAATTTCCTTTCATACGTAACCAACTGAGCTTGTATTTAATTATCTCCTGAATACGCAGAAAATAAAATAACTATGTTTTTTTAAATAAAATATGTAGTTTACTTAAAAAAAAAACTACAATGTAAAAGTCATAAACAGATGATGAAGGATGAAGGATTGTAAACCAAGCACACTGACATACTGATGTGGGCCCCCTCTAGCAGGATCTGCTCTTATCTCATTCCCTAGTATCTCATTCCCTAGCTTTTACAAAAAAGAATTTTAAAAATATGCTTCATAGGTTTTATTGAGGAGGAGTCTAGAGCCCCTCAGGCTCATTTGCATATTTTTTTTAAACCTTTTATTTTTAAAAACAAGTGCATAAGAAGCTTAAAAAATGGGATCCCTCCAGAAGGGGCACACACCAGTATGTCAGTGTGCTTGGTTTACAACCCTTCATCCTGGTGGTAGATTTCCTATAAATCCACAACCTCGGGTAATGTACAGTATTAAATTTATTATCTTTTTGTTAAAAAAATTGAAGTTACTTATAATACAAATAAAACACTTTTATTACCTTTGCAAACCACAAAGCCTTAGGCCCCATTCACGTGAGCGTTGCAGAGTTTTATCAGAGTTTCCTGAAAGTTTGGTCTGTGAAAAACATTAGATACTAACCCCTAAACGACCTGGCCCTTTATTTGTTTTTGCATTTCCATTTTTCACTCCCCACCATCAAAAATCTATAACTTTTTTTATTTTTCCATGTACAGAGCCCTGTGATGGCTTGTTTTCTGAGTAAAAAATTGCACTTCATAGTGACAGTATTTAATATTCCAGGCCGTGTACTGGGAAGCTGGAAAAAAAATCCAAATACAGTGAAATTGGTGAAAAAACACATTTGCATCCCTTTTTGTGGGCTTGGATTTTACGGCTTTCACTGTGCGTACCAAATGACAGGTCTACCTTTTTTTGGAGTCAGTGGGATCATGGATAACAAATTTGTATAGGTTTTATAAAGTTTTCATACATTTATAAAAAATAAAACCTGCTATACAGAATTTTTGTTTTTGATTTTGCCATATTCTGGCGCTAATAACTTTTCATATTTCGGTGTATGGAGCTGTGTGTGCTGTAATTTTTTGCGACTTTTGATGACGTTTCAAATGCTTCTAATTTTGGGATAGTACAGACATCAATTTAAATTTAATTTTTTCATTTAAAAAAATTTTTATTTTTCAAAATGGCAAAAAATAGCCATTCTCGACTTTGGGCGCTATTTTCCATTATGAGGTTAAACACAGTGAGAACCCGTTATTATATTTTAATAGATACATTTTAACAGTTTATTTATATTTATACTTCTATGGAAAGGGGGCTGATTTGAATTTTTTGTTTTATATACAGTATACATATATATTTATATTTTTTTAAAACTTTTTTAAATTTTTTTTCAGAACCCCTAGGGTTGTCTTATTGATCATACTATATACTGCCATACTACAGTATGGCAGTTTATGGGAATTTTCCTCCTCATTCATTACAATCTGTGATTTGCACATTATAATAGATAGGTTACATCTAGACAGCTGTGGGTCTTTGGAAGATCAAAGGCTATCATGGAAACTGATGCCCGCCCCGATGACAATATTTTATCCATTCAGTTTTCCATCAGAGTTTTATTCAGCAAGTCAGTTTTTTTATAAGTGTTTTTGAAAAGTTTTTAAGGTAGCAAGAGAACAGTATTAGGTTTGTAATAAAATGATGGAGGAGGTCAAGATGAAGTGAAGAACTTAAACTTTTATACCAGTGTATGACCTCCAACACCAACCACCACTGAACATATACTGTGCATGTTTAGATAGTAATGTAAATGTCCATATATATACAATTACAGTACTTGGGAGAAACTCTCACTAATGGCAGCAGCAGATCCTAACTCCTCCCACAAGAGGACATATACAAATATATATAAACATACAGTGGGATATGTTGTAGCCCTTCATCACAACAATATGTGGGGAGACCTCCATATGCATCCTTACAGCAGAAGGAAAAAACAAAACCTGAATGTAACCTAAGGCTGTTTGCCTCATTCTTCTGTCTGGTTCTGTATACATGTAGTAATCTTGTAGTAATCTTGTAGTAATCTTGGCTCTGCTTTTGTATCTTTGTAGTAATCATGTGTTGTGATTGTATAAGATCATAGACTACTGTGTATGCAGGCGCATAGGTTGGGAGCCTTGTGGGAGCCACCACCAGATTTTTTTCACCTGGGGGTCTCCACCAACCTTAATCCGACCCTGGTAACTGTGAGTGTATAGCCCTAACGTCTTTCACCGCAAAGAGAACAATTATATCTGGATACCCATATAATTTTATATAATTTTATAGGGCAGTCAAAATCTGTGTCTGGATTTCCATAGTAGATTATAACTAGAAATGAGCGAGCACTAAAATGCTCGGGTACTCGTTATTCGAGACGAACCTTTCCCGATGCTCGAGTGCTCGTCTCGAATAACGAGCCCCATTGAAGTCAATGGGAGACTCAAGCATTTTTCAAGGGGACCAAGGGTCTGCACAGGGAAGCTTGGCCAAACACCTGGGAACCTCAGAAAAGGATGGAAACACCACGGAAATGGACAGGAAACAGCAGGGGTAGTATGCATGGATGCCTCTGAGGCTGCTTAATCGCACCATTATGCCAAAATTATGGGCAACAGCATGGCCATGACAGAGTGACCGAATGAGGCTAGATAGCATCTAAAACATGCAATAATTGACCCTGACACTAGGGGACGGCATGCAGAGGCAGTGGCAGCAGCGGCAGGCTAGAGAGTGGCATGGCGACATACCCTAAATGGACTAAGGCTTCAAACCAATGGGTGGCAGAGAGGAACCAAAGGAGGTGAGCAAGAAGCGCTGAAATGATTTCCTATGTGAACAAAAGGTTGACGGTATATTTAGTCGATAACACAGCATGGTGGCGACATAGTGACCAAGTTCCATAACGTATCTGGTGAAACACCCGAAAAATGAGCCTGACACAGCTCTTTTGATAAGGGGACGACATGTGGAGGCAGCCATGGAGACGACTTCCATGATTAAGAGCGACAGTATGGGGCATCAATATTGCGCTGCTATGATTGCAACTTCAGGTCTCCAGCATGGCGGCGACAGATGGGCCGAGTTCCACTATGTATCTGGTGAAACACCTGAAAATTCTGCCTGACACAGCTCGTTTGATAAGGGGACGATGTATGGAGGCAGTGAACTAGTAGTAGATTAAATGTGCTGCAGTTAAAACTATGTTAGTTGGATCTTGGGATGGAGCTGGCGCTCTGCTGCCAGGCGAGCTTTCGCCAATCCAAGCCCCTGTCTCTAGGCTACTCCCCAAACAGCACTTCTAAAAACCTTTTGTATAAGATCAAGTGTAGTAGTGTTCTTATAAGTTTGGGTTATGGCGGGTGAGGGGAATGTAAACAGATGCGCAAGAAGCGCTGAAATAATATCGGTAAATGATAAAAGTTTGCCAGTATATTTTGTGGATTACACAGCAGGGTGGCGACAAAGTTAATAAGTTTGATGTGGAAGCCGTGAAAACAACCCAAAATTCTGCCTGACACAGTTCGTTTAATAAGGAGACCATGTATGGAGGCAGCTATATGGACGACTTTTGGAGGCAGCTATGGCGATGACGTGTGGGGGTAGCAATGGAGACAACGTGTGGAGGCAGCTAAAAAGGCAACATGTGGAGGCTGCTATGGAGACAATTTAATTTGGATAGTGCCTGTATGTGGCAGTCCAAAAAAGTTTTAAAAACCAGAGGAGCAGGTAGGTGGTCCTCCAGAAAAATTAAATAGATTGAGTGCCTGTATGTGGCACTCCCAAAAATTGTTTAAAACAGAGGACCGGGTAGGTGGCCCTCCAGAAAAATTATATACATAGAGTACTATAGCTAGAGCCAGTTGGCCCTGGCAAAAAATTGCCAGTTTCCTCTGCTTTAGTGTACAAAGAAGAGGAGAAGGAGGAAAATGAGGAGGAGGAGTGCATACATGAGAATTATTCAGGTTGAGCTGCTTTCTCCAGGTGGAGAATGGAAATCCTGAGAAATCCAGGCTTTATTCATCCAGTCGAGGCTTATCTGTGATGATGCCACCAGCTGCACTGAAAACCCGCTCGGACAACACGCTAGCGGCAGGGCAGGCAAGAACCTCCAAGGTGTACAGCGCCAGTTCGTGCCACATGTCCAGCTTTGAAACCCAGTAGTTGTAGGGAGCTGTGAGATCATTTAGGACGATGGTATGGTCAACTACGTACTCCCTCACCATTTTTCTGTAAAGATCAGCTCTACTCTGCCGAGACTGGGGACAGGTGACAGTGTCTTGCTGGGGTGACATAAAACTGGCAAAAGCCTTGTAAAGCGTACCCCTGCCAGTGCTGGACAAGCTGCCTGCTCGCCTACTCTCCCTCGCTACTTGTCCCGCAGAAGTACGCCCTCTGCCGCTAGCGCTGTCAGAAGGGAAATACTGTTTCAGCTTGTGCGCCAGGGCCTGCTGGTATTCATGCATTCTCACACTCCTTTCCTCTACAGGGATGAGTCCAGGAGAGTGAATACCCAGTAATCAGTGCTGGAATAAATTCTTTGAACGCGAGGGTCACGGGATAGGCAGTCTAGCATGAAATCTGCCATATGCGCCAGAGTCCCAACCCACAAGAATTCATTCCCCTCACTAGCCTGACTCTCCATTTCCTCCTGCTCCAACTCCCAACAGTGAAGGACTGAACAATGGTCCCCTCTTCTGTCTCGCCAACATTCTCCTCCTCTTCCTCCTCATCCTCCGCAACCTCCTCCGATATGCGCTGAGAAACAGACCTAAGGGTGCTTTGGCTATCAACAAGCGAATCTTCTTCCCCCGTCTCTTGTGACGAGCGCAAAGCTTCCGACTTCATGCTGACCAGAGAGTTTTTCAACAGACCAAGTAGCGGGATGGTGAGGCTGATGATGGCGGCATCGCCACTGACCATCTGTGTTGACTTCTCAAAGTTACTCAGCACCTGACAGATATCAGACATCCACGTCCACTCCTCATTATAGACTTGAGTAAGCTGACTGACCTGACTACCAGTTCTGGTGGAAGTTGACATCTGGCAGTCTACAATCGCTCGGCGCTGCTGGTAAACTCTGGATAACATGGTTAATGTTGAATTCCACTTCGTGGGCACGTCGCACAACAGTCGGTGAGCGGGCAGTTGGAGGTGGTGCTGCGCTGCCCTGAGAGTGGCAGCATCAGTGCTGGACTTCCTGAAATGCGCACAGATGCGGCGCACCTTCGTGAGCAAATCAGACAGATTGGGGTATGTCTTGAGGAAACGCTGAACTATGAGATTTAACCCATGGGCCAGGCATGGCATATGCCCCTTGGGCATAGCAATCATCTTCTGTGGTTGCTGTCAGATTCCTTCAGCACGTTTTGTTCTAAAAAAAAAAAAAAACACAAACAAGCAAAAAAAATTTAGTTTATATTTCTGTTTTGTCTATAAAATAGACTTTAATTTCGAAAATGTTGAACCCGAGGGCTAGGGGCAAGGGTGTGGGCATCCAATTACTGCAGGGGTCAGAGGCCGTGGTCCTGGGCGGGTTGAGATACCACCTTCTGATGAGGAAGCAGGGGAACACCGCAGAGCTACACTTCCTAGCTTCATGTCTCAAGTTACTGGGACTCGTGGTAGAGCACTGTTGAGGCCAGAACAGTGCGAACAGGTGATGTTGTGGATTGCGGACAATGCTTCCAGTAATTTGTCCACCAGTCAGTCTTCCACGCATCCACCCATATTACCCAAGTGAGCACTCCTCCAGCTCCTCCACCTCGACCTCCTTCCCCCCGGTCTGCCCTCTCCCAGGTCAATTTGGCATTTGAGTCGGCATACTCTGAGGAACTGTTTTTTGGACCCTTCCCAGAGTCACAAACCACTTGTCAGGTTGCTGCTGAGCTCTTTCCCGATACCCAGGTTTTCCAACGGTCACAGTCTGTGGGTGATGATGACATTGTTTATGTAGTGGAAGAAGTGTGTAAAGAGGTGTCGGATGATGAGAAGACACGGTTGTCAGACAGTGGTGAAGTTCTTGTCAGGGCAGAAAGTCAGAGGAGGGAGCAGACTGAGGGATCGGAGGATGAAGAGGTGACAGACCAAGCTTGGTTGATAGGCCGGGTGAAGACAGTGTTTCTGAGATGGAGGCTAATCCTATACCAGAACAGGTTGGAAGAGGCAGTGGTGGGGCCAGACGAAAAGGCAGGGCCAGTGCTGGTGCATCAGCGCCAAATGTTTCACGTAATGAAGCTCTCGTGGCGAGGGCTAGATTTTCTGAAGTCTGGAGGTTCTTTAAAGAAACAGCGGATGACTGACTGACTGTGGTGTGCAACCTGTGTTACACCAGGATCAGCAGGGGGTCCACCACTACTAAATTAACCACCACCAGTATGCGCAGGCATATGAATGCTAAACACCCCACTCAATGGTACCAAGGCCGTTCACCTCCAGCTGGCACATCACTGCTCCTTCCCCTGTGTCATTTGCTGCCTCTGCTAGTCAGCCCCCTGCCCAGAAGCCCGGCACAAACACCTCCCGCTCAAAAATCACACCTTCGCCTCCACGATCCTCCACAGTGTCCACTAGTGTCTCCATGCGCAGCGTTCAGCTGTCTATACCCCAGACGTTGGAGCGCAAGAGGAAATACAGTTCCACCCACCAGTTCCACCAGTCCACACGCCCACGCCCTCAACGTCCACATCTCCAAATGACTGAGCCTAGAGATGCTGCCTTATAAGCTGGTAGAGACTGAGGCTTATATTTTTCAGAACAGTACTACACTTGATCTTACACAAAAGGTTTTTAGAAATGCTGTTTGTAGCCGGAGTACACTCTGGTTATGTCTCCTGGACAATCGCCAGCCTGAGGCTGCGACTGCTGCCTCCACACGTCATCCACATAGCTGCCTCTATACATCATCACCTTAGCAAACGAGCTGTGTCAGGCAGAATTTTCGGTTGTTTTAACGGCTTCTACATCACCCTGCTTTGTTATCCACAAAATATGCCGCCAAACTTTTATCTTTGACCGATATTATTTCAGCGCTACTTGCCCATTTCATTTTCTGAGGTTTCCAGGTGTTTGGCCAAGCTTCCCTGTGCAGAGCCTTTGTCCCCTTGAAAAATGCTTGCGTCTCCTATTGACTTCAATGGGGTTCATTATTCAAAACGAGCACTCGAGCATCGGGAAAAGTTTGACTCGAGTAACGAGCACTCGAGCATCTGGAAAAGTTTGACTCGAGTAACGAGCACTCGAGCATTTTAGTGCTTGCTCATCTCTAGTCTCAATACTTTCTGTACCCACTGTAGTTATTTATTTTACTGTGGTTCCTGAGTAATGAAAATATTCTTCTGTAAAAAAAGCGGAGCAGCAGAGCTTTGATTGATAGGAAAGTAAGAATTGAGTTAGTTATGTATTTTAAGATATTTCCCACAGTAAGTTTCATGTTACAAAATCTTGGGGTCCTCATAATATTGCATTGATGATATTAGTACTGTATGTTATTCACATTTGTGGTACAGCTACTTAATAAACGTTCTATTGTTTAATTTGCACAAAGATTTCATTGAAATTATGTAACACTATATAGGACGGCCATTCATTTGAGATCTTTGGTGAAAGCCAAGTTCCTGAGTAACATTGTGTGCTTTCTATTATGGGTGCCCGATACTGGCCGGTGATATAACTGCTCTTACAGACATTTTATTACCACCTGGGGCAAGTAATTATAGACTGAGTTAGTTTTATTTGGCTCTAAATGTCTTATTTGAATGCAGTGAGGGAACAGTCAGGTTGTACTGGAAGGACAGACAAATATACCTCCTGACACTAGACAATACAATCATAGAGAAGTGATTGGCTGATACATGTCAGAACCAAAAGAATCAATGGTCAAAAAACAAAGCAAAGGGTCAAGGAATCTGAAATACACGAGAATGGGGGATGCACAGGGGAAGTCCTGGAAACGGTTGTGAGAAGAGCGGATGGTAATATATTGAAACTGAAGGTCCTGTGAGGAACGATGATTATGTGTGGGACGGTATTGGCTGATTAGGGCAGAGATATATGGAGGGGACAGGTTGTAGATGACTTTGTAAGTCACGGTTAGTATTTTGAGTAGAACTGAGCTATTACAAAACATTTTTGCATTGTACAAACTATAATATTTTATTATCAATGTGGAAGTTTGATGGCTAATTTCTTGTGGGATGAGATGTACATTTCAGATGTGTCATTCTGTGGCATCTAAGACTTATGGATGAAATTTGTATTATCTTATGGATTTGACAGTACCAAATATATGGAATTTTTATTTGTGATTTTTTTTTCCCAAGAATATTTGATTGACATATGGAAAATAGGTGTCTTAGGGATCTTCTCTTTATTTAACTTCAAATAACTTTTTTTCACATAGTGATGGGCAACATGCTGAAGCCTCTTACATGTTGGGGTCATGCTCAAGAAGGGAGGGCATTTTAAAGGAAGGTTTATATAGCTGACACCTGCAACTTATGGCATCAGATTTCTTTGTGAGTAGCTGCCACAATGTTATAGTCCTGCATGTTGTGGGAAGTCACCTTCCCCCATACAGTATTACTACATCCAATATGAAATAGGGGTCAGCCCTGATCCTGGTAACTGATATTATCCATAAGAACAAACAGTACAGTAGTTCCTATGTACAAACCTGTAACTTATACAGAATATATCACCTTCCGACTCATCCACAAGTAGAATTAGTAATGTGTGTGGCACTTTATCAGCTTTCCACCTTTATTAAATTAATGGATTATCTTCATGCAGATTAATTACACATGTATTACATGCTGGTGCGCCTATTTTCTTCTGTCTATACACATTTTGCTGAAATAATATGTCAGTCCTTAAAGGGAAACACATTTTTCACAATTACAGCTAGTGACAGATTCCCATAAACTTTCTGACACCTTTCTTTAATCTAAAAATGTATTCCCTCAGACCCCCGTAAAAACAACTTTATAATCTTACCTACTATTTAGGGATTTCTAAAGCGAGTCAAGGGGGCATGGCCTCCTCCGGCTGAATCCAGCAGCTCCTCCCCATGGCTTCACAGTCAGAAATCCCAGCAGTCTCCATGGACTTCTACTCCTCCCCATCCTCCATGGAGGCTGCTGTGCTTTCTGACAGAGAAGCCATAAGGAGGAGCTGCTGGATTCAGCCGGAGTATGGCACGCCCCCTTGACTCACTCTTGAAATACCTGTTTACCAGGCAAGATTCTAAAGTTGTCTTTATGGGATACAAGCACGGGGTACCGTTTGTTAATATAAAGAGGGAGGCTTAAGGACCCTGGTCACATGACATTATTGCTGAACACTAAGAAGGCATGGGGAGGAGCTGCTGGATTCAGCCCATGGAGGCCACACTCCCCTTCACTCGCTCCAGATATCCCTGGATACTGAGCAGGATTATAAAGTTGATTTATGTCGATCTAAGGGAAACAATTTTTGGCTAAAAGAAGGGTGTCATTTAGTTAATAGGGCTCTATGGGAACCGGTCATTAGCTGTATTTGGGAAAAATCTTGTGACATGGTCTGTATAAGATGGTCGGTTCTAGTTGATGCTGAAAGCATAGAAAGAAGGAAATGGGTGCAAACAGGTGCAACTACACAAATGATTTATTACCCGGCACACCAATAATTTTATTTATGTGTTTTATAAGAGCAGAATATGTATCAGAGCTGTCACTCCTTTCTCATGTGCTTTGGTGTGAAGACTAGAGATGAGCGAACATACTCGTCCGAGCTTCATGCTCGTTCGAGCTTTAGCGTACTCGAAACTGCTCGTTGCTCGGACGAATACTTCGCCCGCAGGTCCAAATTAGAACAAGAGAATAAATATAAGGGATCAAATTCATACAAAGGGTATCACAAATACATTTCAACCTAAAATTACATTTAGACTGCGAATGCATATTTCACTATAATACACATAGAAAAAAAAAAAAAAGAAGGAAAAAAGGTTAAGAAGAGTTGGCTCGTCACTTATGTCTATTAGACCATAATTCCAAAACAGGGGAGGGGGAGGGGGGAAAGGAGGGACAGCACACGAAGGCGAGGACGTGAACCATGAACAGGTACACATCTTGTTCAATGAATTCATATTCTGCAATAACACTCTTCTATCACAGGTATAGGATTATTAAGATTCCATTTCTTCTTAGATTGTCCAGTGGTTTATATTGCACATAGCCTAAAGAAAATTTCTCGGTGTTCCGTTGGTAGGTAAGATTATCTTTTCCCCTAAAAATGTTATAGGTGTTAGGGAACATAGTCACCAGGTTCAATGGGACAGTATTTTTACACAACCCTTCAAAACAAACTAAGCAGTCCTGCCCCAGAAGTTTTTAATAATGAATGGGCAATCCATAAGTACGACGATATTGTACGGGAGGATCCGTGACCGGTCCCCAACATCCCTGTCTCCAGTACATCAATGTCGGAAAGCGGCAGGTGCGAGGGAATAGGTGTGAGGGGAGTGCAGCGGAGGAGCGGCCAAGACGGGAAAGGAACTGGGAAAACAGAGCGCCCAATAGCGTGACCTTCACTTGGAACCGGCGCCAGAGGGGTTAGGAGAAGCAGTCCCCGAAAGAGGGACATATAAGATATGGCAAAAAAACTTAATTTTTTCCTGCAGATAGACGTGGGGGGGATAAAAAGGGGGAAGACCGTGCAGCAAGCGTACGGCAAGAAAAGTACAAGAATGTCGCTTGGGTCGTATTAGCGTCAACAAAATTACAGCTCAGCTTATCATTTTCCCAGTGCTTCAGGGGCTTGTAATTGGTTGCAATGGGCAACTGAGACATTCTTCTTACTCTTAGGCAGCTTAGTAAAATCTCCACCCAATGTTTTCTCAAAGCATAGAGAGGATGAGAGGCCGCGAGCGAAACATGCAGACGAGAGAGAAACAATGTTCACCAGAGACACGCCCATCGTGGCACCCAGAGAAGCTATCAATCCTGGGGAATATACTGCAAGTTCTCACAGTCTGATGTCGATAATGACCTACACAAAGGTTACAAGTCTCCAAGCACAAATACCTAAGTGCACGGTCTGTGTTTGCAGGGCGCTCTCTTCTTATACAGACTGTAGTAACCTGACCTGAATGTAGTGAGTATTTTTCATAAGAAAAGATCAAATTATTTGGATCCGATGTAAGTTCTCATACATCACAACATTTTTTTTTCTATTGGATTGCAAATAAAATTTAAAAAAAAAAAAAAAAAAAAAAGAAACCTGTTTTCATGGGAATACCCTTTTAACAGATCTTTATTACAAAACTGTGGATGCATTCTTCCAGGGACAGTATTACACCTAGCCACAGGTTGCTACTCAGCCGCATGTGTAGAAATCCAAAAGGAAAAACGGTCCAGCGCATAAGGATAAAGTGCCTACAAGTTTTATTGTAAACTCCAGACAGGGCAATACATAGAGAAACACACTACAGCACTGCGTCCAAGAGGTAGTCTACAGGCTCAAGCCTACGCGTTTCGAGCGCGTTACACGTGCTTAGTCATGGCTAATACACACCTAAATGCGGGGAACTAAAGTAGTGTGCACGGAAAAGACGTCAGAGGGGGAGGAGACAAAGTACTGCCCCCAACGGTGACGCAACATGGAATTAATGTGCTAGTCTGCTGCACAGGTGTGTTTACATCTTAATTAGAGATGAGCGAACACTAAAATGCTCGGGGATTACTTACGTCTAACTTGCGAACGACACTAACTTTTTCCTTTCCCGCTGCTCGAGTGCTCGTCTCGAATCTCAGACGAACCCTTGAAGTCAACAAATTGAGAGAACTCGATCATTTTGTGCCAAGGGCGACCCACAAGGTTCTGCTACAACCAGGGAAAGGCCATTGGCCAACACCGTGTTAACCTCGTCAGCAAAAAGGTGATTGGAATCACTTTCGCAACGGAAATGGGACGCAGAAACAGCAGGGCCTGGACAATGCCAGGGATGCACATCTGGAGAAAGACTGCCTCTAAAGATACGCTACCATTATGCCAAAATTATGGGTCAACACCATGGCCATCCGACAGAGTCGACCAGAATGAAGCGTCTTCATATTACAGCAATAAAACATCCAATAAGTTGACAACCTAGACACTATAGGGGACGGCATGCAGAGGCAGCGGCAGCAGCGGCAGGCTAGAGAGTGGCATGGCGACATACCCTAAATGGACTCAGGCTTCAAACCAATGGGTGGCAGAGAGGAACCAAAGGAGGTGAGCAAGAAGCGCTCAAATAATATCGGTACATGATAAAAGTTTGCCAGTATATTTTGTGGATTACACAGCAGGGTGGCGACAAAGTTAACATGGAAGCCATGAAAACAACCCCAAATTCTGCCTGACACAGCTCGTTTGATAAGGGGACCATGTATGCTTGCCGGTTCAAATGGCAAATTTTCCTGGGAGGGGGCAGACTGGGGGGGAGGAGGCTGAGGTGCAGGAGCTGGAGGAGTGGGGATTTCGGTGACATGGGTGGACTGCGTGGAAGACTGACTGGTGGTGGACAAATTGCTCGAAGCATTGTCAGCAATCCACGACATCACCTGTTCGCACTGTTCTGGCCTCAACAGTGCTCTACCACGAGTCCCAGTAACTTCAGACATGAACCTAGGGAGTGTAGCTCTGCGGCGTTCCCCTGCTCCCTCATCAGCAGGTGGTGTCTCACCCCGCCCAGGACCACGGCCTCTGACCCCTGCAGTAGTTGGACGCCCACGTCCCCGCCCTCGTCCTCTACCCCTAGCCCTCGGGTTAAACATTTTTAAAATGAGAGTTATAACTTTTTTTTTTTTTTACTTCTTTTTGTTTTTTTTGTGTTTTTTTGTGTTTTTTTTTTTTTTTTGTTTTTAAAACCAAACAATCCTATCCTATTGCTATGGCTATTTTCTAGCCAAGTATCAAAGGAAGCACACTACTAGGATGAGATGACACTGAGTTATTGCCTAATAGAAATCCAACCCCTACTGAGCGACCTACACAGCGGTCGCAAGTCTCACTACAAATTGCTCAGAATTGGCAAGTACATGCACTCAGAGAAACTACAGCCACCACAGATCAACCAGAAATCAAATATATAGAACGCTACTGTAGGCTTCAAGAAGCTGTTTGTATTCTCCTATGGCTATTTTCTAGCCAAGTATCAAAGGAAGCACACTACTATGCCAGATGAGATGACACTGAGTTATTGCCTAATAGAAATCCAACCCCTACTGAATTTTGCCACTTCGCCTTTGCTATGGATATGTGCGCCACTAACGGCAGAAACACAGCGGTCGCAAGTCTCACTTAAAAATTGCTCAGAATTGGCAAGTACATGCACTGCAGAAACTACAGCCACCAGCAGATCAACCAGAAATCAAATATATAGAACGCTACTGTAGGCTTCAAGAAGCTGTTTGTATTCTCCTATGGCTATTTTCTAGCCAAGTATCAAAGGAAGCACACTACTATGCCAGATGAGATGACACTGAGTTATTGCCTAATAGAAATCCAACCCCTACTTAATTTTGCCACTTCAGCCTTTGCTATGGATATGTGCGCCACTAAGCGCAGAACACAGCGGTCGCAAGTCTCACTACAAATTGCTCAGAATTGGCAAGTACATGCACTGCAGAAACTACACAAGCCACCCAGCAGATAAACCAAATCAATATATAGAACCTACTGTAGGCTTCAAGAAGCTGTTGTTATTCTCCTATGGCTATTTTCTACCAAGTATCAAAGGAAGCACACTACTATGCCAGATGAGATGACACTGAGTTATTGCCTAATAGAAATCCAACCCCTACTGAATTTTGCCACTTCGGCCTTTCTATGGATATGTGCGCCACTAATCGCAGAACCAGCGGTCGCAAGTCTCACTACAATTGCTCGAATTGGCAGTACATGCACTGCGAAACTACAGCCAACCAAGATCAACCAGAATCAAATATATAAAACGCTACTGTAGCTTCAAGAAAGCTGTTTGTATCCTCCTATGGCTATTTTCTACCTATCAAAGGAAGCACACTACTATCCAGATGAGAGGCACTAGTTATTGCCTAATAGAAATCCAACCCCACTGAAATTTTCCACTCGGCCTTTGCTATGGATTGTGCGCCACTAAGCGCGACACAGCGGTCGCAAGTCTCACTACAATTGCTCAGAATGGCATATACATGCACTCAGAAACACGCCACCAGCAGATCAACAAAAATCAAATATATAGACGCGTAGGCGTTCAAAGCTGTTTGTATTCTCCTATGGCTATTTTCTAGCCAAGTATCAAAGGAAGCACACTACTATGCCAATAGATGACACCGATTTATTGCCTAATAGAATCCAACCCCTACTGAATTTTCCCACTTCGGCCTTTGCTTGGATATGTGCGCCACTAAGCGCAGAACACAGCGTCGCAAGTCTCACTACAAATTGCCAGAATTGCAAGTACATGCACTGCAGAAACTACAGCCACCAGCAGATCAACCAAAATCAAATATATAGAACGCTACTGTAGGCTTCAAGAAGCTGTTTGTATTCTCCTATGGCTTTTTTCTAGCCAAGTACCAAGGAAGCACACTACTATGCAAGATGAGATGACACTGAGTTATTGCCTAATAGAAATCCAACCCCTACTGAATTTTGCCACTTCGGCGTCTTTGCTATGGATATGTGTGCACCACTAAGCTAAAACAACGGTAGCAAGTCCCCTGCTACATTCCTCACAAATGGTAAAAGATGCAAATTAAATAAAAGGAAAAAAAGAAAGAAACTTTATTGTAGCCCAAGAAGGCTGTTGGGTTCTTTGAAGAATCACTCCTCCTAACAGTAAGCTAATAAACACCTAACGTTTCCCGACAGCAGCAGCTCTCCCCTAGCGCAATCCAGAGACCAGAATGACGCGCCAGCCGGCCAGCGTCTAGTCATCCAGGTCACTGATCTGTCCACACCACTGCTGGAACGGAAAGGGTACCACGTATGCTGGGTGGAGTGCATGTCTCCCTGCTTGTGATTGGCCTCTGTTTCTGCCGCCAAAAAGCAAACGGCGGGAGCTGCCATTTTCCGAGCGCGAAAAGTATTCTTCCGAGTACGACGTTTCGAGTACCCTAATGCTCGCCGAGATCAAGCTCGGACGAGCATGTCGCATACTCTCTAGCTAATGCCTTTTACAAACACATTTATTTTTTAGTATCTTAAAATAGGCCAACGGCTATAAACAAAACACATGTTAACATTAAATGTGGAATGGAGGCGGTGGGTTGGCCATTATAAGAAAGCAAAGTAAAATATAAATCAAAGTATCTTTGAATAGAGCATGGGCTGACTGTAAGTTTAATGTTACAGCCGTCATGCCTTCATAAATTAGGTGCTATATTCAATCATTGATTTCATATTTTGATCCGCGGCACCTTTTTATACTTAGAAAGCCGGGCCAACAGCCCACTAGAAAATAACAAAACACAACTAAACAAATTAAAACAGTCTTTAAAATATGTATGAAAATACAGTCTAAATTTATTTTACTCACTCATGGTGTAAACCTGGGCCTGTTTCTATGAACATAAAAGGGATACCTGGCAGTAATGGTGGAAAGACACACACAACTCTTCCTCAACATTCTCCATTTCTCCCTGTTAGTTTAGTTTATCGCAGTCAAGCTGGAAGCCCAGCTCACATAGATATGTGGTTGAAAATGGACAATGTCAAAATGCTTGTTGGCCGAATGGGGAACTCTTGGCAACAGATACCAAAAACTGTCCAGAAGAGTCAGGAAACTTTAGCTTAAACCCGCAACTTTGTGACGCAGCACTCAGCTTTCTCAAAGTAGAATAGACGCTGGTGCCAATGCTACGCCACTAGAGTCAATTCAGCGGACATGACTGCTGAAGACGGTACTAATATCATTTATTATTCCACACATACAACACTCACGAGTTCACTCTTGGGGGTCAAATCAGCTTCTTACCACCACGCAGCTACTTTTTTAGCCCTCAAGAGTGAAATATGCCTGCGCGAGGTCCTTTCAATATTATTTATTTTAAAAAGGATACCCCCTCATATATTCAATCCCTGTAATAATACAGTCCCACGTATATGAGCACATAGATTCAGCATCATATACTGTGGTGATGTGCACTGCCAGCATATGAGCTGGTACTTGTAGTACTCCAGCCTCATGACTATAGTATTTCTCATTTTATATTTCTCATTGTTGATACGTATACTGCTGGAGTACTAAAGTACCAGCTACATACTGTAGTATGCTGCAACAGTTCATATACTCAGGCAAAGCCAATAGTCAGCATTATTGGTGGGCATTCCCTTGGCGGTGGGCAAATGCGAGAGTCTCTCCGCTCTCAGATGATGAGCGCCGCGTTGACGTCATTGTTCACGAGGTTCAAAGCTTGCGCATGTGTTATTGTACACGTCTCCTCATTGTAAGAAGCCGTGACTGCGCATCACGAAACAAAACATGGGGGCACCATAGTTTGGGGAACTTTCCCCGCGGCACACCAGACCATGTTCGCGGCACACTGGTTGAAAATCACTGTTCTAGATAACCTTATCATCTGTGGCACGTGGTTGCTATTGGTTGCTTATTGAGTTAATCCTCTTTTTTGAGAACTATCTTTGTAAACCTTATATTTCTACAAAAACCCTATTTACTAAATCGCATGTGCTCCTATTGTAGACACTTTATCAATATTTGCTTGATCTGCTGGCATGTGTTTTTGGGCAAATGTGTATGATTTCAAAAACTACCGCTGGCAATGGTGACAAAATGCTTTCAGGTAGCGGTATTTAAAAATAGGGCTATCACACTTCTAACCTCGTGTGATTAATTATAGATTGCTACAAAGAAGAAAAATTTAAACATATAAATAAAGCATTGCAAAGAACAGCATATCTAAGAAATCCAACCACTTTAGTGCCCCTTGGTACATCCTCAGCAGGTTCTGCTCATTGCGGCCTTTTTCACACCATGCGAAATAGCTACAATGAGCTGCTGAAATGTTGTTGATGTGTGATGGTGATTGAAGTGTCTAATCGCATGGATGCTGTTTCGGTTTGAACTGTTTATTTTTTGGTTTATGTAGCCCCCACATTAGACATCGCTTCGGACCCCCACCTTTTGCCCACTTTCTGTGGTCCGCACCTTTTTCCTTTCTATCCAAGCCCTTTCCCTCAACTCATTGCTCCTGAGCCATTTCACACAGCAGCTGCAAAGGTTAATGGTAGCGAGGGGAGTCAGCTCCTTGTCCACATTGTATCAACTTTATTCAATAAAGGGGGACCAACCGGGCTTCCACTGAGTGGACCGTAGCGCCTCTGCTATAGCTGCTATGACAATAATCCTGCCAGTGCTAGAGCTTGTAGCTGAGCCCTAGCATGAAATGGGTGTTGACTATCTTCCTCTATGAGCTGAGCTGCGTAAAGCAATGAATGCAAACTGTCTGGTACAAAGGTAGGAAATTGTTAGTATGTATTGGTCATATGAGTTTAGTCTTTTTATAAATGCATAGTCAGAAAAAAGTGTTACCTAGAAGCTTAATCCACAATCTGATTAAGACAAGGAAACTAGGAATCCAAACTGCAATGTTTTACTTTTTGGCCAAGTGCCAGCAACTCATTTCATCCTTTACACTCTAGGGGCTCTGAAGTACTTCCATATGTTCTAGAGCAGTGGTGGTGAACCTATGGCACGGGTGCCAGAGGTGGCACTCAGAGTCCTCTTTATGGCACCTGCGCCATCACCCCCACCGCGAGCTTGCCAGACAGACTCAGGCCTCTTGCAGTCCCAGGAAGCCCAGGACCCTAGAAGAGCTACAATGTAAACAAAGCTTTTCTCGTACTTTCTACTGCATTGGTGTCTCAGGTTCCTATACAATGACAGGCAGGGAGTAATAGTTACTTTTTAAATTGTCGCATCGGCACTTTGCGGAAAAATATTGGGTTTTGGGTAGTTTGGGCACTCAGCGTCCAAAGGTTTGCCATCACTGGTCTAGAGTAACATCTGATAAAATGTAATCCACTGCACAACAGATATAAATGGTCAATGTTGATTGCTCAAGAAGTGAATTATTTCAATGTGACACCAGGTACCTGAAGTTGTCTCTCTTTCAGCTAACCTGGATCTTCCTGATTATTATTCATCATTCTTAGGCTAAGTGCACCTGGCCACTTGCTTCAGAAGGGCCTGGGAAAGTTTGTGGCACATTGATGGTGGCCAAGAGTGACAACCCCTCACCTCTTCCATCTTCACCGGAGCCTGCTGCCCACTGCCACAGTGACCATGCCCTATGTATAAGAGAAGTTCATAAAGACAAGCCAGAGTCAAATCAAACACTGCCGGAAATATTTGTATACCTGCCCTCGAATTGAGAAAAAGTCATACATGTATTTCTGACGGCTGTACAGAGCAATTATTCTGAGTCACAATACTCTAGAGATCTTCTATAACAGTTCTGCAGGTACAATTCAATATAGATGAATTAGAATGGCAGCAAAAATTGTGTCACACGGTGACAATGTGCTCTGGGTTCTTGAAGCGAGGATGACATGTATAAATTCTTGGATGAAAGTTTTAACCCTGGGTTTGCTGTAACAATGGAAGGATCAGCTTCTTGTATGCTAATTACCGTGGACATTTTATCATCGTCGCATACTGAAGAGTACTGTCACTTCTTATCCAGTAATATGGCTTTTTTTTCTTTGGCAGAAAACTGCTGTGTAAATCATCCAGCTCACTCCTTTTAAGCAATACAGTTAACACTGATTAGCATGTATGGTAATTCCTTATTAGTTTTTGGTGAGAAGATTGGAGGGGATTTCTGTATGTTTATATGATCTTCTCCCTTTCTGTCCTCTCACCTCCCCCGGCTCCAGCGGCGTCCTCCGCAGCTTCCGCTGACATGCTTTGCTGACATGAGTACCAGATGGAGTCTCTGCTCTCTGACTAGTTCTGACTTTGACTGAGTTTGCAGATCATGAGGTCAAAATCTGAAATTACAAAGTTTTCCAGTATTTAGAGACCACTTAAAGCGGTGATCAGTCTTCCTAACAGCAGAGTGTGCTATTCCAACAATCACCCTGCCTATGAGTTAGCAGGGGTGTTGCACAACAAAGCTCAGAGCTCATATTAACGACGTAGCAGCAGCAGCAACTAATATGGCTCAGCTTCCAACCGCCGTGGCTCGCTGAAAATTTTGTTTGCACTGACAGAGCCACTTATGAAAATCCAAAAAGAAAGCAGGTTAAGGCAGGCAGCAAGGATGCTCAGGCAATATCGGCCAGACTTAAGGAAGAGTGAAGAGTCAGAAGTGACAAATGGGGAGAACACCATACAGCTTATAAGAACTCGAGAGAACAAGGACTTTCCTCGGGCACTTCACATTAGAACCTTTCTCTTACATTACATCCCTCTATTTATGATAATACAAAAATTCAAAACTTCAGAAGAAAGAAGAATGAGGGAGTATTAACCTTTTACTTATTTTTAAATTGAAAGAATCAACTGTGTATCTGTGTCATTTATCTTTAACAACTTTTGATACGCTTTTCTGATTTCATTGTTGCGTGTACTGTAGACAAGTGGATTGATCATGGAACCGCTATATTATAAAAACACCGATAAGATCTGCTTATGATCTCCATGTTGTCTGGGAATGGCATAACATACACCAGAGACATGTTGAGTAGTAAATTGTCATGACGATGAGATGGGACAGCAGGTGGAGAAAGTTTTTCTCCTTCCTTTCTTTGACTTAATCCGTACAATCACACGACATATTCACATAGGACAACACATTGCAAAAATGGGAAGAGACCAAAGACCACAAGATCTGCTATATCAAGATGTTAAACTCATAGCTGCCACCACAAGAAGCATTGAAATGTCCATGATATCACGAAGAAATTTTTATATATTACAACTTTATTAAATGTCAACCTAAGCAGTAAATAAATATAGCAATGAATTGAATGAAGCAGCGATCCAGATAATGACCGTATCACGATACAGATCTTCTTATTCAAGATTCTGTGGGTAGGACAAGGATGACAAATGGCCGACGTACGGTCAATCCCATCACAAAGAGAGCGTCACCTTCCGCACTGGCACATGTATGAAGAAATAGATCTGGAGAAGCATGGGTGACAGATAACAGGTCATCGCAGATAGATATGTAGAGGAGATTAGGATAACGACTGTGGTGTAGCAGATATCGATGGAGGACAAGTTACAGAAGAGACATACATAGGGAGTGCAGATGGACATCGAGACAAATACCACAATAACAACCAAATCAAAAATATTCCAGTTAAGTAAATAGCCAAGAAAAATTCCAAAAATTAGTGGCTTATCTCTGGCTTCTAAGGAGAAGGGCAGAATGTGAAATCTTACAGACGTCTGGTTGTCCATGAGAAACTTTGAATGTGTTTCTGTAGAAAAAAAAGAAAAACAAATTAGTGATTTTGAAATCCATATAAATTTAATTCAGAGGTTTAAATTATCCTTAGACCATAAAACTCACAGTTCAACTGCAAACAGAAGTGGAGAGTGTTAAAATTATTCTTGACGTGTTTTACACTGCGGGACAAGTCATGGCAAAACTTCATAATTTATAAATAGAGATGAGGAGCACTAAAATGCTCGGTGCTCGTTATCAAGATGAACTTTTCCCGATACCGAGTGCTCGTCTCGAATAACGAACCCCATCTCGAGCATTTTTCAAGGGGACCAAAGGTCTGCACAGGGAAGCTTGCCAACACCTGGAAACTCAGAAAATGATGGAAACGCCTTGGAAATGGACAGGAAACAGCAGGTGGGCAGCAGTGCATGGATGCCTCTGAGGCTGCTTAATCGCACCATTATGCCAAAATTATGGGCAACAGCATGGCCATGACAGAGTGACCGAATGAGGCTAGATAGCATCTAAAACATCCAATATTGACCTGACCACTATAGAAGACGGCATGCAGAGGCGCGGCAGCAGTGGCGGCTATAGAGGATAAAAGAAAAGAAAGAACAACAGGAGGACGCGCCTCGTGTGATACCGGGCATAGGTGTTCATTAAGGAATAAGCACAACTGCTCACATGTTTACCACTTGGTGGTATGATTAAATCCCAAGAGTATGTTCCTCCAAGTCCGGGTAATTCCTGCAGCTCCACAGTCCCCTGGTATGACCGGTTCCACAATAGTGGACCGGTATCAAATGTGCTAAACGAAAAAGGAGAAATGGGGCTAAGGTGGGCGCTAAACTAGCTTAAAAAGGTGGAGTGTCTCCACCAGAAATGCCAAGATTTAACTGACTCGACTCGCACCAAAAGGCAAGGACGTTGTTATTGAGGATAAAAAAGCACTTACAGATTTCTATGGTACAAAAAATCAGACCTTAGTCCAGAGTGACGCGTTTCAGAGAGTAATCATCCCTTCATTGACTGAAAAAATGGCAATGAAAAATGGACAATGACAGCAGTGGTTGAGGTGAGGTTTAAAAAGCCACAATAATTAGCTAATAGGGAGTGTAAGGCAAACACCCTATCAAATCAAATGGAGTGGTAAGTTAAACACCCTATCAAATAGATCGATGAACATACTCAATAAAGAGGGAAAAAAAAAAAAACAAAAAAACACACTTACATATGGAGACTTCATGGGGTTGTGTGGAGACGCCGGCACCTGCGCAGTAAACCACAGTCTGGCGCGCGCCCGGGAAAGGAGACTGAATGGATAGTGTCAGTGGAGCGCATGCGCACTGCGGCCTGCGCAGCGCCTGCGCACAATGCTCTACATTTAAGGCGCGGAGGGTTGTGCGCGTGCGCAGCCGATGTCCACATGTAGGCATCTGCAGAAGCGTATGCTCAATGCAACCTTAAATTTAGGATAATAACATGGTATAATAGTTATTTAGGGACAATTAGGTAGATGTATTATTTGATATAATTATTTAAGGAACTGTTGGTAGATGCGCAAGCATAAGGTAATAATTATAGATTATAAAACAAATAAATATCGGGAATTACTAACTGATACATAGATATGATAAATAATAAATAATAGGTTAGGTATCTGTTACATGGATGATGGGACATTATTAAGTGTCTATACATTGATAAAAGATAAATGAATAAGAACAGAACATAAATAAGAATGAATAAATAATTACATTAAATATATAAATACATCGCAACAAGGAAATAAACAATCATGATGAAAAAATATATATAAATAACTACAATTGAATACAATTAAATAAAATGTGATACAGTTCAACAGATGTCTTGGCGATAATTCTTCCTAACAGCAGAGTGTGCTATTCCAACAATCACCCTGCCTATGAGTTAGCAGGGGTGTTGCACAATCAAAGCTCAGAGCTCATATTAACGACCTGTAGCAGAGCAGCAACAATTACAAAGTTTTCCAGTATTTAGAGACCACTTAAAGAGGTGATCAGTCTTCCTAACAGCAGAGTGTGTTATTCCAACAATCACCCTGCCTATGAGTTAGCAGGGGTGTTGCACAATCAAAGCTCAGAGCTCATATTTACGACCTGTAGCAGAGCAGCAACCAATCAAGGCTCAGCTTCCAACTGCCAGTGGCTCGCTGAAAATGTTGTTGTACTGCCAGAGCACTTAGGGAAAATCCAAAAAGAAAGCAGGTTAAGGCAGCAGGCAAGGATAGTCAAGGCAATATCGGCCAGACCAGGAAGTGACAAATGGGGAGATCACCATACAGCTTGATAAGAACTCGAGAGAACAAGGACCTTTCCTCGGGCACTTCACCATTAGAACCTTTCTCTTACATTACCATCCTCTTTATCAGCATTATATTGATAATACAAAAAATTCAAAACTTCAGAAGAAAGAAGACATGAGGGAGTATTAACCTATTTACTTATTTTTAAATTGAAAACAATCCACTGATCTATCTGCGTCATTTAATCTTTAACAACTTTCGAGAAGCTTTTCTGATTTCATTGTTGCGTAGACTGTAGACAAGGGGATTGATCATGGGAACCGTAATTAATTATAAAATACAGCCCGAAGATCTGCTTCAATGGATCTGCCATGTTGTCTGGGAAGGGCTGATAACATACAACCAGAGTAAGCATGTTCGTGAGTTTAAATTGTCATGACGATGAGATGGGGTAGTCAACAGTGGATAAATTTTTTCTCTTCCTTTCTTTGACTCTAATCCGTACAATCACACGACACTATTCCACATAGACACACATTGCAAACGACTGGGAGAGACGGCAAAGATCCACAAGTCTGCATATATAAAGATTGTTTAAACGCATAGCTGCCGCCACAAAACGCATTGAAGATGTCATGATATGCAATCCGTAGAAATTTTTATACTTTACATACTTATAAATTCTAACATTTAAGCGTAAAATAATATAGCAATGAATTTGATGAACAGCGATCCTTTGAGGATAATGACGTTATCAAGATACAGATCTTCTTTATCTCAAGATTCCTGTGGTAGGAGTCAAGGGATGACAAAATGGCCTACGTACGTCGTCGATAATACCGGCATCACAAAGGAAGCGTGCACCTCCTCACTGGCATGCATGTAATTGAATAGATATAGATCTGGGAGAATCACTTTTGGATTCAGATACAGGTCATCGCTCTGATGATAGTATATGTAGAGGATATTAGGAGATAACGATTGTGGGTGCAGTATATCAGATGGAGCCAATTACTAGAGAGAGACATACATATGGTAGAGGTGCAGATGGACTATCGAGTACAAAATCACTCACAATACAACCACATTCATAAATATTCGCGTTAAGTAATATAGCAAAATAATTCCAAAATTAGTGGCTTATCTCTAGGCTTCTAAGGAGTGATAGGGTTCAGAATGTTAAATCTTACAGACGTCTGGTTGTCGCATGAGAAACCTTGACAATGTCGTTTCTGTAGAAAAAAAAGAATAAATCTAAGCGTTAGTGATTTTGAAATCATATAAAATTTAATTCATGAGGTTATACAATTACCACATTAGACGATACAGTAAAACTCACAGTTCAACTGCACAGAAGTGGATGAGTGTTCAACTTATTCTTTGAGGCGTGTTTTAGATGCATATTACTGGGGCGGGATCAGTCATGGCAAAACTTCATATATTTAGTAAATAGTTAGATGAGCGTAGTCACTAAAATGTCATCGGGGTGCTCTAAAAAATATTGCAAGATGAAGCTTTTCCCGATACTCCTTAGTGCTCGTGCTCGAATAACTATACGCCATCCGAGCATTTTTGCAAGGATACAATAGTCTGCACAAGGGAATGCTGGCCAACACCTGGATAACGCCAGAAAATGATGGATAACGCTTGAAAATGGACAGGAAACAGGCAGGGAGCAGCATGTCATGGATGCTCAGTCTGAGGCCTGGCTTAATCGTCACCACTATGGCCATAATTATGGGTGCCAACAGCATGGCGGCATGACAGAGTGGACCGACTGAGCTAATATCATCTAAAACATCCATAATTGACCTCTGAGCACTATAGAAGACGGCATGCAGAGGGCGAGCGGGCTAGCGAGTTGGCAGGGCTGAGAGATTAAAAGAAAAGAAGAAAAAGTAACAGAATGAGGGAGCGCCTGCGTGTGATTACGCGTCGGGCATTAGGTTCGTAGTAAGGACTAAGCAAAACTGCTTCACGGGAGGCTGTTTACTACTTAGTGGATATGGGCATGTAAAGATCCGCAGAGTATTCCTAACAACAGTCGCGGGTAATTCCTGCAGCTCCCTCAGCCCTGGTATGACCGGTTCGCCACAATAGTGGACGCGGTATCAAACTGTGCAATAAACGAAAAAGGAGTAAATGGGGTCTAAAGGGGCGCTAGAACCTAGCCTTAATAAGGTGGAGTGTCTAGCAAACGGCAGAAATGCTGCAAGATTTAACTGACTCGGCTGCGATCTCAATAGGCAGGACGTTTTTATTGCGGATAACAAAAGCACTTACAATTTCTTTCTATTGGGTACAAATAATATATCATACTTAATGTCCAGATGACTGGCGTTTCAATGACGTAATCCCTTCTATCTGAGCTGAATAAAATTGACAATGAAGAAATGGACCAGTGACGCAGTGGGTTGAGGTGGATAGTTTACCCAAAGCCCACATAATTAGGGCATAATAGGGAGGATACGTGAATTGAAAGGCACTCTATCAAATAACATGGTTATGTTTTGAAATTTACACACCGCTATGCAAATAGTAATCGATGAACTAACCTGGCAATAATAGTAGGTTAAAAAAACAAAAAAAAAAAAAAAACACTTACATATGGAGAACCTTCATGGAGTTAGTGTGAGACCAGCGCGGCACGCTGCGCATAAAACCACAGTCTGGATCGCGCGCCCTTGAAGGATAGACGGATGGATAGTGTCAGTGGAGCGGGCATTGCGCACTGCGGCCTGCTTGTCAGGCGCCGCGCAGGCAATGCTCTACATCTTAAAGGCGCCAGAAGGGTTGTGCGCGTGCCAGCGATGTCCCATCTTAGTGTAGGCGATCTGGGGCATACCGGCGGTATTGTCTCAAATGCATAAACTTAAATTGGAAATATACATGCGTTACATGTTATCTTAGGGGACAATTAGGTAGATTGTATGTTATTTGGAATAATTATTTATAGGAAGCTGTTGGGTAGAAGATGCGGCGAAGCATAAGGTAATAATATATGTGAGATAAAACAAATAAATTATCGGGAAGTACTAACCTGATTACAGGTGATTATGATAAAATAAATAAATCAAATAGGTTAGTATCTGTTAGCCTATGATGGGACAGTATTAAGTGTCTATACAATTGAATAAAAGATATAATGAATAATAACAGTAAACATTAATAGAGGATGAATATTAATAATTACATATACATATATAAATACATCGCAACAAGGAATTAAACAATCATATGAAAATAGAATATAGGAAAATAAACATAGCATATTGAATACAATTAATAAATGTGCTAGTACCTTTACGACACAGATGTCTTGGCATAATCATATGGTTATTAAGATAGAGAATTAGAGTACATTTTCCAGGCTTTTCATTGATTCCTACCACAGCAGGGACTAGGGGGTGTTTAGAGCTTAAAAATCCTCATACAATGTCGCGATTTGAGCTTGTTGAAACGTTGAGGGGCTAGAGGGCTGTTTGGTGAGGGGTTCACAATGGGCGTTATGTGATCATTAAGCTTCTTTACCTCTGTGATTGTGGTCGGTTTTTAAACAGGTACGATTATACATACCGTTCCCCTAGAGTGTTCATGTGAATAGTCAGTATTACTATTCCATATTTCCTTCCTTGGAATTTTTATTATTATGTATTTGGCTAGCTATGTCTGGATAGGCCGACTGTGTTGGCAGAAACCCATTCGGATGTTAGATCGATTTTCTGTTGGTCCTTTCGCGCTTATTATGGCTGGTATATGTGCGTCATAGCATATTGTATTTTGAGGTCGCAATTCTATCATATAAATCACATAGTAGCTGTGCACCTTCACCCACCTTGTCTGTCATTTGCCATTTCTTTCCAGATCTAGAAGGAAGGGATTACTCCGCAAAACGCTTGGCACTCGGCGATCATTAAGGTCTTATTTTATTTGTAACTCCATAGAAATCTTTATTGTGTCTGATGTTGTTTTCTAATCCAGTCACATACACACTTGGGCTTCCTTTTGCTCCTTTTTGTTTGTTTGGCTCTGTGACTCGTCGTATTCACTGATCACTAATCTTTTTCCTCCGCGCTTGAGTTTAGACTTTTCGTCGCCACCTTGGGAAGACGTAGAGTGCGAGCGTGTGCGCCTGCAGAGACGGGATTTTTCTCGCCCCGTGTTTTCCTTGCTAACCGAAGGTAGGTTGGCGCTGACGCCCACCATGGGTGTGTCGCTGCCCTGGGCTTTGTGGCGGGCTGGATTCACTCATGCTCAGTCATTCTTACTCCACTTTTTGTTCTGGTAATGATAGCGTTTTCGGTTCAGCCGGCTATAGATGTGTCATTGCGAGCCTAGTCCCTCTAATATGGTATTTTCTCATGAAATTCAAACCAATGTTAAAAAATCTCCTTGGTAAGTGTCTTGACTGTTTAGGTCAATGTATTTTTCATTTAATGTTTTTTCTTTTGTACTTTTCGCTTCATTGGCTATAAACCAAACTTGCTTTATTGTCTCCCGTGCAGTTCGTCAGGAAATGAATTCCTATGTGAATCCAAAGGTTACGGTATAATTTAGTTTTTATAACACTACACTAGGCGAACAGTAGCGATGGTGTCGACGTTCACTTTATTTCGCTATAACGTTCGGGGAAATAGTCTACCCACAAAATGAGCCTGTTACTTATCGACTCGTTTGATAAGGGGAGCGACATGTGGTAGGGGGCAGCGCATGGAACGCATTCCTTTATTAAGAGTGTTATCAGTTATGGGGGCAAGCTCGCGATATTGGCGCTGGTCTATGATTGCAACTTCAGGGTCTCTAGCTATGGCGGCAACAATGCGTTCCGAGTTTCGGCATTATGTATCTGGTGAAACACCTGAAAATTCTGCCTAACACTTGGCTCGTTTGGGAATAAGGGGATGATGTGGCTGTAATATCTCTCTCGCGCATATCGGCTAGTGTCTGGGGTATAGAGTCAGGTGAAAGATCACATGGAAGACATTGGTGTACCGCATGTGGAGATATGGAGGGCATATGCAGATGGTGGCAGGAAACATCAGGGTTTCTAGTATACAAATGGTATGCCTCTGATGCTGTCCTACTCTATAGGATGGAGCTGGCGGCTGTGGGCAGCTGGCTAGGCGAGGCTTTTGCCTTTCAAGCCCGGGGCTGTCTCTCAAGTCTCTCCCCCGACCATCAATAATGGCTGTGTGGGGCGCAGAAGCATTTCTTGACAAAAAAAAAAAAAAACAAAAAAAATATCAATTATAAAATTTTCAAAAGCTCGGCCATGGTCGTTTGAATATTTCATCTAGGAATAAAGACGATCGGTGGAGGTTGCTATGGAGACAATTTAAATATGTGGATAAGTGCCTTATGTGGCAGGTCTCAAAAAGTTTTCATAAGCAAGAGGATCAGGTAGGTGGTCGCTCGTCAGAACAGTTAATAGATTTATGCCTGTATTGGCACTCCCAAAAATAATTGTTTAAGAAAAAAAAAAAAAGAGGACCCGGGTCATTAGGTGCGCCTCGCATTGTTTAAAAATTAAATAGTAGAGAGTTAGCGCCCGCTGTATGTGCACTCTCCAAAAATTTTAAAAAGAGGACCGGGGGGCACCCGAATATCCTGTGCATGTGTGTCGCTTCCCCCTCGTCAGGTTTCCTCGGAGTTTCACCCCTTCTTCTTCCTGGGGTGCCTGTAGTGCATTGTCCGTGTACTAATACGCTAGTTGCGGGGAGTCACCGTAATTAGGCGTTTCCCCCCGCGTGTCTTGCCGATCATCCTGCATGTTCACTAGTGGGTCCCGCTCAGGTCTCCCGGAGTTTCACCTTCTCGTCCTGCGTGCATGTAAGGGCAGTTGTCTTGTGTCATAATGCCTGCGTATGGCGGGGAGTCACTTAGAATCTGCCACCCAATCTCCTGGCGTGTCGCTTCCCCACTCAGGTCCCTGGAGTTCCCTCGTCTTCCTGGGTGCATGAATTGCTTGGGCTTGGGACTCGAATTTGAATGTAAATCCTGCGCTCCAGTCCGCAATCAGTGCGGTTCGTCTTGACATCTGCCGACCCGATTTCTTTCTCATGCTAAGCACCAGCTTTTCGCGCTAAAATCCCGTCGTTTGCACAAACCAAAGTGCAAACACCTGCAATACCTGTCCAAGCCACGCAATCCCTAAAAAAAGATGCAAGGTCTTCGACAAAACCCAGGCAGCCCACATGCACGAACCAAAGCGTTAGTTCACCTTGCATTACAAACCGGGCTTTTATTAGTACCTCCCTCATAATGGGCTAGATTTATCTTACCACGGCATATTCGCATCCGCGCGCGTTCTCTCTCTGCGGTGGATTTGGTTCCGTCCGGGAATTATGGGATAAGGTAGTTCCTCCACCGTCTGCTGCGCGTAAGAGCATCAACAGAACGCGCTGGAGTTCACACCGGAGCCGGGTCTGAGCTGAAGGTAAGTGCAAGCTAACGCGACTACATTTGTTTTAAAAAATTGCTGCGGTTTTTTTCCGATCCGTCGCGTTGTTCGTTCGGCCAACCCCCCGCGTTCTGTCGACGTGCAATGTCCATCTCCGATCGCCACAATCCGGTCCGCTTGCGCCAAAATTCCGTGACATTCTCGTCGCGAAAAACGTTTGCAAATCGGCAGAATAATTTCGGGTAAACGCGGGAACCCGTTAATTCGGTCGCCGCTAAGTAATGAACCCCATGTGTTATATTAAAGCTGATGGATATTGCACCATTACTCACCCCCATCTATTTTGTGAATTGAAGGAATGTAAATGTTTTAATGGGGGACATTTAATCATATGTTTGGCGCTCCTGGCGGGCCTGGCGTTAAAACAAGATGTAACATAATACTCGCCAACCCCCCGACGTTGCTTGGTTAAAACATTTTTCCAATTCTTTATTTTCTACTCCAATGATAAAACCCAGAGCATGACAACACCAATGCAATCGTACACCGAGTTGTTACATTTTTGCGCTGACAACGCCTACGCTTGTCAGTTGGCGTGCCACCGATTAAGGTGCCTATACGCGTACGAAATTCTTTTTTTCAGTACATTAACTATTTGTGAGAAATTTTCTTGTTTTTCCGCGCATCACCAATGTTCATATGGGGCATAACATTTATTATTGTTTAGTTAACATGAGCTGTTTAAGGGACATTGTTTTTTTGCAGGACAATCTGTAACTTTTTCCTCTGGTATCAATCGTTGGTAAATGTTACTTTTTGATCAATTTTGTGAGATGTTTTGCTGTTTCCACTTTATGGCCTTCTCCTGGACGGTTCAGAGGACAAGTCATTTATATTGTACAGTGTGACGCAGACGTAAGTGATGTTTTTTTTTTAAGAGTGTTTTTACTCTTTATATTGTGTATTGACTGACACATGCCCTGTATATTGTTCATTCCGCACGCCCATCTATGGCAGCACTAGGGTGGTCCCTATCATTCAGACCTCAAGGCTGCCAAAAAAGCAATTGCCGGAGTCGTGCCATTCCATCCCTCGTTAATGCCTAGAGATGCCTTGGTTCACTACTTAATTCGGGGTAAATTTGGTTGAACTTCTGGATTGAGATAGTCAGATAATCATTCATTGATAATTTTCGTATTTCTAAAGATCATCTCTTTTTTGAACAAGTGCACCACATTTCCCCTGCACCAGACGCCCATGTGTCCTCATTTTGTTCTTTATAAATACGAGATCGAGACGACACCACTCGTTCCGTTCTTTGATGCTCCGCCCTGGTGTGAACACCGGCTTTTACCGAGGGATGAAGGCACTCCTTCCCCCTCCCTCCTTCAGCTAACCAACTTTAGGCATAGCTGTATGGGCTACTCTGGTTTTGGGATAATTCTCCCTCTGATGAGACCTCTGTTGAAACGCGTCTGGTGGTGTGATTCGTGTATTTATTACAAGGGACGTTTTTTGGGTCTGCCCTTGTAAGGGCGGGAGCATGGGCAATAGAGGGTTTTAGACTGTTTTAGAACCCTAACCTTCCTGTCTGTAATGACGATAGCCTCCCACCATGCGGCCCTCATCACATTCCTTGGTAATTTAATGCTTGTAATGTAAGAAACAACATAAATCGTTGATCAGGTATATGTCAGCCACACCATAGGCTGTTAATGCTCTGCACGATTATCCATTATCCCCTGCCACCTAAGGTAATTTTTGTGGCCCATATATACATACCTGTTGTTGTTAGCCCTTATTTTTTGTTCACTCGTTTTGTCATCTGTTTTAATCCTCTTTGACACCGCAAATTAGCGGTGGCAAAATACATAGACATAACGCCTCGCGCTCCTTAGTGACATCAGTTGCTAAGTTTTAGAAAATTTAATATAGCTTGAGATTTTATTAATTACACTATGTGCTGCTAAACCTATGATGCTCATTCGAGCATTAGCGTACTCTAAGCTAACTGCTCATTGCTCGTGTACGAATATTTCCCGCTCAGAAACTGTGCATCTCCCGCCGTTGTGATTTTTGAGGCCAAGAACAGACCAATCACAAACAGGAGACTCCTGTCAGTCCACCCGCATGACGTGGTTACCCTTTACCCGTCAAGATGCATTGGTTGGATGACTGAATCACTGTACACCCTGTAAAAGACTAGCCCCCTCGCCCGTTCTTTGCTCGGATTCATTCTCTCGTCCTGACTCGCCGTTAGTGGGGAGAGAGCTGCTTCTGCTGCAGAGGATAGCGTTAGGTTTTTATACTTACTGTCAGGCAGATGAGTTCGTTTACATACCCCAATCAGCCCTTCTTAGGGCTACAATAGCATTGATATTTTATTTTTTTTTGCCTTGTGGCTGGGCTTGCTGGCACGATAGTGGCCGCTAGTAACCATAATTGTGACTATTTGCAGGTAAGTCTTGCGTACGTACATATTTTAGCTCTTAGTGACACCACATATTCCTCTCAGCACCACAGTGGGGACCTATTTAATTAGGGTGTTGAGTAGAATTAAGTCACAGTCTGACGCTTTTTTTTTTTTTTTTTTATTTTCAAACTTATCTTGAAAGTCATCACTATGCACCTAGCCAAGCACTCATCATCATCTCTATCTTCTGTTTTTGCTGTGTGATTTCTTCTGACAAAAAAAACTAAAAAAAAATTACAGTTTCACGCCTTCTACATTTGAAATGTTTGAACCGAGGGCTAGGGGTAGGGTAAAGGACAGGGCGTTGGCGTCCCGACTACCTGCGGGGTCAGGGGCCCGCTTTTCCCTGGGTGGGCTAACCACCACCTACCTTCTGATGAGTGATCAGGGGAACGCGTCGTAAAGCTATCCCCACTCCTACCTGTTCATGTCCTCAGTCTACCTCCGCGGACTCTGGTAGACCACTGTGCGGCAGACAGTGCGAAAGGTGATTATTGTTGGATTTCGGTCACCCTGCTTCTGCCACTTTTTTCCTACCCATCGTCGTCTTCCACTCAGTCCTCATGCTTCACCGAATCATCACTGTCCTCCAGCTTCCCTCCACCTCAGCCCTCCTTCCCCCCCTCCCAGTCTGCCCCCTCCCATGAAATTTGGCATTTGAACCGTGCCATACTCCTGACCGGAACTCCTAATGCACGCTCTGCAGCCTCTGTGCTACACTTTCCTCCCAATTGTTCCTGTTTCCCGCCCGGAACTTGTTTCTTTTTTCTCCCTACTCGTTACCACGTTCTTTGTCTCGTTCCTCCTCTTCTCCTAGGAATCCTATGGGAGTGCCGCCGTGGCCTGAGCTACCCTACCCCGCGCTGATGAGTTTTTCATTCCCATGCGACTTCAACTCTGAGGACATGGGTGTGACTAAGGAACTGTCCCCGTTAGTACCAAAAAATCTCTCGGTTGGAAAGGTACTAGTCAACCTTTTTTCCTAAATGTGTGAGTGGATGAACGTAGAGGTCGGAGGATTAATCAACTTGTCTAACATTTACTGGCTTCTTTTTTTCGAGCGTTTAAACCTGTATCCTCCTTTCGCCGTTTTTTTTTTTTTTTCCATTCTTTTTTGCGAGTAGGGTAAAACGAGTATCGTTCTTCTATAATCTGAGGAACTGTTTTCTGGACCCATCCCAGAGTCACAAACCACTTGTCCGGTTGCTGCTGAGCTCTTCCCCGATGCCCAGTTTTCTCACCGTGTCGCATCTCTGTGGGTGATATGACATTGTTGACGCAGTGGAAGAGTGTGTAAAGAGGTGTCGGACGATGAGGAGACACGGTTGTCAACAGTGGTGAAGTTTGTTGTTCAGGCAGAGTCCAAGGGGACCAGACTGATGGATCTGGGTTAGGATTATAATGGTCGCGACAGACCGATGAGCGGTTGACTAGGCCGGGTGCACACAAGTGCTTCGGAGACAGGCGAGTCCTCTCGACGAGAAAGTTTGAGAAGAAGCGGTGGAGAGGCAGGGCCAGAAGCTGGTGCAATCAGCGCCAAATGTTTTTACGTAGTGAAGCTCCCGTGGCGCAGGGCAGAGATTTTCCTAATGTCTGGGAGGTTCTTTAAAGAAAAAAACCTGACATGACCCACCACGGACTGTGGTGTGTGCAAACCTGTGCCACACTCAGGATCAGCACGGGTTCCACCCTACCTAGCTTAAACCAGCACCACCAGTATGCCCAGTACACATGAATACTAAACTAACCCCACTCAATGGTACCATGGCCGTTCACCTCTAGACCGGGCACACCACTGCTCCTTTCCCTGTGAGTCAACTCTGCCATCTGCTAGTCACCCTCTGTCCCCATGACCCCCCCCAAACCCCTCCCTTGGCGACACCACAACCTTCGCCTCCACGAATCCTCTAAGCATCCACCAATGTCTCCATGCCTAGCGTCCAGCTCCTATAATCCCCCGACGCTGGAGCGCAAGAGGAAATACAGGTCAACCCCACGCCCAATCCCTCAAACTTTCAATCCTCCAAATTACCTCACCTGGAGATGCTGCATTATGGCTGGTAGGACCGAGGCCTTCACACAACCTCATGGCGTTGTCCGCCCCTCAATATTCGTATGGTCCCCAGTCCGCCCCTGACTTTTCCCATTTGCCCCATTCCTCAGCCCCTTCACAAGCCAAGTGCAGACATACATCATCGTGCCCTGACCAACGCCGTTCTGAAAAGGTCCACTGAAACCAGGACACGTGAACGTCGCATGCCGGACAGAAGCCACTATACTTCGATGACGGCATATGGTGGGGTTAACTTGGTCTAGGAAGGCTTGCGGACCGATCCAGATCTCTCATGCCTACTATGCCTCCGCCTCTCCCCCCCTACTCCGCCTCCTACCCTCACATCCAATTACATCTGGGCATGGCGCCAATCAGACGTCAGCTCTATGGCACAAGCAGCATGCCGCCAGCTAGCGCACGCAGGCGGTGCTGAAACATCGCTGAGCTTCGGCGATCAAAGCAACATCCAGAAGCTGGATTTCGCAGGAATTTTCCATTCTCCACCATTTGACCCGTCACTCAACCGTCTTCTGCGCAAACTAAATGTATTGCACTTCCTCTTCCTCATTTTTCCGCCTCGCCCCTCCTCCTCCTATTTGTACACTACACAATGAAACTGGCTATTTTTTTGCGCAGGGCCAACTGGCTCAAGATATAGTCCTCCTGTGTATTTGATTTTCTGTAGGGCCACCTACCCGGAAACTCCCTTGGGTAAAAATTTTTGGGAGATGCCACCTACAGGATCTCAACTATCTATTTGAATGGTGTTCTGGAGGGCCACCTACCCGTTCCTCTTTGTGGAAACAAGTGGTGGGAGCTGCACATAACCGGCGACTCAAGCTATTTAACTGTTCCTGGAGGACGACACCGACCTAGCCCTGGGTTGAAAACTTTGATTTTTTGGACTGCCACAGACAGGCACTATCCACATTTATTGCTCATGCAGGGTCCAGCCACAACGTCCGTCTTTGATTCCGAGATGAAATATCAACGACCTGGCCTGCTTTGAAATTATACAAAGTTTTCAAGTAATGCGTCTGTACCCCCAGAGCCCCATTTTGGTGGGAGGCTGAGAGACAGGGGCTGTGGACAGGCAAACAGCACGCCTGGATGGAACCCACGCCAAGCTCCTCATCCTAAGATTAATGCAGCCTCGTGGACACGCCATCCATGTCTACTCACCCCTGCTGTTTCTCCTGCCATTTGCCTCCATAAATCCCCACCGCGATACACCAATGATCTCCATGTTCTACACAACTTCATGCACCTGTCTATAGCCCCCAGACAATGGAGTCGCGAGAGGAATATCCAAAGCAACATCAGCCCCGTTCAAACGAGGTCTGTTCAAGTCAGAATATATACCAGGTGTTTTTCACCAGATACTACTGGAAACTTCGGCCATCCTTTCGGGCCCCCGTGCGCCTGGAGACCTGAAGTTGTCATCATAGGAAGCAATAGTCGATGCTCTCCCATACTGTCTACTCTTAATCATGAAGTGGTCCTCCATTGCTGCCTCCCATGTCCGTCCTCTCCCTTTTAATCAAAACTAGCTGTGTCAGGCTCCTTTTTTTTGGTGTTTCACCCAAAATCGATTATTGAAATGGTCGCCACGCCCTTTTATGGTGTATCAACTACTAGACGTCACCTTTGTTCACAAGGAAATTCATTTCAGCACGGTTCGGGCTCACCTTCTCTTTGGTGCCTCTCTGCCGGCTCTTGCCGCCCTTAACCAGCAAAATACTGATACGATGACAGTAGCGACATCCTTATCTCCTTGCCAAAGGAAGTTTTTAAATGGTGATGGTTTTGGATCCTAGAGTCCATTGGGGTATGCGCCCATGTGCCCCTCTCGAGCCTGTGCAATATAAACGCAAAAGGAAATGGGGGCTAAAGGTGGGCGCTAAAACTAGCAGTAAAAAGGACTGCGGTGGGTTGTCTACACCAGAATGTCATGAATTTAACTTTGACTCGGACTCTCCACCAAAATGCAAGGACGTTTTTAATTGAGATAGAAAAGCACTTATCAGATTTTCTATGGTACAAATACAATCAGACCTTAATGTCCAAGTGACGCCGTTTCGGGATTAATCCCTTCAATTCTGACTGAAATTGGACATGACAGCATGGTGAGGTTGCACTAGACTGTGATTTATATATAGATGTACCTGTCACATCCAATAGTGGAGGAGCACTGATATCAGCCATTAATGGGAAAGCTCACCTAAACATCGATCTAATTCCACCTCACGATCATGGTTTCTTCTGCCAGACACAGGCGTTTCCAGACTGCCTGTCAATACATCATATAAAAATTCAAAGGAATGCACAATAAAACTCCCCATTTACAAACAATCACCCCGACTGGGGACCCATCCCAACGTTTCAAACAAGCTCACACAAATCGCAAATGTATTGGATTTTTAAGCTAAAACCCTAACTCTCTCCTGCCTGGACTCATGAAGGCCTGGAAACTGTACCTCTAAATTCTCTATCTTAAGTAACCCATTTAGTTAGCCAAGACCTTTTTGGAACTGTATCACTTTTTATTTAACATTTGGTATTGCACTCTGCTAAATTTATTTTCTATTTTTTTGTTCATCATGATTGTTTATTTCGTTTAAGGATCTTAGTGACTCCCCGCACAGCACATTATACACGGACAATGCACTTACATGCATCAGGAAGAAGAAGGTGAACTCCGGGGACCTGAGCGGGAAGTGACACATGCAGGATATCGGACGCACGATCTTAGTGACTCCCTGCACAGCGCATTATGCACGGACAATGCACTTACATGTACCAGGAAGAAGAAGGTGAACTCCAGGGACCTGAGCGGGGAAGCGACACATGCAGGATATCGGGTGCATGATCTTAGTGACTCCCCGCACAGCACATTATACATGGACAATGCACTTTCTGTGAACTACAGGGGAAATGTAAGTAAATGAGCTTCTTTATGCAGAATATTTTTGAAGACTATGAAGACCCTCCCTGTGTACAGAGCTGAGCAGTAAGAGATCAGTGTAGGGTCAGGGGAAGGTACAGAAATTACATTATTTTCAATATTTAAATGGTTTAAATCAATTACTCTCCTTATTCTGTTCTATTTTCTTATAAAATATGATAAAATACTTGAAGTTTTAAAGAGCTAGAGCCCAAGAAAACAACATAGAGAAGTAAATAATTCTATGAAGATAAGCTTACACTTGCTGTGAGATAGTAAGCAGCGTCTATGTCCTCCCCCGGCTGTGTATTAGGAAGGGCTTCTCTAGTCTCGGCTTATATAGGAACTGGCCCTTGGATAAAAAAAGAAAAAAATTGACTCTGTGCCACAAGGAGATTTCCCCGAGGTTCTGATCATGGTAATTACTCTAAACTAACTGTGACTTTAGTTTAAAGTTCTTACTTTTTATTCCTGGTCCCTCTCGCATGTTGTCTATAGAGATTATCCTCTTAATTCCGACATAAGATGCACAAATAAAAGTTGTACTTAAAGAAACCAGAATTCTACCCGTGGGTTAAGCTGCTGCATGGATCTTGAGTACTTGTGGACTGTCTGCCAATATTCAACTATAGACATATAAAGCTCTGCTTACTTATAGGAAATATTGTGTAAATGGGGCCCTGTGTTAACTTCAAGTCATGTGACCAGGGTAATGGCATCTAAGGTCCTTTCCCCCTTTACATTTTTGCAAAATCAACCCCATGTATGTATCTGATCATATGAAATAACAGCATGCCTCCATGGAAGATGTGGAGGGTTAGAAATCCATGGAGGAAGTGGAGGAGTAGAAGTTCATGGAGACTGCTGTGATTTCATGTGATCTTATACATACATAGGGTACATTTTGCAAATGTAACAGGGAAAGGACCATAGATGAAATCACTCTGGCATAAGGAATAGGGAGGAGTATATGGGAGGGCCGGTCAAGCAGGACACACCACCTATTATGCCAGGTAATATAAAATAAAGTTGATTTCATTGATACAATTTTTAGCTAAAAGAAAGGTGTAAGTTATCTAATAGTCATCTATGGGAGCCTGTCACTGGTTGTTCTTGTGAAAAATAATTTGTTCTTGTCAATAAAGTGTTTAAATAGTAAAGCTACATTAAGTATTTAACATGACACAGACATATAAAGAAAAGCGAACACAAAGGTCTCCAAAATTAGTTCCTTTTGGGCATGAGACCCAGTTTACCTTACCCTACAATTTTGTTATACTTTTCTGTCGCAGAAGAGCATAGATAAAACTTAATGGTAGTCTACCTGTCAAGATAGGAAAGAGTTGCAGGCCCTCATGTATTCAAAACCTCCATCCCCACCTACTTGCCAGGACTTTAACTAACCCACATTAAGCAACTGGATGACGTTCCCTACTCTGAGTATCCACTCAGAACAGATGACTAAAAAAAGAACATTAGTCACAAGTAAAGTCAGGATAACCTGGTCAAAATGAAGATGGATGCGAGGTACCAAATGTTGAGGCAAAGAATAGTGAATAATGTAGCTAGAGTAGCATAGAGAAAGAGGAAACAGCAGGGGCAGCATGCATGGATGCCTCTGAGGCTGCTTAAACGCACCATTATGCCAAAATTATGGGCAACAGCATGGCCATGACAGAGTGACAGAATGAAGCTAGATAGCATCTAAAACATGCAATAATTGACCCTGACACTATAGGGGACGGCATGCAGAGGCAGCGGCAGCAGGCTAGAGAGTGTCATGGCGACATACCCTAAATGGACTCAGGCTTCAAACCAATGGGTGGCAGAGAGGAACCAAAGGAGGTGAGCAAGAAGCGCTCAAATAATATCGGTACATGATAAAAGTTTGCCAGTATATTTTGTGGATTACACAGCAGGGTGGCGACAAAGTTAACATGGAAGCCATGAAAACAACCCAAATTCTGCCTGACACAGCTCGTTTGAGTGGCTCCGATTACATCAGTTACTCTACAATAACAAGGACCTGTTTATTTTTAGTGTTATTTTGTAATATTTTCATTGCATTATTATATTATCTTTATTTGCACTTCTTCAGCTTTGTTAGGGTGGATTCATACTAGGGTGTGTATTGGGCGTCCATTGCTTTCGTCTCTGTCTTGTCCTTTCTGTCTCCAAGTCTGCAAACCACCATTGGTCAGAAACCATAACACCTGGTTTCGCGGCCTCATTAGTGAAACAAATTGACCTGTCAAAAATCCAATGTGAAAATACTCATAAAAAGCAATGGCTCAGAAAAGTGTCAGTGAAAATAAATGATACCAAGTCTAGATGAGTCAATCAATAATACAGACCCCAGGCCAACATAGAGCTTAGCTGAGACAATTACTATTAATGTAGAGCCCTCAAATAAGACAATTAATAATGATGTTGACCTCAGACCAGACAGTTAATATTAAGGAAGATCCCTGGTCTGTCAATAATAATGCAGACCATAATAATGGAGACTAAAGAGGCAGCAGTGAATTACAATATAGGCGGTTTGGGTGATAGCCCGGGGCCCGAGCCTTCTAAGGGGGGCCATGGTCACCAGTTCTACTGACCAAATCTTTTACTGAGAAGGACCTTAGCCACTGGATGCTCATTCATCTGTTTTTTTCCTTAAATATAGAAGTCCACAGGAGAAATTAGGACCTTTGAAGAAACCTCAGATTGAAAGCAGACAGAAGGGACACATCCTCCATTCCCCAAGAAGCTTGTAGGATGTAGGAAGTGATTCCAGACTTGTAGGGGCTTTAATATCAATACAACGCAGGGCCCATGCCAGCCTTAATCCACCCCTGTGAAGAACAAAAAATAGACCCAAGAACAGATAACCATGTTCCAAGCAGGTAACCGGATGCTTCATCTGCTCTGATTGCCCACGCGAAATACGTTGTCCAATTTTATAAATTTCATATTATTTATGATTTTTAATTTAATAAAGGGCATTTTGATATAGAATGTCTATCCCCCTTACTAAACATATCACAGTCCGCACCACTTCAACGTCCATTTTTTGCACTGGTTCTGTCCTAGAGGCCACACCCACTGGATCCTATTCTTATCTAGAACAGTGAGGAGTGGTCAAATTGTGGCAAAGAGTCACAATTGTCAAGGGATAAGCATTTCAATGTCTTAAATGCCCCAAAGGCTTAGGGGTATATATAGATATACCATATACCAGATAAGAATTTAATAGAATGAATGTATCAAACTTTGCAGTGTGAATAAAAATATTTCATACACATAATAATAACAAAAAATAAAGATGCATGAAACTTAGCAAACACTTAACAACATTTACATTATATTAGATTAAAGTGATTTTCATAAAATACTGTATAATAAATATGTTATGTTTTGTATTAAAGTTTTTTAAAATTTGTATTAGTTAAATAAATGTTATTAAATGATTTCTACGGCACCAATCTATTAAAGTAAATAACACTGATATTTTAAACCCACCATCCTACATGTACATAGGAAATGAAAATAATTTAATTAAGTAAATAATTAAATAGTAATAAGGGTCTCACTCTCCCTGATTGTCTCTCACTCATTCCCTGTCCATCTCTCTGTCACTCAATTTTACTCACTGTCTGTCTCTCTGTCACTCACTCTCTCTGACTGTCTCTTTATCATTCACTCTCCCTGCATGTCTCTCACTCTCCCTACCTGTCGCGATGTTACTCACTCTCCCTGACTGTTTCTCTGTCACTCTCTCTCCCAGACTGTCTCTCTGTCACTCACTTTCTATTGGTATGGGTACCGAAGGATGGGTCTACAGCCTTGCAGGTCTCCAGCAGGTGGTGTGTGCAATAAATATGGAGGGAGAGGCTGATGAAAGAGGTTTCTCCCTGGGGCAAACCTTTGGATGTATATTGAAGTCCCTGGATGATGGAAGTTGGGGAGCCTGTGGTGGCGATACAGTCTGATGCAGGGATTACACAGAGGCACAATGTGCAAGTTCTTTATTCAACTTCAAACAGCAGGCAATAGCCAAATAGTAGCAGCATATTCAGCAAACTGGAAGGTTGATGGAAATAGCTGGTCCACAGGAAGGTTTACTCACATCCTGGTAGTAGCTTCTGGCTGGACTGGTAAAGATGGAGCTGAGTCCGGATGGTGGACCTCTGCTTTTGGGGCTTAAGTCTTCCAACTTTCCCTGGGTGCTAGGCAGCGGCCTGAGGCACCTCTTCTTCCTGGTATTACGACACTGGCTTATGCGGCTCTACAGGAGAATCACTCTCCTCTGCTTGCTTTGCTGACATGAGTACCAGATGGAGTCTCTTCTCTCTGACTAGTTCTGACTTTGACTGAGTTTGCAGATCATGAGGTCTGTCTCCCTGCCCTGACCATGTGCTCACGCCCACTAGGGGTTTTTATACTCCCTTGGTCAGGTGGTAGCACTCTCCAAGCAGCTTCTAGCTTGCTTTACAATAGTATAGAGATTCTTATAGGACAACAACATTTCACATTGTTAACTCTAAAATCTGAAATTACAAAGTTTTCCAGTATTTAGAGACCACTTAAAGACATGGGCCAGGCATGGCACATGTGTCAGTCTGCCGAGTTGCAGAGCTGCCACCAGGTTACGGCCGTTGTCACACACAACCATGCCTGGCTTCAGGTTCAGCGTTGCCAGCCACAGATCAGTCTGCGCCGTGATGCCCTGTAATAACTCTTGGGCGGTGTGCCTTTTATCGCCTAGGCTCAGCAGTTTGAGCACCGCCTGCTGTCGCTTAGCGATGGCACTGCTGCTGTGCCTAGAGCTACCGACTGATGGCGCCATGCCCACGGATGGTAATTCAGAGGAGGAGTTGGAGGAGGTGTGGGAGGAGGAGGAGGCATAGTAGGCCTTTGAGACCTGGACCGAGGTAGGCCCCGCAATCCTCGGCGTCGGCAGTATATGACCAGCCCCAGGTTCAGACTCGGTCCCAGCCTCCACCAAATTAACCCAATGTGCCGTCAGCGATATATAGTGGCCCTGCCCGGCAGCACTCGTCCACGTGTCCGTGGTCAGGTGGACCTTGTCAGAAACGGCGTTGGTCAGGGCACGGAGGATGCCGAGGGGCGGCCGCCGCCATGAGGTTTTGAAAGGCCTCGGTCTCTACCAGCCTATAGGGCAGCATCTCCAGGCTAAGCAACTTGGAGATGTGGACGTTGAGGGCTTGGGCGTGTGGGTGGGTTGCGCTATACCTCCTTTTGCACTCCAGCGTCTGGGGTATGGAGAGCTGAACGCTGGTGGATGCTGTGGAGGATCGTGGAGGCGAAGATAGGGTTTTCGCATGGGAGGTGTTTGGGCCCGGGGTCCTGGGCAGGGGGCTGACTAGCAGATGACACAGGGGAAGGAGCAGTGGTGTGCCCGGCCGGAGGTGAACGGGCTTGGTGCCATTGAGTGGGGTGTTTAGCATTCATATGCCTGTGCATACTGGTGGTAGTTAAGCTAGTAGTGGTGGAACCCCTGCTGATCCTGGTTTGGCAAAGGTTGCACACCACAGTCCGTCGGTCATCCGGTGTTTCTTTAAAGAACCTCCAGACTTCTGAAAATCTAGCCCTCGCCACGGGAGCTTGACTACGGGAAACATTTGGCGCTCATGCACCAGCTCTGGCCCTGCCTCTCCGTCTGGCCCCACCACTGCCTGAACAGCGCGGGCAGCGGCTAGTCTATCCCAGGGTCACCTGATCTGGCCAGCCAACCACTGCTATCGACGTGTAAGGGTACCACGTCATGCTGGGTGGAGTGCAGAGTCTCCTGGCTTGTGATTGGCTCAGGGGTGCCGGCACCCCTGAGGACGCCATCGTTTTGGTGAAACATGTCGGGGGGGGCTATTATTCTCTTTTTAGATAGCAATGATATGGTGTGTAGGGATCAGCTTATTTGTCCATTAATTGTTAGATAGTGAGAAATAATATCTACAGATAGGGAGAGCTCTAGTGGATATACCAGTGAATGGTGACTTGGAAGTCAGCCAACAGTAGCACATTGCTACATCAGTGATTACAGTTATAGCAACTAAGTTGCAAAACTAACGAAAACATTATTGATTCAATATATAGATAAACCAGAACTAATTTACTGGCGACATCTAGTGGTTCTCCCTATATTGAATTGAAATGATAGACAATTCCGCTCTAACTGGACTCACTTACAAATAATAATAGATCCCACACCATGGATTTGTAGAAATTTTAATTGTGTGTTTTCTGTAGACAAGGGGATTGATCATGGGAACCGCTATAATATAAAACACCGATAAGATCTGCTTCATGATCTCCATGTTGTCTGAGAACGGCATAACATACACCAGAGAACCTGTCGAGTAGTAAATTGTCATGACAATGAGATGGGACAAGCAGGTGGAGAAGGTTTTCCTCCTTCCTTTAGCAACTGAACCCCCCCTAAATTATGCACCTGAAAAAAAGATCTCGTCCGCAAAAAAATAAGCCCCCATATGTCCAGATTACAATAACAATAAACATTTTATAGCCTGTAAAATGTGACAATGCAGATCTGCTCTAAATGGCGCCCGACTTCTAACCCTGGCCCTGCCAGGAGCGCCAACATATGATAAATGACCCCCATTAAATCTATTTACATCCCTTCAATTCACAAAATAGAGAGATAAGTAATGATTAGAGATGAGCGAGCACTAAAATGCTCGGGTACTCGTTATTCGAGACAAACTTTTCCCGATGCTCGAGTGCTCGTCTCGAATAACGATCCCCATTGAAGTCAATGGGAGACTCGAGCATTTTTCAAGGGGACCAAGGCTCTGCACAGGGAAGCTTGGCCAAACACCTGGGAACCTCAGAAAAGGATGGAAACACCACGGAAATGGACAGGAAACAGCAGGGGCAGCATGCATGGATGCCTCTGAGGCTGCTTAATCGCACCATTATGCCAAAATTATGGGCAACAGCATGGCCATGACAGAGTGACAGAATGAAGCTAGATAGCATCTAAAACATCCAATAATTGACCCTGACACTATAGGGGACGGCATGCAGAGGCAGCGGCAGCAGCGGCAGGCTAGAGAGTGTCATGGCGACATACCATAAATGGACTCAGGCTTCAAACCAATGGGTGGCAGAGAGGAACCAAAGGAGGTGAGCAAGAAGCGCTGAAATGATTTCCTATGTGAACAAAAGGTTGACGGTATATTTAGTCGATAACACAGCATGGTGGCGACATAGTGACCAAGTTCCATAACGTATCTGGTGAAACACCCGAAAAATGAGCCTGACACAGCTCTTTTGATAAGGGGACGACATGTGGAGGCAGCCATGGAGACGACTTCCATGATTAAGAGCGACAGTATGGGGCATTCATATTGTGCTGCTATGATTGCAACTTCAGGTCTCCAGCATGGCGGCGACAGATGGGCCGAGTTCCACTATGTATCTGGTGAAACACCTGAAAATTCTGCCTGACACAGCTCGTTTGATAAGGGGATGATGTGCTGCATATCCTCTCGTGCTCCAGCGTCTGGGGTATAGAGAGTTGAAATGAGACATTGGTGGACGCTGTGGAGGATCGTCAAGTTTGGAGTTTTACAATGTATTCACCAGTTTGTGCAATGGGTTGCGTTGGTATTTTTCTCAACACTTTCTTAGTTAACCCTTTGCATTGCCATTGATGGGATTTTGTTGTTTGGTGGCGGTCAAGTCCATTTAAGGTTTCAAATGGCCTCTTGGTGGCGGTGGAGGAGTCAGGTGGAAGGTGCAGTCAAGTTATTGGTGGACTAATTTAACTTATAGAGGATGTAAAACCTCATGGTGGTGAACAGGCTGAGCTTTGGAAGTTGCCAGCCTCAAGGGTCTGTTAATGGTAAAAGCAGCCAGGGACGGGCACGGTGGTGAAGCTCATAAGGGATAATCTTCACTAGGGTCATTGGTGCCCTTAAAGTGGACTGGCATTGCTAGAATGGCAAGCCGGCATGTTGGGTCCGGGGAAGTTGACCATCACCCACAGGCAGTGACTGGCTTAGCCTTAGAGTAAGGGACAGTTTTCCCTTGTTCTTGCTGCTCTCTCTACATGGTTTCCTGCTTCCTTATAAACCGATATAATCCTGCCATGCCACAATTAACACCTGACAGCGCCGGGATCAAGGTGAAGAGTAGCGGAGGTGAGTATTATTAGTTTTTTATGGGTTTTTTTTAGTTGATTTCCTTTAAGGGTTACATAGTACATTTTGAGGCTTTTATCATTTTCAGTTACATTTTACGTTTTGTGCATGTTTGTTATTAACTTTGTAAAATGTTTAAAACTTAGGTATACTTTTATTTAAATAAATTACATTAAATTGGATTTCAGTAGTAAAATTGCTTTAATTTTTATGTAGATTATATTTTAGCAAATCACACAAGAAAAAATGTAATCCCACTCAGTAATATGTATTAGTGATCATTCAAGTAGTTATATGTTACTATTTTTTCAGTGCTCAATGGTAGAGATAATTATATCATATATAGGGCTTTGGTTTGGATGCATTTCAAAAAACAACTTGTGATTTATCTGAGCTGCAGGCTGCCTCCATCTTTGTGCACCTGTACAGCTTGTCCCTCTTTGTCCCTCCCCCACTGATGTCAGGCTGACCAGGCTGTGACCTCTGAGAAGGAGCAGGAGGTGGAGCTGTACAGGAGCACAAAGGTGGTGGCCAAGCTCTGAGGAGTGAGTAACACAGACAAGGCACAGCTTAACTCCTAAGACTTGGGATATATAAGTTCAAAGTAGGAAAATAAGTCTGGTCACAAAACACTAACCTAGGACAAGTACTAACCTAAGGCAAGGAAAACTTGCGGTGCCCTTGAATGGACATGTATTCAAGTGAATAGGGGAATAGCTGGGTTGTATTCTTTGCATGTACCAGATGGTTTTTCTATGTGGATTTGTTTCAGTATTGTGCTTGCAATGTTGTTGCTTGGCCATGCAACTTGCAACAAGTGACTCCAGGATCTGTCCAAATCTGATGTTCTTTCACCTGCGCACACTGCACATGCAGGAACATATTCATGCCCAGCATTATCTACAGTTGTTTGGCTCTCCTGTGTCATAACAGTAGGTTCAAAATCCTGCATATAAGCATACTACATCCATGGTATAAGAAGCCAGTTGGGATTAAAAATTTGATGTTGCACTATTATCTGTAGATTTTATCTTAGTTTGTACATCTCTTATTGTCTACTATTTATTGTATACAGGTGTATCTTAGCTGTAAAACAGGAGTTTTTACCTTAGCTGCATCAACAATATAATGCCACCAGCTCTGCCTCGATGGGTTGTAAATAGAGATGAGCGAGCACTAAAATGCTCGGGTACTCGTTATTCGAGACAAACTTTTCCCGATGCTCGAGTGCTCGTCTCGAATAACGAGCCCCATTTAAGTCAATGGGAGACTTGAGCATTTTTCAAGGGGACCAAGGATCTGCACAGGGAAGCTTGGCCAAGCACCTGGGAACCTCAGAAAAGGATGGAAACACCATGGAAATGGACAGGAAACAGCAGGGACAGCATGCATGGATGCCTGTGAGGCTGCTTAATCGCACCATTATGCCAAAATTATGGGCAACAGCATGGCAATGACAGAGTGACCGAATGAGGCTAGATAGCATCTAAAACATGCAATAATTGACCCTGACACTATAGGGGACGGCACACAGAGGCAGCAGGCGAGCTTTCGCCAATCCAAGCCCCTGTCTCTAGGCTACTCCCCAAACAACACTTCTAAGAACCTTTTGTATAAGATCAAGTGTAGTAGCGTTCTTATAAGTTTGGGTTATGGCGGGTGAGGGGAATGTAAATAGATGCGCAAGAAGCGCTGAAAGGCGAGCCAGGCGAGCTTTCGCCAATCCAAGCCCCTGTCTCTAGGCTACTCCCCAAACAGCACTTCTAAGAACCTTTTGTATAAGATCAAGTGTAGTAGCGTTCTTATAAGTTTGGGATATGGCGGGTGAGGGGAAGTGCTGAAATAATATCGGTAAATGATAAAAGTTTGCCAGTATATTTTGTGGATTACACAGCAGGGTGGCGACAAAGTTAACAAGTTTGATGTGGAATCCATGAAAACAACCCAAAATGACAGATTGGGGTATGTCTTGAGGAACCGCTGAACTATGAGATTTAAAACATGGGCCAGACATGGCACATGTGTCAGTCTGCCGAGTTGTAGAGCCGCCACCAGGTTACGGCCGTTGTCACACACAACCATGCCTGGCTTCAGGTTCAGCGGTGCCGGCCTTGGTTCCATTGAGTGGGGTGTTTAGCATTCATATGCCTGCGCATACAGGTGGTGGTTAAGCTGGTAGTGGTGGAATCCCTGCTGATCCTGGTGTGGCACAGTCCGTCGGTCATTCAGTGTTTCTTTAAAGAACCTCCAGACTTCCAAAAATCTAGCCCTCGCCACGGGAGCTTCACTACGTGAAGCATTTGGCGCGGATGCACCAGCTCTGGCCCTGCCTCTCCGTCTGGCCCCACCTCTGCCTCTTCCAACCTGTTCTGGTATAGGACTCACCTCCATTTCAGAAGCACTGTATTCACCTGGCCTATCAACCCAGCTTGGGTCTGTCAACTCATCATCCTCCGATCCTTCAGTCTGCTCCCCCCTCGGACTTCCTGCCCTGACAACAACTTCACCACTGTCTGACAACCGTGTCTCTTCATCGTCCGACACCTCTTTACACACTTCTTCCACTACGTCAACAATGTCATCATCACCCACAGACTGCGACCAAAAAGAATTTACATTATTCCTCATTGTGTCTTCCACCAGGGGATTTTCCTGGGTAAAGACAGTTGAGAAGGCGACATTCAGTAGATTGGCCCTTTCCTCATCTCCTACCACCATGACCCCTATGTTATTTCTAAGAGGACCCACACTCTCTGTTTTTAGTTTCTTATCATTTATATACTTGAAAAATAATTTGGGATTATTTTTGCTCTCCCTGTCAATATTTCTCTCAGTCTCTATTTTTGCGGTCTTTATCTGCTTTTTACAGGATATTTTTCTCTCTATAATCCTGTAATGCCTCATCGCTACCTTCACGTTTTAGCACGTTAAACGCCTTATCTTTCTCGCTTATTGCTTTCCTTACAAGACTAGTTAGCCACATAGGCTTTTTCTTGTTCCTCTTATGCTTTTTCCCATAAGGTATGTGTTTCTCACAGGACTTTTTCAGAATATATGAGAAAAAGTCCCATTTTTGGGGGGCTTTTGTCTTTGAGAACATTATCCCAGTCTATGCCTTTAAGGTCTTCCCTTAGTTGCTGAAAGTTTGCCCTCCTGAAGTTTAGAGTGTTGGTTGCCCCTTCCCTAACGTTCTTAGTAAAGCGTAATACAAAATCAATGATATCATATCACATGTGTCAGTCTGCCGAGTTGCAGAGCCGCCACCAGGTTACGGCCGATGTCACACACAACCATGTCTGGCTTCAGGTTCAGCAGTGCCATCCACAGATCAGTCTGTGCCGTGATGCCCTGTAATAGCTCTTGGGCGATGTGCCTTTTATCGCCTAGGCTCAGCAGCTTGAGCACCGCCTGCTGTCGCTTAGCGACGGCATTGCTGCTGTGCCTAGAGCTACTGACAGATGGCGCCAGGCCCACGGATGGTAATTCGGAAGAGGAGGTGGAGGAGGGGTGGGAGGAGGAGGAGGATGCATAGTAGGCCTGAGAGACCTGGACGGAGGTAGGCCCCGCAATCCTCGGCGTCGGCAGTATATGACCAGCCCCAGGGTCAGACTCGGTCCCAGCCTCCACCAAGTTAACCCAATGTGGCGTCAGCGATATATAGTGGCCCTCCTTAGCAGCACTCATCCACGTGTCCGTGGTCAGGTGGACCTTGTCAGAAACGGCGTTGGTCTACCCAGTAATCGGTGCTGGAATGAATTCTTTGAACGCGAGGGGCACGGGATAGGCAGCCTAGCATGAAATCTACCATATGTGCCAGAGTCTCAACGCGCAAGAATTCACTCCCCTCACTGGCCTGACTGTCCATTTCCTCCTCCTCCAACTCCTCCAACTCCTCTTCTTCTGCCCATACACGCTGAACAGTGAAGGACTGAACAATGGTCCGCTCTTCTGTCTCGCCAACATTCACCTCCTCTTCCTCCTCATCCTCCTCCACCTCCTCCGATATGCACTGAGAAACAGACCTGAGGGTGCTTTGGCTATCAACAAGGGAATCTTCTTCCCCCGTCTCTTGTGACGAGCGCAAAGCTTTCGACTTCATGCTGACCAGAGAGTTTTTCAACAGGCCAAGCAGCGGGATGGTGAGGCTGATGATGGCGGCATAGCCACTGACCATCTGTGTTGACTCCTCAAAGTTACTCAGCACCTGACAGATATCAGACATCCACGTCTTCTCCTCATTGTAGACTTGAGGAAGCTCACTGAACTGACTACCAGTTCTGGTGGAAGTTGACATCTGGCAGTCTACAATCACTCTGCGCTGCTGGTAAACTCTGGATAACATGGTTAATGTTGAATTCCACATCTTGGGCACGTCGCACAACAGTCGGTAAGCGGGAAGTTGGAGGCGACACTGCGCTGCACTGAGAGTGACAGCATCTGTGCTGGACTTCCTGAAATGCGTACAGATGCGGCGCACCTTCGTGAGCAAATCAGACAGATTGGGGTATGTCTTGAGGAAACGCTGAACTATGAGATTTAACACATGGGCCGGGCATGGCACATGTGTCAGTCTGCCGAGTTGCAGAGCTGCCACCAGGTTACGGCCGTTGTCACACACAACCATGCCTGGCTTCAGGTTCAGCGGTGCCAGCCACAGATCATTCTGCGCCGTGATGCCCTGTAATAGCTCTTGAGTGGTGTGCCTTTTATCGCCTAGGCTCAGCAGTTTGAGCACCGCCTGCTGTCGCTTAGCGATGGCACTGCTGCTGTGCCTAGTGCTACCGACTGATGGTGCCATGCCCACGGATGGTAATTCGGAGGAGGAGGTGGGGTGGGAGGAGGAAGAGGCATAGTAGGCCTTTGAGACCTGGACCGAGGTAGGCCCCGCAATCCTCGGCGTCGGTAGTATATGACCAGCCCCAGGGTCAGACTCGGTCCCAGCCTCCACCAAGTTAACCCAATGTGTGATATATAGTGGCCCTGCCCAGCAGCACTCGTCCACATGTCCGTGGTCAGGTGGACCTTGTCAGAAACGGCGTTGGTCACGGCACGGATAATGTTGTCGGACACGTGCTTGTGCAGGGCTGGGACGGCACATCGGGAAAAGTAGTGGCGGCAGGGGACCGAATACCGAGGGGCGGCCTCCCCCATGAGATTTTGAAAGGCCTCGGTCTCTATTTGCCTATAGGGCAGCATCTCCAGGCTAAGCAGTTTCGAGATCTGGACTTTGAGGACTTGGGCGAGTGGGTGGGTTGCACTATACTTTCTTTTGCGCTCCAGCGTCTGGGGTATGGAGAGCTGAACGCTGGTGGATGCTGTGGATGATCGTGGAGGCGAAGATGGGGTTTTCGCATGGGAGGTGTTTGGGCCAGGGTCCTGGGCAGGGGGCTGACTGGCAGATGACACAGGGGAAGGAGCAGTGGTGTGCCCGGCCGGAGGTGAACGGGCTTGGTGCCATTGAGTGGGGTGTTTAGCATTCATATACCTGTGCATACTGGTTGTAGTTAAGCTAGTAGTGGTGGAACCCCTGCTGATCCTGGTTTGGCACAGGTCGCCTCCTTCTCAGAAGCACTGTGTTCACCCGGCCTATCAACCCAGCTTGGGTCTGTCACCTCATCATCCTCCGATCCCTCAGTCTGCTCCCCCCTCGGACTTCCTGCCCTGACAACAACGGGGGGGGGGGGGTTGCTTGTCAGCGGGGGGATGCGGAGGATGGCTGCTTCTTTAGGGGGTGGGAGGTATTGAGCGGATGACGGCTGAATGTTCCTGCGGTGAAGGGGCACGGAGCGGAGGATGGCTGCTTGTTACGGCAGGGGGGGGGGGGCACGAGCGGGATTCCGAGTGGGCGGGGATGTCTGGCAAAGCAGCGGGATGGGTGGGCAGGGGGCGGACGGCTCGGCCATGCAGCTGAAGGGCGGGGAGGCGGTAACTTGTGCCGGGGGGTGGACAGGTGGGTGGGGAGGTCATGCAGGGGGATATGCGGGGAGGCGGCGGCTGAGAAGTCAGGGACCGGGGGACGCAATATGGTGGGGGGCCCCCTGGTGGGGCAAGATGGTCTGTAATCCGGCCCTGGACGTGTAAGGGTACCACGTCATGCTGGGTGGAGTGCAGAGTCTCCTGGCTTGTGATTGGCTCAGTTTCTGGCCACCAAAAATCAAAACGGCGGAAGATGCCATCTTCTCGAGCTGGCGAAATACTCGTCGGAGCAGCGAGCAGTTGCGAGTACGCTAATGCTCGGACGAGTATGCTCGCTCATCTCTAGTGTTGATGCAGGTTATATCAAACCACTGTAGCCACCTACTGTCCCTCTGGGTCAACACTTCAATAAAAGACGTGTTTTCCAGGCCCCCTTACCTGTGCATGTCATCCAGACCACTGTACCTGGCCCTGTGCAGGATTGTTCATGCGTTTATTAATTGACACATAACCTCCTACAACCTCCTGGGTCATTTGAATGAGAGTCACCCTGTTACTTCAGGGATAGGATGAGACCAGCATTTTTAACAAGCCCCAAAGCAAATAGCGAAGGGGCTGAGGACTGTAGGGGGTGGTTTCAAGCCTTCTGGTAGGCTGGTGGGGCTTGCCCCTTTACTCCTCCCGTGTGAGATCACCGGAGGCGGTGTTTGGGGGGCGGGTAAGGACCCGCCCGGTGGTTTTATAAAGTCCGAGAGCACGTGGGGGGCCTCTTTCCTTCTGTCCCCTGGACCGAAGAGGCGAGAAGTCAGAGACCCCTCTGCAAATACCCTGGAAGAACAAGTGATCCAGCAAGTGGCCATGCAGGGTTCAGCCCTGCTGCGGGGTCGGTTCAAGAAGCGGACGTCCCTGAAGAGGACACCCATCTCCTAGGACCGAATCCTCCTGCAGTGGCTTCCACCCTGGAGGGTACAGCCACCACCCCCGACCGGCGGCCCGCCACCCTGTCACCACCACCCACCCAGTGCTCCTCACCTCCTCCACGTGCTCGCAGCGTCTCCAGTGCAGTGCCTGAGGAGCAGCTGGCAGAAGATAGAGGAAGGCCCATCCGGAAGATCAGGCCTCCCGTCCGTTTGAGCTCTGGATTGCCTGCACCAACCAGGAAGCGCGGCCCGGGCCAGAAAAAGATGGCGTCGTCCAGACCACGTGGGACCCATGCTGCAGCCAGTGCAGCGGATCGTTGGGGGACGGATCGGAAGGAGGCCTCAAAGGGTAAGTGTTTGCCTCCTGGGCGCTCCCCTACGCGGCATCCAAGCGCTGCGCCCCGCGCCTCCCTGCATTCACCCAGCAGGCCACATCCCCCTGCCTGTCACCCCCCCCCCCCCCCCTCCACTCTCCACTGCTCCTGCTAGGCACCTAACCAGTGCCAGCTACCAGCGCTGCGGCCTGTGATTCCCAGCGCTCCCTAGCAGGCCACGCTCCCCTGCCAGCAAGCCCGCGCCTCCCCCGATCACCCCCGCCCCCCCCCTACGCTCACCTCCGCTGCGGCGTGTCCCCCAGCCGGTGTAGGCATCCAGCGCTGCGGCCCGTGCCTCCAGCGCCATCTAAGCAGGCCCCAATCTCCTGCCTGCTAGCCCGCGCCCCCCCCCCCCCCCCCCCCTGCGCTCACCTCAGCTCCGGCGTAGTTTTCAGCCGGGAGCAGCATCCAGCGCTGCGGCCCGGCCCACCCGGCAGCCAGCAGGGGACTCAGGCCTTTCCCCTCCGCACCCATCTCCTCATGGCTCTCCCTCATCCCACCGGCAGCCCCAGGCTCTCCTCCTCTCAACCCCGCCTACCTCCCCCAGCACTCTTCTCGGCGCGGCAGGCTTCATGCCTATGCCACATACAGCCCTGGGCCTTACTCTAGGCCTCAGGCCTATTCCCCCACAAGCCCAGGGCACCGCATCAGGCACGCACAGCACAGTACTACTACTCCTATCCTGTATATATGGGCACAGCACAGTACTACTACTCCTATCCTGTATATATGTGTGCAGATTTTCTTACACTTAGAAAACTAAGACACTAAAATTTAGTAACTTAGTAGACTTAGTAGACTTAGCACAGTACTACTACTCTTATATTGTATGTAAGTACATGGCAAAGCATTACTGTAGCATTACTTTAGATATAGAACAGTACTACTGCTCCTATCCTGTAAATATGTGCACTTACAATTTACATGTTAAAACAGGATCCATGAAGAAAAAAATCCTTCCAGGTGCAGATTTGTGCCCAAAAAGTTGCAAAAATAGAGAAAAGAAGATACATAAGTTAAAGTCGCACGGAACATCTGGAAAACAAAGTTACATTATGCACAGGGCACAGACAAGGGTGCACTGGAAAAACTACAGCAAAAGTTGCAGTGAAAAGTGATAAAAAAGCAAAAGGTTACAAAAAAGAAAGAAACAAACAAGCAGAAATAAAGATGCACGTCCCCCAGTGAGTGACATTCCGGGGCAGGACAGGGATATCACTGGATACATTTGTATCACAATCTTTCCCTTATGTAAATAGTTTGATTCATAAAAAAGTTACATTACAATTTGTTTTGGCTTCACCCATTAATGTGAACAATAGGGCTTATTTACTCATTCGGACTGATTCGGACTGAGCGCAGGATTTAACTTTCAAATTGTGTTGCATCCAATGCACTTACATGCACCAGGAAGAAGAAGGTGAACTCCGGGGACCTGAGCAGGGAAGCGACACATGCAGGATATCGGGTGCACAATTTTAATGACTCCCCCGCACAGCGCATTATACACGGACAATGCACTTACATGCACCAGGAAGAAGGTGAACTCCGGGGACCTGAGCGGGGAAGCCACACATGCAGGATAACGGGTGCAGGATCTTAGTGACTCCCCGCACAGCACATTATACACGGACAATGCACTTACATGCACCAGGAAGAAGATTCATGGAGACTGCTGTGATTTCATGTGATCTGATACATACATAGGGCACATTTTGCAAATGTAACAGGGAAAGGTCCTTACATGACAACACTCTGGCATAAGGCATATGGAGGAGTATATGGGAGGGCCAAGCAGGACACGCCACCTCTTATGCCAGGTAATATAAAATAAAGTTGATTTCATGGGGATGTGAGGGAAACAATTTTTAGCTAAAAGAAGGGCGAAAGTTAACTAATAGTCTTCTATGGGAGCCTGTCACTGGTTGTTCTTATGAAAAACAATTTGTTCTTGTCAATAAAGTGTTTAAATAGTAAAGCTACATTAAGTATTTAACAGGACACAGGCATATAAAGAAAAGCAAACACAAAGGTCTCCAAAATTAGTCCCTTTTGGGCATGAGACCCAGTTTACCTTACCCTACAGAAGAGCATAGATAAAACTTAATGGTAGTCTACCTGTCAAGATAGGAAAGAGTTGCAGGCCCTGAGGTATTCAGAACCTCCATCTCCGCCTACTTGCCAGGACTTTAACTAACCCACATTAAGCAACTGGATGACGTTCCCTACTCTGAGTATCCGCTCAGAAAAGATGACTAACAAAAAGAACATTAGTCACAAGTAAAGTCAGGATAACCTGGTCAAAATGAAGATGGATGCGAGGTACCAAATGCTGTGGCAAAGAATAGTGAATAATGTAGCAAGAGTAGCATAGAGAAAGAAACCAGAGACCAGTATAACCAGCATCGAGCATAGTGACTATCAGGTATAGATGGAGTTCCTGGATGCCGCCCATCACTCAAACTACAACTTACACACATATTCAGTTCCAAGGTGAGCAACAAGAAACCTCTGCTTACAGCAGAAAAATGAAGCTGGATGAAACCGCCAAAAGTGTTCTGACACTTCTGTTCACCGTTTCGTTTTTTTTCCAGTGGTTCCTCTCAAGTCTCCTCTCGTAATTTCTTCTGTAAGTGGACAGCTTCTTTCCAATCCAGTCCAGTACCGCACGGAACCTATCCGACTTCAAGTTGGAGCCTGACGTTTTGTCTAAGAAGCAAGCGGAGACCTTGCCACCACATCGTCCCTATGATTGAAGTGTGCGCAGTGTCTGAGTGTCTGTGTGTGACTTACATTTAAGGGACTTAAGTTTGAGGGACTTTAGCAGGTAACTGCTGTATTTTGTGTTACTTTGACAGTAAATTCTTCTTTTTGTGCATATTTCTATTATAATCCCCATTAGAACAATGGACTCCATAAGTGGCATTGCTACACGGTGTACATCCTGTGCCATGTATGCTTTCCTTGAACAGCCGTTCGAGGGGGAATACTGCTGAGTGGGATGTGTGAAAATTGCTCATCTGGAAGCCCAGATTCTGGATCTAAATGAGCAAGTTTCAAGGCTGCGGGCAATTGACAATATGGAGCGAAGTTTGCTGCTCCGGGAGCACAAACTCTCTGGGGAAGATGGGTGTGGGGAGGGAAGTATGGAGGTGCAGAGTGAGGGGCAGCTAGTTGGGTAACATGTAGAAGGCGGGGTAGAGGGAAGAATTGTAGGGAGTCTAGTCCCGATAAGTTTGCCAGGCTGGCGGATGAGGGGGATATCAGCTCTGGCGTAGCAATGCTGCAGCAAGACGTGGCCTCTAGCAACCAGGGGAATGTCTGCTCCAGTAAGAAGGGTAATGGGAGCACAGGCAAGGTCAGACAGGTGCTGGTAGTGGGAGATTCCATTATTAGGGGAACACACAGGGCAATCTGTCACAAAGACCGTGCATACCGAACAGTGTGTTGTTTGCCGGGTGCTCGGGTTCAGCATGTCACGGATCGGGTTGACGGATTACTGGGAGGGGCTGGTGAGGAACCAGCGGTCATGGTCCACATTGGCACTAATGACAAAGTAAGAGGTAGGTGGAAGGTCCTTAAAAATGATTTCAGGGATTTAGGCCATAAGCTCAGGGCAAGGACCTCAAAGGTAGTTTTCTCCGAAATACTACCTGTACCAAGTGCCACACCAGAAAGGCAGCAGGAGATCAGGGAGGTAAATAAGTGGCTCAAAAGTTGGTGTAGGAAGGAGGGTTTTGGGTTCATGGAGAACTGGGCTGACTTTTCTGTCGGCTACAGGCTCTACAGTAGGGATGGGCTGCACCTCAATGGGGAGAGTTCAGCTGTTTTGGGGGAAAAATGGCTAGAAGGTTGGAGGAGTGTTTAAACTAGAGACCTGGGGGGAGGGCAACTACACTTGTGCAGGGCAAATAGACAGTGTAGATAGAGAGCTGGGAAAAGTCATAGTCCATGGGGAGGAAGGGGGGCTGGAATGAGATTGGGGAATAAGAACAAAAGGAATACGGACAGGGAAAACCATATAAAGTGCATGTACACAAATGCCAGAAGCCTCACAAACAAAATGGAGGAACTGGAACTCTTGATGTTGGAGAGAAATATGATATAGTGGGTATCAGCGAGACATGGCTGGACAGTAGCTATGACTGGGCTGTTACTATAGATGGTTATAGTCTTTTTAGAAAGGATCGTATAAATAAAAAAGGGGGAGGGGTTTGTTTATATGTGAGTTCTTGCCTAAAGCCCGTCCTGCGAGATGACATCAGTAACACAAATGCAAATGTGGAGTCCCTATGGGTGGAGATAAGGGGAGGGAAAAAGAATAATAAAATTTTACTAGGGGTTTGTTATAAGGCTCCAAATATAATGGAGGCAGCAGAGGAAATGCTGATAAGTGAAATGGATGCGGCTTCAAAGCATGGTGAAGTACTTATCATGGGGGACTTTCAATTAACCATTATTGACTGGGGGGCAGAAACTGCATGTCCTTCAAAGGTAGCATGTTCTTGTCAACAACAATAAGACCCTAATTACCTGTCGCAACTAGTCCTGAGCCAACCGGAGGGGGGGGGGCACGCTGACCTTATACTTACCAACAGTCCTGATCTGGTAACAAAACTACAGGTTGGGGGGAACCTGGGGAATGTGATCATAATATCATTGATTTTGGTATTACGCTTTACTAAAGCGTTAGTGAATGGGCAACCAGCCCTCTAAACTTCAGTAGGGCAACAATTTTTCATCAACTAAGGGACGACCTTAAAGGCATAGACCCTGGGTAATGTATCCAAAGACAAATGCCCCCCCCCCCCAAAAAAAAATGGGACTTTCTCATATATTCTGAAAAAGTCCTGTGAGAAAACACATACCTTATGGGAAAAAGCCTAAAGGAACAAGAAAAAGGCCTAGTGGGCTAACTAGAATTTGTAGGAAAGCACTACGCGAGAAGATAAGGGACCGTTTAAGGTGCTTAAAACGTGAAGGTAGCGATGTAGGCCTTACAGTATCTAGAGAGAAAAATTAAATCATGTAAAAAGCAGATATAATGCCTGCCAAAAAATCAGAGAATCAGGAACATAATTGTACCCAGGGACGAGCGAAAGATAATCCCAAATTATGTTTCAGTATAGCCCCCCCCTAAATGATAGAAACTAAAAACAGCTTTGCCTCGCAACCACTAAGATAGATAATCACCGTGTCCAGATGGGCATACTACCCCTGGGTTCCTGCCATGACCGTTAGGTTAATATTTGAAGATCACTGAGGACTGGTTATGTTCCCAGACTGGCACATAGCAAATTGGTACCATATACAAAAAAGGATCAATAGTCGTCCTGGTAAACTACAGACCCGTGGTCTAACTGCTGTGGTGGGGAAAATATTTGAGTTTTGTTAGAGATGCTCTCCTGGATTATCGCACTGTGCCACAACCTTATAACCGCGTCCAGCATGGGTTCTATGAGAGATGGTCTGTCAGACTAATCCTGATTGGCTTTCGACGATGAGTTAAGTTCAGACTCGGATCTGGGGGACGCTCTCGTGATGTTGTACTATCTGGACTTTTCAAAGGCATTGATCCCGTTCCCAGTAAAAGGTTTGTATATAAAAGTGAGATTCTGCCGGGAATAGGACGAAAACTTTGTTTTTGGGTACGTAATGTGGCTTAGTTATAGAAAACGAGGGTGTCCATTAATGGCACTTTCAGATTGGTTTGATGTTTTACCAGTGTAGTGCACAGGGGTCAGTATTGGGGCCACTTCTCTCTTTTAATATCTGTATTAATGACCTTGTATGTGGTTTACACATCAATTCAATATTTGCAGATATACTAACTGTGTAAAGGTAATAAATACGGACCGTCGATAGTTTTAGCATTTTAGAGGGATTTGTGAAGCTTGAGGAGTAGGCAGAGTAATGGTTGTGAGGTTTAATATAGATCAATGTAAAGTTATGCACTTGGGGCCATGGAAACAAAAACAGTATACATTATGTTCTAAACGGTCAATTACTTAGTAAACCTGGAGTTAAAACGGACTTGGTGGTATTGGTGGATGGTAAACTTAATTTTAGGACCGGATCCAGGCGGCTGCCGGCTAAAGCAATACAATTTGGGATGTATCAAATGGAATTAGATTCTCATGATAAAGAATTTGGTTTTAAAACAAAACCCTTAGACAATCCCTGGTCATACCCCACATGGAATATTGTATACAGCTTTTTGGGCAACCAGTGTAGACAAAGTATATAGTAAGCTGGAACTGCGTGCAGAGGAGAGCCACCAGGATTATTATTGGAATGTGGTGAACTAGAATACACTGACAGATTACAAAATTTGGGATTATTCAGTTTAGAAAAAAGACGGCTGAGGGGAGACCTCATTACAATATACAAATACCTGCATGGACAGTACAAGGATCTCTCCAAAGATCTTTTTATACTTAGGCCTGTGACCAGGACAAGGGGGTATCCTCTACACCTAGAGGAGAGGCGATTTTACCATCAACATAGACAAAGGTTCTTTACTGTAAGAACAGTGAGACCATGGAACTCTCTGCCGCAGGAGGTTGTTATGTCGGACTCTATGTACATGTGGAGGGGCCTGGACACCTTTCTGGAGAGAAAAAATATCACAGGTTATGGGGGTAAAACATTTATTTAATTCTTAATGGACTTGCGTCTTTTTCCAGCCTTATATACTATGATACTATGATACTATGATTGCCCAGTGGATCTCCTGCCTGGCACTACCCCTCCCAGAGGTCGAGTCTATCCACTTTCGGTTCCAGAGACGGCTGCCATGTCTGAATACATCAAGGAGAACCTGCAGAGGGGATTCATACGCAAGTCCTCCTCTCAGGTCGGTGCAGGTTTTTTCTTTGTCACCAAGAAAGACGGGTCATTACGTCCCTGCATAGACTATCAAGGGCTGAACAAGATCACAGTTAAAAATTGCTACCCTCTGCCGTTGATTACAGAACTTTTTGATCGCCTACGCAGTTCCAGGGTGTTCTCCAAGCTGGATCTTCGGGGTGCATACAATCTCATCCGGATCCACAAATGTGACGAGTGGAAGATGGCGTTTAATACCCGTGACGGGCATTTTGAATACTTAGTAATGCCCTTCGGACTGTGTAATGCCCCTGCCGTTTTTCAAGAATTTGTGAATGACATTTTCCGGGATCTTCTTTATACGTATGTCGTGGTCTACCTGGATGACATTTTAGTATACTCTCCAGACCTTGAATCCCATCAGAGACACGTACGTCAAGTTCTTGGTCGACTTCGTGCCAACCATCTGTACGCCAAACTGGAGAAATGCCAGTTTCACCAGCAAAGACTTCCATTCCTGGGTTACATAATTTCCAATAGAGGCCTTCATATGGATCCCGCAAAACTGTCTGCTGTTCTTCAATGGCCACGCCCAGAAGGTCTCCGAGCCATACAGAGATTCCTGGGGTTTGCGAATTATTATCAACAGTTCATTCCCCCCTTCTCCACTGTCGTGGCTCCTATTGTGGCACTCACTAAGAAGGGTGCCAATCCACGTGCCTGGTCTCCTACTGCTGAAGAGGCCTTTTCCAAGTTGAAGTCCGCATTTGGCTCGGCACCAGTCCTCTCTAGGCCTGATACCAACAAGCCTTTTTATCTTGAGATGGATGCATCTTCTATAGGAGCTGGAGCAGTGCTCTCCCAGAAAGGGCCTAATGGCCGAACTTCTACATGCGGCTTCTTTTCCCCAGCGGAAAGAAATTATTCGATTGGAGACAGGGAGCTGTTAGCCATCAAGCTTGCGCTAGAAGAATGGCGCTATCTTCTTTTTTCGTTTCGACCTACTGATCCATATTCATCCGGCGGACAAGAATGTCAAGGCTGATGCCCTGTCCCGGGTTTCGGATGTTGTCGGAGAAGAACTGGCTCCTCGACACATAATTTCTCTGGACCAGCTTGTTGTTGCAGCTCCAGTGGATCTTCGGCAGCTACCTCCTGGCAAGACGTATGTTAGACCCGCTCTCCGGAAGAGGATTTTAGCTTGGGGACATTCTTCCCGTGTGGCTGGGCACCCTGGGGTGCAACGCATTGTGGCCTTCATCTCCCACTACTACTGGTAGCCAGACCTGGTCCAAGATGTTCGGGGGTTTGTGGGATCCTGCTCCTCCTGTGCCCGTAACAAAGCCTCCCGTCTTAAATCGGCTGGACTGTTACTGCCGCTGCCGATACCCAGTCGCCCATGGTCCCATGTGGCAATGGACTTTGTCACTGATTTGCCTGTCTCCTCGGGCAGTACTGTCATCTGGGTGTTAACGGACAGGTTTTCAAAGATGTCCCATTTTATTCCCCTTCCAGGTCTTCCGTCTTTTCCACAGCTTGCCAGTCTATTCCTCAAACACATCTTCCGACTGCATGGTCTTCCGCTACACATCATGTCCGATCGAGGAGTCCAGTTTGTATCAAAATTCTGGCGTTCCTTATGCAATCAACTACAGATCAACGTTGATTTTTCCTCTGCCTACCATCCGCAGTCTAATGGTCAAGTGGAAAGGGTGAACCAGACTTTGGGCTGTTACCTCCATCACTTCGTTTCAGCCCGTCAGGACAACTGGGCTGACCTTCTACCTTGGAGTTCTCTTACAATTCCCTGGACTCTGGGTCCACCGGCTCAGCTCCATTCTTTGTGGTCTATGGTCGTATTACTCGCCCGCCTCTCCCGTTGTCTACTCCCTCTGATGTCCCTGCAGTAGAAGATTTGGTGCAGGACCTCAAGTCTGTTTGGGATCAGACCCGCTAGTCTCTTCTACGAGCTCCGGACCATACCAAAATCCAGGCTGATAAGAAACGTTGACTTCCTCCTTTCTTCTCTCCTGGTGATAAAGTATGGTTGTCCTCCAAATACGTCCGGCTTAAGATACCCAGCTACAAACTTGGTCCTCGTTCCTTGGTCCCTTTGTGATAATCAAGCGCATCAATCAAGTAGCCTACAAGCTCCGCCTTCCTCCATCTATCCGCATCCCGAACTCCTTCCATGTCTCCCTCCTGAAGCCAGTCATCTTGAACCGCTTCTCCCAACAATCCCCTCCTCCTGCTCCTGAAGCTGATTCCCCAGATGTCTGTGAAGTTAAGGAGGTTCTGGACATGAAGACCATAAGGGTTAAGCGGTTCTTTCTTGTAGACTGGAAGGGGTTCAGGCCTGAGGAGAGATCTTGGAAGCCCGAAGAGAACATTTTGGATTGGACTCTCCTCCAGAAATTTCTTGGGACCAAGAAGAAGAGGGGAAGGCCGAAGGGGGGGGGGGGTGTACTGTCATGGGTGCTCCCGCGATCCCTGTATCTGATCGCGGTTGCACCCGTGCCTCCTCAGGGTCCGGTCCCCGGCTCCTCTCACCTCCCCCGGCTCCAGCGGCGTCCTCCGCAGCTTCCGCTGACATGCTTTGCTGACATGAGTACCAGATGGAGTCTCTGCTCTCTGACTAGTTCTGACTTTGACTGAGTTTGCAGATCATGAGGTCTGTCTCCCTGCCCTGACCATGTGCTCACGCCCCACTAGGGGTTTTTATATCTCCTTGGTCAGGTGGTAGTCACTCTCCAGCGCTTCTAGCTTGCGTTTACAATATGTATAGAGATTCTTATAGGACACAACATTTCACATTGTTTAACTCTTGCTCCAAAATCTGAAATTACAAGTTTCTCCAGTATTTAGAGACCACTTAAGAGCTGATCAGTCTTCCTAACAGCAGAGTGTGCTATTCCCAACAATCACCCTGCCTATGAGTTAGCAGGGTGTTGTGTCACAATCAAAGCTCAGTAGCATATTAACGACCCTGTGCATAGCAGCAACTAATCATGGCTCAGCTTCCAACCGCCGTGGCTCCTGAAAAATTTTGTTGCACTGACAGGAGCACTATGTGAAAATCCAAAAAGAAATCAGGTTAAGGCAGCAGGCAAGGTGCTCAAGGCACTATCGGCCAGTACTTAAGGAAGTAGGAAGATCAGAAGTACAAATGGGAGATCACCATACCTTGAAAGAACTGAGAGAACACAGATACCTTTCCTACGGGCACTTCACCATTAGAACCTTTCTCGTTACATTATCCTCTCTATTATATTGATATAACACAATTCAAAACTTCAAGAAAGAAGACATGAGGGAGTATTCACTCTTTTTACTTATTTTTAAATGAAAAGAATCAACTGATGTATCTGTCATTTAGTCTTTAACAACTTTTGATATAGCTTGTTCTGATTTCAGTTTGCGCAGACGGTATACACGTGGTTTCTGAGCACTGGGAACCGCTATATTATAAAACACCGATAAGATCTGCTTCATGATCACCATGTTGTCTGGGAATGGCATAACATACACCAGAGAACATGTTGAGTAGTAAATTGTCATGACGATGAGATGGGACAAGCAGGTGGAGAAAGTTTTTCTCCTTCCTTTCTTTGACTTAATCCGTACAATCACACGGACAATATTCACATAGGACAACACATTGCAAAAGACTGGGAAGAGACCAAAGACCACAAGATCTGCATATATCAAGATGTTAAACTCATTGCTGCCACCACAAGAAGCATTGAAGATGTCCATGATATCACAGAAGAAATTTTTAATACTTACAACTTTATTAAATGTCAACCTAAGCAGTAAAATAAAATATAGAAATGAATTGAATGAAGCAGCGATCCAGATAATGACCGTTATCAAGATACAGATCTTCTTATTCAGGATTCTGTGGTAGGACAATGGATAACAAATGGCGACGTACCGGTCAAATCCCATCACAAAGAGAAGTGTCACCTCTGCACTGGCACATGCAATGAAGAAGTAGATCTGGGAGAAGCACTGGGTGACAGATAACAGGTCATCGCCAGATAGTAATATGTAGAGGAGATTAGGGATAACGACTGTGGTGTAGCAGATATCTATGGAGGACAAGTTACAGAAGAAGACATACATAGGAGAGTGTAGATGGACATCGAGACAGATCACAGCAATAACAGCCAAATTCAAAAATATTCCAGTTAAGTAAATAGCCAAGAAAATTCCAAAAATTAGTGGCTTATCTTTGGCTTCTAAAGAGAAGGGCAGAATGTGGAATTTTATAGACGTCTGGTTGTCCATGAGAAAACTTTGAGATGTCGTTTCTGTATAAAAAAAGAGAAAAACAAATTAGTGATTTTGAAATCCATATAAAATTTAATTCATGAGGTTAAATTATTCCTTAGACCAGTAGAACTCACAGTTCAACTGCAAACAGAAGTGGAGAGTTTAAAATTATTCTTGAGCGTGTTTTACACTGCGGGACAAGTCATGGCAAAACTTCATAATTTATAAATAGAGATGAGCAAGCACTAAAATGCTCGGGTGCTCGTTATTCAAGATGAACTTTTCCCGATGCTCGAGTGCTCGTCTCGAATAACGAACCCCATTGAAGTCAATGGGAGACTCGAGCATTTTTCAAGGGGACCAAGGCTCTGCACAGAGAAGCTTGGCCAAACACCTGGAAACCTCAGAAAATGATGTAAACACCGTGGAAATGGACAGGAAACAGCAGGGGCAGCATGCATGGATGCCTCTGAGGCTGCTTAATTGCACCATTATGCCAAAATTATGGGCAACAGCATGGCCATGACAGAGTGACCGAATGAGGCTAGATAGCATCTAAAACATCCAATAATTGACCCTGACACTATAGGGGACGGCATGCAGAGGCAGCGGCAGCAGTGGCAGGCTAGAGAGTGGCATGGCGACATACCCCAAATGGACTCAGGCTTCAAACCAATTTAAAAAATTCCTTTTGGCAAGTATAACGTGTAGCACTGTATGTATCAGTATTTTGCCTGGTTAAGGCGGCAGAGAGGAACCAAAAGAGGTGAGCAAGAAGTGCTGAAATGAAATCCTATGTGAACAAAAGGTTGACGGTATATTTAGTCGATAACACAGCATGGTGGCGACATAGTGACCAAGTTCCATAACGTATCTGGTGAAACAATGAGCCTGACACAGCTCGTTTGATAAGGGGATGACATGTGGAGGCAGCCATGGAGACGAATTCCATGATTAAGAGCGACAGTATGGGGCATCCATATTGCGCTGCTATGATTGCAACTTCAGGTCTCCAGCATGGCGGCGACAGATGCGCCGAGTTCCATTATGTATTTGGTGAAACACCTGAAAATTCTACCTGACACAGCTCGTTTGATAAGGGGATGATGTGCTGTATTTCCTCTCGCGCTCCAGCGTCTGGGGTATAGACAGTTGAAAGTTGCGCATGGAGACATTGGTGGACGCTGTGGAGGATCGTGGAGGCGAAATGGACAGGAAACAGCAGGGGCAGTATGCATGGATGCATGATTGCAACTTCAGGTCTCCAGCATGGCGGCGACAGATGGGCCGAGTTCCATTATGTATCTGGTGAAACACCTGAAAATTCTGCCTGACAGAGCTCGTTTGATAAGGGAACGATGTATGGAGGCAGTAAAGTAGTAGTAGATTAAAGGTGCTGCAGTTAAAACTATGTTAGTTGGATCTTGGGATGGAGATGGCGGTCCGCTGCCAGGCGAGCTTTCTCCTGTCCAAGCCCCTGCCTCTCGGCTCCTCCCCTCCCAAAATGGGCCTGGGGGCCAGAAGCGTTTACTTTGAAAAAATTATAATTTTCAAAGCAGGCGGGGGCTACAAACAACACTTCTAAGAACCTTTTGTATAAGATCAAGTGTAGTTCTGTTCTTATAAGTAATTGGTTTGGTTATGACGGGTGAGGGGAATGTAAACAGATGCGCAAGAAGCGCTGAAATAATATCGGTAAATGATAAAAGTTTGCCAGTATATTTTGTGGATAACACAGCAGGGTGGCGACAAGGTTAACAAGTTTGATGTGGAAGCCATGAAAACAACCCAAAATTCTGCCTGACACTGCTCGTTTGCTAAGGGGACGAAGTATGGAGGCAGCTATATGGACGACTTTGGGAGGCAGCTATGGAGATGATGTGTGGAGGTAGCAATGGAGACAACGTGTGGAGGCAGCTATAAAGATGACGTGTGGAGGCTGCTATGGCGACAATTAAATTTGGATAGTGCCTGTATGTGGCAGTCCAAAAAAGTTTTCAAACCAGAGGAGCAGGTAGGTGGTCCTCCAGAAAAATTAAATAGATTGAGTGCCTGTATGTGGCAGTCCAAAAAAGTTTTCAAACCAGAAGACCGGGTGGGTGGCCCTCCAGAAAAATTAAATACATAGAGTACCTGTATGTGGCACTCCCAAAAGTTGTTTAAAACAGAGGACCGGGTAGGTGGCCCTCCAGAAAAATTAAATACACAGAGTACTATATCTAGAGCCAGTTGGCCCTGGCAAAAAATAGCCAGTTTCCTCTGCTTTAGTGTACAAAGAGGAGGAGAAGGAGGAAAATGAGGAGGAGGAGTGCATACATTATTCAGGTTGAGCTTCTTTCACCTGGTGGAGAATGGAAATCCTGAGAAATCCAGGCTTTATTCATCTTGATAAGCGTCAGCCTGTCAGCGCTGTCAGTCGACAGGTGTGTACGCTTATCAGTGATGATGCCACCAGCTGCACTGAAAACCCGCTCAGACAACATGCTAGCGGCAGGGCAGGCAAGAACCTCCAAGGCGTACAGCGCCAGTTCATGCCCCATGTCTAGCTTTGAAACCCAATAGTTGTAGGGAGCTGTGTGATCATTTAGGACGATGGTATGGTCAGCTACGTACTCCCTCACAATCTTTCTGTAAGGATCAGCCCTACTGCCGAGACTGGGGACAGGTGACAGTGTCTTGCTGGGGTGACATAAAACTGGCAAAGGCCTTGTAAAGCGTACCCCTGCCAGTGCTGGACAAGCTGCCTGCTCGCCTACTCTCCCTCGCTACTTGTCCCGCAGAAGTACGCCCTCTGCCGCTAGCGCTGTCAGAAGGGAAATACTGTTTCAGCTTGTGCACCAGGGCCTGCTGGTATTCATGCATTCTCACACTCCTTTCCTCTCCAGGGATGAGAGTGGAAAGATTTTGCTTGTACCTTGGGTCCAGGAGAGTGAATACCCAGTAATCGGTGCTGGAATAAATTCTTTGAACGCGAGGGTCATGGGATAGGCAGCCTAGCATGAAATCTGCCATATGCGCCAGAGTCCCAACGCGCAAGAATTCACTCCCCTCACTGGCCTGACTGTCCATTTCCTCCTCCTCCAACTCCTCTTCTTCTGCCCATACACGCTGAACAGTGAAGGACTGAACAATGGTCCCCTCTTCTGTCTCGCCAACATTCTCCTCCTCTTCCTCCTCATCTTCCTCCACCTCCTCCGATATGCGCTGAGAAACAGACCTGAGGGTGCTTTGGCTATCAACAAGGGAATCTTCTTCCCCCGTCTCTTGTGACGAGCGCAAAGCTTCCGACTTCATGCTGATCAGAGAGTTTTTCAACAGGCCAAGCAGCGGGATGGTGAGGCTGATGATGGCGGCATCGCCACTGACCATCTGTGTTGACTCCTCAAAGTTACTCAGCACCTGACAGATATCAGACATCCACGTCCACTCCTCATTGTAGACTTGAGGAAGCTGACTGACCTGACTACCAGTTCTGGTGGAAGTTGACATCTGGCAGTCTACAATCGCTCTGCGCTGCTGGTAAACTCTGGATAACATCGTTAATGTTGAATTCCACCTTGTGGGCACATCGCACAGCAGTCGGTGAGCGTGCAGTTGGAGGCGGTGCTGCGCTGTCCTGGGAGTGGCAGCATCTGTGCTGGACTTCCTGAAATGCGCACAGATGCGGCGCACCTTCGTGAGCAAAACAGACAGATTGGGGTATGTCTTGAGGAACCACTGAACTATGAGATTTAACACATGGGCCAGGCATGGCACATGTGTCAGTCTGCCGAGTTGCAGAGCTGCCACCAGGTTACGGCCGTTGTCACACGCAACCATGCCTGGCTTCAGGTTCAGCGGTGCCAGCCACAGATCAGTCTGCGCCATGATGCCCTGTAATAGCTCTTGAGTGGTATCGCCTAGGCTCAGCAGTTTGAGCACCGCCTGCTGTCGCTTAGCGATGGCACTGCTGCTGTGCCTAGAGCTACCGACTGATGGCGCCATGCCCACAGATGGTAATTCGGAGGAGGAGGTAGAGTAGGGGTGGGAGGAGGAGGAGGCATAGTAGGCCTGAGAGACCTGGACCGAGGTAGGCCCCGCAATCCTCGGCGTCGGCAATATATGACCAGCCCCAGGGTCAGACTCGGTCCCAGCCTCCACCAAGTTAACCCTATGTGCCGTCAGCTATAAATAGTGGCCCTGCCCGGCAGCACTCGTCCACATGACCGTGGTCAGGTGAACCTTGTCAGAAACGGCGTTGGTCAGGGCACGGATGATGTTCTCTGACACGTGCTTGTGCAGGGCTGGGACGGCACATCTGGAAAAGTAGTGGCGGCTGGGGACAGAATACTGAGGGGCGGCCGCCGCCATAAGGTTGCGAAAGGCCTCGGTCTCTACCAGCCTATAGGGCAGCATCTCCAGGGGTATAGAGAGCTGGACGCTACGCATGGAGACATTGGTGGATGCTGTGGAGGATCGTGGAGGCGAAGGTGTGGTTTTCGCATGGCAGGTGTTTGGGCCAGGGTCCTGGGCAGGGGGCTGACTAGCAGAGGCAGCAGTTGACACAGGGGAAGGAGCAGTGGTGTGCCCGGCTAGAGGTGAACGGCCTTGGTTCCATTGAGTGAGGTGTTTAGCATTCATATGCCTGGGCATACTGGTGGTGGTTAAGCTGGTAGTGGTGGAACCCCTGCTGATCCTGGTGTGGCACAGGTTGCACACCATAGGGCGTTGGTCATCCGGTGTTTCTTTAAAGAACCTCCAGACTTCCGAAAATCTAGCCCTCGCCACGGGAGCTTCACTACGTGAAACATTTGGCGCTGATGCACCAGCTCTGGTCCTGCCTCTCCGTCTGGCCCCACCACTGCCTCTTCCAACCTGCTCTCGTCGAGGACTCGCCTCTGTCTCAGAATTATTGTGTTCACCCGGCCTATCAACCCAGCTTGGGTCTGTCACCTTATCATCCTCCGATCCCTCAGTCTGCTCCCCCCTCGCACTTCCTTCCCTGACAACAACTTCACCACTGTCTGACAGTTTCGAGTACGCTAATGCTCGAACGAGCATCAAGGCTTAGCAGCACCTAGGTAATTTATAAAATCTCAAGTTTATTACAAATTTTCTAAAAATTAGCAACTACTCACTAAGGAGCGAGATGCGTTATGTCTTATTATTTGACATTGCTAATTTACAATGTCAAAGTGATACATACAGATAGACAAAACGAGTGAACAAAATACGGCTAACAACAAAACAGGTATGTATATATGGGCACAAAAATGCTAGGTGGCAGATAATGTAATCGTGAAGAGTTTAACAGCCTAGGTTGGCTGACATTATACCTTCAACTGATATATGTTGTTTCTTACCTTACCAGCATACGATACCCGAGGATGATGTTTGGCTGGGTGGGAGCCTATCGTCATTACAGACAGGAAGGTGTAGGGTTCTAAACAGTCTAACCCTATTACCCCATGACTCCCGCCCTTACAAGAGCAGTCCCAAAAACTGTCCCTTGTACTAAAACAAGTATCACACCTCCCTGACACATTTCGACAGAGGTCTCATCAGAGGGAGAATATATAGCAACACAGAAGTAGCCCATAGAGCTAATGCCTCCAAGTCTGGTTAGCCTGAAGGGGGAGGGGGAAGGAGTGCCTTCATCCCTCGGTAGAGCCGTGTGTTCACACCAGATGAGCATCAAGCTCGGACGAGTGTGTTCGCTAATCTCTATTTATAAACATACATGGACATGGCCTGGAGCATGACACCTGTGGTGCAATGTTCACAAAGAAGATGATCTTTAGAAATAAGAAATTATGAAGTTTGTCATGAATGATATCTCGACTATCTCAATCCCAGAAGTTTAACCCAGCTTTTGTAGTGACCAAGGCATCTATAGGGCATTAACGAGATGATCGGCACGCTCCATGCAATGTTATTGCAGCCTTGAGGTCTGATGAAGGACCCCAGTGCTGCCTAGATCGTGCTGAATGAACAATCTTACAGGGCTGATGTCAGTCTAATACACCATAAAACAGTAAAAATCACTAAAAAACAGCACTTACGTCTGTGTAGACCTGTACAATAAAATAGAATTGTCACTGAACCCTTCCAGGAAGGCCATAAATGAAACACAAAAAATCTCACAAAATTGATCAAAAAGTAACATTTACCACAACATGATACCAGGAAAAAGTACAGATTGTCCTGCAAAAAACAAGCCCTTAAACAGCTCTGTTAACAAACAATATAAATATTATGCCCATTGATACATGGTGATGCAAAAACAAACAAATTTCTCACAAAATTAGTTATGTACCTGAAAAAAAGATCTCGTCCGCTATAGGCACCCTTAATCATGGCACTGCCAACTGACAACGCGTAGGCCTTGTCACGCAACATGTAACAACTGGTGTTGCCATTGGGGAGTCATGCTCTGTGTTTTATCATTTGGAAGAAAATAAAGATTGGAAAAATGGTTTTAACTAAGCCACGTCGGTGCCGGAGTGATTCTGCTTACATCTTGTTTCTACGCCAGGCCCTGCCAGGAGCGCCAACATATGATAAATGTCCCCCATTAAATCTATTTACATCCCTTCAATTCACAAAGTAGAGAGATAAGTAATGATGCATGTATCGCTCAGCTTTATATAACACATTGGGGGTCATTTACTAAGGGCCCGATTAACGTTTTCCCGACGTGTTACCCGAATATTTCCGATTTGCACCGATTTCCCCTGAATTGTCCCGGGATTTTGGCGCACGTGATCGGATTTTGGCGCATCGGCGCTGGCATGCACATGACAGAAATGGGGGGGGGGGGGGGCCGAGCGAAAACCTAGCGGATTCGGAAAAAACGCCGCATTTTTTAAAAAAATCTGTTGCGGAGCTTGCACTTACCTTCACTCAGCACGGCTCGGTGAACTCCAGCGCGTTCCGATGCTCTTCAGCGCAGCAGCGGTGGCGGAACTACCTTAATAAATCCCGGCCGGACCCGAATCCACCACAGAGAACGCGCCGCTGGATCGTGAATGGGCCGGGTAAGTAAATCTGCCCCATTATGAGGTACTAAAAGCACGGTTGTAATGAAAGTTTACTAACGCTTTGGTTCTCATGCTGCTCACTTTTGTCGGACCTTTGTCACCGGATTTTGGCGAAGCTGCGCTGCTTACATGAGAAAGAAATCGGGGTCGGCCGTCAGACGATCCGACTGATTCGGGCTGAGCGCAGGATTTAACATTCAAATTGTGTCCCAAGCCCTAGCACTTACATGCACCAGGAAGAAGAAGGTGAACTCCGGGGACCTGAGCCGGGAAGCGACACATGCAGGATATTGGGCGCAGGATCTTAGTGACTCCCCGCACAGCACATTATACACGGACAATGCACTTACATGCACCAGGAAGAAGAAGGTGAACTCCGGGGACCTGAGTGGGGAAGCGACACATGCAGGATATCAGGCGCAGGATCTTAGTGATTCCCCGCACAGCGCATTATACACGGACAATGCACTTACATGCACCAGGAAGAAGAAGGTGAACTCCGGGGACCTGAGCGGGGAAGTGACACATGCAGGATATCGGGTGCACGATCTTAGTGACTCCCCGCACAGCGCATTATACACGGACAATGACATGCGCATAACCGGACATGCAATTCATCACAGGAGAAGAAGGTGAACTCCAGGGACCTGGAGGGGGAAGCGACACATGGCCGAATATCGGGCAGGATTAAGTGACTCCACCCGCGCAGCAGTTACGGACAAATGCACTTTAAAGTGCACCAGGGAGAAGAAGGGTGAATCCGGGGAACTGAGCGGGGAAGGCGTAAAACCAGACAGGAGTTCGGACGTGATGATCTTAGTGGACTCCCGCACAGCGTTCATTCGACACGGGACAATGCACTTTCTGTAACGATGCTCTTTAGCAGAATATTTTTGAAGACTATGAAGTCTCTTGTGTACAGGCTGTGCAGTAACGAGGTCAGTGTGGCGTCAGGGGGAAGGTACAGGAAGATAATTAGTTTTCATCTTTAGAAAAGTTTTAATCAATTACTCTCCTTATTCCTGTTCTATTTCTTATTACATATTAGACAAATTCTTGAAGATTTAAAGAGTAAGCCCAAGAAAACAACAACAGAGAAGTAAATACTTCTATGAAGATAAGCTTACATTGCTGTGAGATGGTAGCAGCGTCTGTGTCCTCCCCGGTGTGTATTAGGAAGGGCTTTGCTAGTCTGGATTATAGGATCCGGCCTTGGATCATAAAGAAAAAAATTGACTTTGTGCCACAAGAGAGATTTCCCGAGGTTGTGATCATGGTAATTACTCTAAACACTGTGACTTTGTTTTCAAGTTTTACTCTTTATATTGGTCCCTCTCGCAATGTTTTGCCTTATAGAGACTATCCTCTTAATTCCGACATAAGAATGCACAAATAAAAGTTTACTTAAAGAAACCAAATTTTAACCTGTGGGTTATGCTGCGCATGGATCTTCAGACTTATGGACTGTCTGCCAATTTCAACTTAGACAATAATAACTCTGCTATTATAGTGACATATAGTATAAAGGGGCCCTGTGTTAACTTCATGTCATGTGACCACGGTAAGACATCTAGGCCTCCCGCCCTTACATTTTTGCAAAAATCAACCCCTGTATGTATATGATCACTATGAAATAGACGCATGACCATGGAAGTGTGGGAGGTGTTAGAAATCCATGGAGGAAGTGGAGGAGTAAAGTTCATGGAGACTGCTGTGATTTCATGTGATCTGATACATACATAGGTACATTTTGCACAAATGTAACAGGGAAAGGACCTTAATGACATCACTCTTGCATAAGGTATATGGGAGGGACGGCCAAGCAGGACACCCACCTATTATGCCAGGCAAGAAAATACAGTTGATTTCATAGGGATTGAGGGCAAACAATTTTTCAGCTAAAAGAAGGGTGTAAGTTATCCTTATAGTATCTATGGAGCCTGTCACTGGTTGTCTTGTGAAAAATAATTGTTCTGTCAATAAGTGTTTAAATAGTAAAGCTACATATAGTATTTAAACGGACACAGACATATAAAGAAAGCGAACACAAAAGGTCTCCAAATTAGTCCCTTTTGTGCATGAGACCCAGTTTACCTTACACTACAATTTTGTTATTCTTTTCTGTCACAGAAGAGCATAGATGAACGTATGTAGTCTACTTGTCAAGATAGGAAGAGTTGCAGGCCCTCATGTTCAGAACCCCCACCTACTTGCCAGGACATGTACAACACACAGGAAGCAACTGGATGACTTCCTAGTCTGGATTCCGCTCAGAAAGATGACTAACAAAAGAAAGACATTGTCCACAAGTAAAGTCAGGTACAGCCTGGTCAAATGAGAGATGATGGCGAGGATACGAGGCAAATGCTCAAGCAAGAATAGTGATAATGTAGCAAGAGTAGCATAGAGAAGTAACCAGAGGACAGAATAACACAATACTGAGCATAGTAGGGTATCAAGTATAGATGAGGAGTTCCTGGATGCGCCCATCACTCAACTACACCTTACACATATGATTCAGTATCCAAGGGGAGCAACAAGAAACCTACGCTTGCAGCAGAAAAACGGACCTGGATGAAACCCGCAAAAGTTTATGACACTCGATTCACCGTTCCGTTTTTCACAGTTTCTACATGCACCTGTGAGAGTGTAGGGTGACTGAAAAAGTTAGAAGAAACATCATTGAAAACTATGGAGGATAACGGCAACAGTATCATCATCAAGCAACATGGGAGAGTATGAGGGGTCATGACAGGGAACCAGGAGCTGTCCGACTGCAAGGAGTAATTCTAGCCCCGCCAGCAGACAGCATGGAACAAACTCCACTCACCATAAAAGTACTTTTACGATTTTACAAATGAGAAGAAGAAATTCAGACCACTGATTAACAAAGTGATACACACACGCAAGTTTTTCTAGTTTGTTACATACTACAAAAGTAAATCTTTGGGAACTTTTTACTATTTTTAAAATTTTACCATGGGCAGTTTTGAGTGGACAGCACCACGCTATATATGTTTTTTCACCTCATTCTTTAATTTCATTCATTTTAATGTGAGATTTTTAATAACTTTGTCCAATGTACATGAACAACAAAGCTTAGGCAAAGATCTATCAACTGTGAATCATGTGTAGCCATTGGGACACCACGCACAGTCTTCAGTCATTATATCTAATTTTCGATATCTACTGGTTCCACAGGAGGAAGGCACAACAGGTCCTGCAACCTGACGAAACCCCGATTTTGCCAGATGCGATAGACCCGTATTGTAGTTTCCACGATGTCATTTCATTTTCGGCATTTGCTCTAATTCATTGAAAGGCCGGGATATGTGATCTTAGACCATGTCGCTGTCCCCTATTTATTGGAAACTACAACGTCCACCCACTTCACTCTCTTTTCGTTTGCATGGTTGTGTCGGTTAGCTCGCTTACCACAAAACAACCCACTGATCCTCAACCTCTTCTGAATAGTGGGAGTGGTCACATGGCGCACAAAACTCACCATTTAAGTCATTACATGCCACCGTTTGCTCATTCTCATACCGATGCCCCTGGCACCAATCTTCCAAAATCGCAGGCCAAACCAAATCAAAACTAACCATTCACTTATTCAATTCATCAAACTGTTAAAACTTCACATACATGTGACATATACTCCGATTACTAATCAAATTCTATTGAGTTTAAACCTTTTTACAGTGTCACTAGATCTCTGCGACCGTAATAATACTAAAATCCAGTCCCACATGGTTATTTGTACCGGGACACGCCCCGCTATTACCAGGGAGTGTGGTGTTATTGAAAGTTTTGGAGTCCTCCCATGTATTCTCGAGGACAAAGGGTGACAACTGCATCCCCGGGCCCCATCGACTATTAGAGAAGACTGCTCGTTATCCATTTTAGCACAATCATCCTGGGAGAGGTCTCTACTGTTCTTTTATACATGACACATGAAACTCATACTGGATAATATCTCCCACTGCAGGATGGCTCCTGCTGTCGGCTGCTCCGCTAGATACCTGATGATGCATCCATTCGTCTGCCACAACTATTTTTTTGCACACTCGATAATACAATCATCAGGGATGCCTAACCAGCATAACCCCCTCCAATACTTAAGGGCAACCTTTGTGGCATAACATCAATAATTATTAATGACTGCATTAGCAGCAATTTCCTCCAAAATACTATTTGTACTTTAAACATGTTCTTAATTTTACAGTAAACTCTCCAATAATTGTGAGTTTTTTTTTTACCATACCTCCCACCACTTGACAATAACCCATGAGTTTTTACAGCACCTATAATCCATTTCCAGCTAGAGGGTGTGTTTGACGAGTTTGCTCCCCCCCCGCTAATCCCCCTATAAATTCCTTGTTAGTTTGCACCACCACAAAAATCTTTCACCTTTATAATTGCGCAGTTTGTATTTTTTTCTTCTTTTTTGATTTTCTGTCCACACAAACAGGCCATCAACAAGTATCACCATGTACTAGACATTAAATAGCGGGTCACTAGTAGGTACGGGGAGTTACTAGGGTCACCCTTTTATCCACAACACCTCATTCGCTACTGTTGTTCCATCGTTACCCAAGCATGTTTGCCAGCCTGGTGTATTAGGGGGTATATCGCCTCTGGGGTAGCAATGCGGCAGCAGACGTGGGCCTCGTTCAGCAACCGGGTAAGTCTGCGCCGGTCAGAAGCGGTAATGGGAGCGGCCACAGCAATTGACAGAGACTGTGGCGTCGTGGGGAGATTCGTATGACCACGGGCGGGATGTAGCACACCAAAGGCAAGTTGTGCTCAGACCTCATCCAAACAGTGTGTTGTTTTGCGGTGTGGCTGGTTTGGCAGCTGTTTGCGGATCGGGTGACGTAGCTTACGGAGGGGCGTGGTGAGGGCACCCGCGGTCATGGTCCCACTTGGCCTATGACAAAAGTAAGAGTTCAGGTGGGAAGGTCCTTAAAAAATGCCGATTTCACGAGATTTAGGCCTAAGCTCAGGGCAGAACGCGCAAATGGTAATTTTCTCATGTGGATGATGTTTGTGATGCGTCTGATTTGGGTGACCATGTGTGAGCTGCGCACATCTGATGTCTACATAATGGGGCTTATTTACTAAGGGCCGCACTTCCATCGGGTTTTCCAACGTTTTCGGGGATTGCGCCGTTGGGACAGGGATTTAGAAAGGGATTGTGTTGCACGCGATTGGATTTTGGCGCATCGGCGCCGGCTTTCATGCTACAAAAATCGGGGCCGGCCGTCGGACGATCTAACTGATTCGGACTGAGCGCGGGATTTAACTTTAAAATTCTGTTGCAAGCAATGCACTTACATGCACCAGGAAGAAGAAGGTGAACTCCAGGGACCTGAGTGGGGAAGCGACATATGCAGGATATCGGGTGCAGGATCTTGGTGACTCCCCGCACAGCGCATTTTACACTTACATGCACCAGGAAGAAGAAGGAGAACTCCGGGGACCTGAGCGGGGAAGCGACACATGCAGGATATCGGGTGCAGGATCTTAGTGACTCCCCGCACAGCGCATTATACACGGACAATGCACTTACATGTACCAGGAAGAAGGTGAACTCTGGGGACCTGAGCGGGGAAGTGACACATGCAGGATATCGGGCGCACGATCTTAGTCACTGCCCGCACAGCGCATTATACACGGACAATGCACTTACATGCACCAGGAAGAAGAAGGTGAACTCCGGGGACCTGAGCGGGGAAGTGACACATGCAGGATATCGGGTGCACGATCTTAGTGACTCCCCGCAGAGCGCATTATACACGGACAATGCACTTACATGCACCAGGAGGAAGAAGGTGAACTCCAGGGACCTGAGCGGGGAAGCGACACATGCAGGATATCGGGCGCACGATCTTAGTGACTCCCCGCACAGCGCTATACACGGACAATGCACTTACATGCACCAGGAAGAAGAAGGTGAACTCCGGGGACCTGAGCGGGGAAGCGACACATGCAGGATATCGGGTGCATGATCTTAGTGACTCCCTGCACAGCACATTATACACGGACAATGCACTTTCTGTAAATGAGCTCCTTTATGCAGAATATTTTTGAAGACTATGAAGTCTCTCTGTGTACAGAGCTGAGCAGTAAGAGATCAGTGTAGGGTCAGGGGAAGGTACAGAAATTACATTATTTTCAGTATTAAAAAGTTTTAAATCAATTACTCTCCTTATTCTGTTCTATTTTCTTATTAAATATGATAAAATTCTTGAAGTTTTAAAGAGATAAAGCCCAAGAAAACAACAAAGAGAAGTAAATAATTCTATGAAGATAAGCTTACACTTGCTGTGAGATGGTAAGCAGCGTCTGTGTCCTCCCCCGGCTGTGTGTTAGGAAGGGCTTCTCTAGTCTCGGATTATATAGGATCCGGCCCTTGGATAATAAAAGAAAAAATTGACTTTGTGCCACAAGGAGATTTCCCCGAGGTTCTGATCATGGTAATTACTCTAAACTAACTGTGACTTTAGTTTTAAGTTCTTACTTTTTATTCCTGGTCCCTCTCGCATGTTGCCTATAGAGATTATCCTCTTAATTCCGACATAAGATGCACAAATAAAAGTTGTACTTAAAGAAACCAGAATTTTACCTGTGGGTTATGCTGCTGCATGGATCTTCAGTACTTATGGACTGTCTGCCAATATTCAACTATAGACATATAAAACTCTGCTTACTTATAGGACATATAGTGTAAATGGGGCCCTGTGTTAACTTCATGTCATGTGACAACGGTAATGACATCTAAGGTCCTTCCCCCCTTTACATTTTTGCAAAAATCAACCCCATGTATGTATCTGATCACATGAAATAACAGCATGCCACCATGGAAGATGTGGAGGGTTAGAAATCCATGGAGGAAGTGGAGGAGTAGAAGTTCATGGAGAATGCTGTGATTTCATGTGATCTGATACATACATAGGGTACATTTTGCAAATGTAACAGGGAAAGGACCTTAGATGACATCACTCTTGCATAAGGTATATGGGAGGGACCGGCCAAGCAGGACACACCACCTATTATGCCAGGTAATATAAAATAAAGTTGATTTCATAGGGATGTGAGGGAAACAATTTTTAGCTAAAAGAAGGGTGTAAGTTATCTTATAGTTATCTATGGGAGCCTGTCACTGGTTGTTCTTGTGAAAAATAATTTGTTCTTGTCAATAAAGTGTTTAAATAGTAAAGCTACATTAAGTATTTAACAGGACACAGACATATAAAGAAAAGCGAACACAAAGGTCTCCAAAATTAGTCCCTTTTGTGCATGAGACCCAGTTTACCTTACCCTACAATTTTGTTATTCTTTTCTGTCACAGAAGAGCATAGATGAAACGTAATGGTAGTCTACTTGTCAAGATAGGAAAGAGTTGCAGGCCCTCATGTATTCAGAACCCCCACCTACTTGCCAGGACTTGTGCTAACACACAGGAAGCAACTGGATGACGTTCCCTACTCTGAGTATCCGCTCAGAACAGATGACTAACAAAAAGAACATTAGTCACAAGTAAAGTCAGGATAACCTGGTCAAAATGAAGATGGATGCGAGGTACCAAATGCTGAAGCAAAGAATAGTGAATAATGTAGCAAGAGTAGCATAGAGAAAGTAACAAGAGGACAGAATAACCAGTACTGAGCATAGTGGTATCAAGTATAGATGGAGTTCCTGGATGCTGCCCATCACTCAAACTACAACTTACACATATATTCAGTTCCAAGGTGAGCAACAAGAAACCTCTGCTTACAGCAGAAAAACGGACCTGGATGAAACCGCCAAAAGTGTTCTGACACTTCGTTCACCGTTCCGTTTCTTCACAGTTTCTTACATGCACCTGTAGAGTGTAGGGTGACTGAAAAAGTAGTAAAGAACATAATTGACAACTATGGAGGGATAACAGAAACAGTATCATCATCAGCAACATGGTGGAGAGTATGAGGGGTCTAGACAGGGAACAGGAGATGTCCGACTGCAAAGGTAAATTACTAGCAGCCGCAGCAGAACAGCATGGAACAAACTCCACTACAATAAAAGTACAATTTAAAAAAATAACTGAATTTCTAAAATGAGAAAGAAGTAAAGTACAGAACATGATTAACAAAGTGATACAAACAATGCAAGTTTTTCTAGTTTGATTACATAACTACAAAATGTAAATCTTTGGAACATTTTTACCTATTTTAAAATTTTACCATTGGGCATTTTTGGACATGCAGACCACCCTATATATGTTTTTTCCCTATTCTTTAAATTTCATTCACTTTTAATGTCAGACTTTTATATAACTTTGTCCAATGTAATAGAAAACAAAGCTTTGGCAAGATCTATCACTGTGAATCATGTAGCATTTACTGGGAACTGTCACAGTATTTAGTATTATATCAATTTTAGTATTATATTTTACATGGGGAAGTCACAACAGGTCCGGTCAACATGACGAAACTCCCGATTGCAGATGCGAAACACGTAGTGTATTTAAAAAAAATGTCATATTATTTAGGATTTTTAATTCAGTGAAGGATATTTTGATATAGAATGTCTGTCCCCTATTTATTGAAACTATCACAGTCCACACCACTTCTACAGCTATTTTTTGCACTGGTTGTGTCCGGGAGGCTCGCTACACCCACTAGATCCTAACCTTATCTAGAATAGTGAGGAGTGGTCAAAAATGGCAAAAAACTCACCATTTTCATTACATAAGCCACCAGTTTGCTATGTCATACATGCCCCTTGGCAAAATATATAGAAAAAATCCAAGGACAAAAAAAAAATAAAATAACAGTTACACTTTATATAATATATAAAACTGTATAAAAATTACAATAAATTAGACATATACTCAGATTATAAATCTAAATTCTATTGAGTTAATCTTTTTACAGTTCACTAGAATCTGAGACGGTAAAATACTAAGATCAGTTCCCAAATGTGTTATTTGTACGGACACGTCCCGCTATTCATCAGGGAAGTTGGTTTATTGAAAGTTTGGGATTCCTGCAGTATTCTAGGAGGACAAAGAAGTGAAACTGATCCCCGGGCCCCATAGACTATTAGAGAAAGACATTGCTCAGTTATAAGTTTAGAAAATCATCACTGGGAGACGTCTCTAGCTGTTCTTTTATACATGAACAGGAATCTAATTACTGGTATAATATTACCACTGGCAGGATGAGCTCTTCCTCTCTCGGACTAGGATTAAATTAAATGAATGTATTACATTTCGTCATGAAAAAACTATATTTTAGAAAAATAATAATAAAAATATAGAGGATGCATAAAACATAACAAAAATAACTAATAAGGACAAACCATTTGTTGAATAACATAAATTATTAATTGAATGACATTAGAGCAATTTTCCTAAAATACTATTTGTAATATTATAAACATGTTATGTTTTAAAGTAAACTTAATAAACTTTGTGAGTTTTTTTTAAACCCACCATGAAACAACTAAACCCAAATAGTTTTAAGACCCCTTTAATCCATTTCAAGCTAGAGGTGTGTTTTGAAGAGTTTGCTCCCACAGAATCCAATAAAATTTACTTTGTTAGTTGAAAAAAAAAATCTTACACTCTTATAATTTGCAGATTTGTATTTTTTTCTTCTTTTTTTGATATTTTCATGTACACAAAAACAGGACATAACAAGTATAACACATGTACATAGGAAATTAAAATAAGGGTAAACTAGTAGTAAGGGGAGTATAATAGGGCTCTATCCTCAACCAACAACTCATTAGAACTGTTGTTCATCGTTACACCAAGCATAAGTTTGCCAGGCTGGTGGATGAGGGGGATATCAGCTCTGGGGTAGCAATGCTGCAGCAAGACGTGGCCGCTAGCAACCAGGGGAATGTCTGCTCCGGTAAGAAGGGTAATGGGAGCACAGGCAAGGTCAGACAGATGCTGGTAGTGGGAGATTCGATTATTAGGGGAACACACAGGGCAATCTGTCAGCAATATGTCACAAAGGTGCCGTGCATACCAAACAGTGTGTTGTTTTGCGGGTGCTCGGGTTTGGATGTTGCGGATCGGGTTGACGGATTACTGGGAGGGGTGGTGAGGAACCGCAGGTCATGGTCCCCATTGGCTAATCACGACAAATAAGAGGTAGGTGGAGGTCCTTAAAAATGATTTCAGAGATTTAGGCCATAAGCTCAGGGCAGGACCGCAAAGGTAATTTTTCCGAAAGACTACCCTGTACCACAGTGCCAGCAACCAAAAAGGCAGCGGGAGATCAAGGAGGTAAATAAGTGGCCAAAAGTTGGTGTAGGAGGAAGGGGTTTTGGGTTCATGGAGAACTGGACTGACGTTTCTGTCGGCTACACGGCTCTACAGTAGGGATGGGCTGGCAACCTCAATGGGGAAAAAATGGCTAGAAGGTTGGAGGAGTGTTTAAAACTAGAGCCTGGGGGGAGGGCAAGTACACTTGTGCAGAGGCAAATAGACAGTGTAGATAGAGAGCTGGGAAGAGTCATAGTCCTTGGGGGAGGAAGGGGGGCTGGATGAGATTGGGGAATAAGGACAAAAGGAATACGGACAGGGAAACCATATAAAGTGTATGTACACAAACTGCAGAAAGCCTCACAAACAAAAATGGAGGACCTGGAATCTTGATGTTGGAGCGGGAATATGATATAGTGGGTATCAGACGAGACATGGCTGGACAGTAGCTATGACTGGGCTGTACTTATATTTTTTTTTGAGGGTTATGTCTTTTAGAAAGGACTCGATAAATAAAAAGGGGGAGGGGTTGTTTATATGTGAATTCTTGCCGCAAGCCCGTTCTGCGATGAACACAGTAGCAAATGTGGAGTCCCTATGGGTGGAGATAAGAGGAGAGGAAAAAGAATAATAAAAATAGTTTCTTGTCCGCGGTTTGTTGTTGGTGCTTTCTTTCCTTTTTTTTGTTATAAGGATCAAATATAGAGAGGCAGCCAGAGGATGCTGATAAGTGAATGGATGCGGCTTCAAGCCTGGTGAAGACTATCATGGAGACTTCAATTACCCAGATACTCGACGGGGGGCAGAAACTGCATGTCACCTTCAAAGGCAGCAGGTTCTTGTCAACAACAAAAAGGCAATTTACCTGTCGCAACTAGTCCTGGAGCCAACAAGAGGGGGGGGGCACTGCTGACCTTATCCTATCACAACAGTACTGCATGGGTATCACCTACAGTTGGGGGAACCTGGGGCATAGTGATCATAATATCATTGATTTTGTCTCCGCTTTATCTAAGAGTCGTTAGTGAAGGGGCACCCAACCTCTCCACTTCCGGCAGGCCGCATTTCAGCCACTCCATGGGCAAGACCTTACGGCAAGACTGGGGATAATGTTTCCAACGCTTCCCCCCCCACCATGGAAGACCTGGGATCCGTTATTCTGTTTAATGTCCAGTTTCCCGGCCGAGGTCGGCGCCGCTCGCAAATACACGAAGCTCCTCCCAACCTCTGAGTACCAGCTGGCCATCCACCCCCCGGGTTCTCTGCCGTCTGTCGGTGTGCCCGTTATTTCTGATCATTTTGAGTTATTGCTGGACTGGTTATGTTCCCCCGCTGGCACCTAGCCAATGTGGTACCAATTCCAAAAGGATCAATCAGCGATCCTGGCCTCTACGCACCCGTTGGTTTCCTCCCTGTGGTGGGGAAAATATTTGAGGGGTTTTTTGAGATGCTATCCCGGGGATCTCACTGAGCACACCATTTCCCGCGTCCCAGCTGGTTTGCGAGTCGGTCCTGTCGCTCTTGTTGAGGTTCGTTCTACGCGGAGGCGTTCAAGACTGGCTCTGGGGGACGCTGTAGATGTTGTTCTTTGGCTCTTTCCAGGCACTTGCTCACCGTGCCACATACGGTTGGTTATTATAATGGACTGCTTGTGGGATCAGGGAAAATCTGTGTTTTGGGTACGAATTGGCCTTAGTGATAGAACACAGAGGGTGGTCATTAATGGCACATTCTCGCATGGGTTGCATGTTCCCGTGGAGTGCCCCAGGGGGTCCGTATTGGGGCCCTTCTTTTATATTTTTTTATTACATGCCCTTTGTCTGTGGGTTTCCCGTCGTTCATTTGCAGATGTACTCCAAGCTGTGTAAGTAATAATATGAGGTCGTAGTTTAGCTTACCGAGGGATGTGTGGGCTGCGGCTAGTGGGCCAGAGAACTGGTTGGTTCGAGGTTCTGTGAGCATGTCAGTTATGCATTGGGCCCATTGGACCCAAAAGTATAATTATGTTCTACACGGTCAATTCTTAGTACACCTGACTGCTGAAAAGGACTCTTGGGGGGTATTGGTGGATGGTAAACTTTTTGTGTGACCCCGCGCAGGCCTGGCCTGCTTTGCGCTGAACTCTGGGAGGATCAAGGCGGAATGATTTCATGCTAGAAGATCATAGTATTTGCCCTTATCACATCCTGGTCAAGCCCACCTGGCAATATTGGTATTTGGGCACAGTGTAATAAAAGGTTAGTGTAGAGCTTGGAACGGGTGCGAGGAGAGCAACCAGGTTATTCATGGGTATGGGGGGAACTGAATACCACTGCCAGATTACAAAAGTTTGGTATTATCTGTTTTAGAACAAAAAGACGACTGAGGGGGACCTCCATTCAATGTACAAATACCTGAACGGGACAGTACAAGGATCTCTCACAGATCTTTGCTATATGCCTCGGCCTGTGACCCTGGACAAGGGGCATCCTCTAAGCCTAGAGGAGAGGCGATTTACCATCAACATAGACCAAAGGTTCTTTACTGTACGAGCGTGAGACTGTGGAACTCTCTGCCGCCGGGAGTTGTTATGGCGGAACTCTATGTACATGTTCAGAAGAGAGGCCTGGATGACTTTCTGGGAGAAAAAATCACGGGTTATGGGGATAAAACATTTATTTAATTCTTAAGGTTGGACTTGATGGACTTGCGTCTCCTTCCAGCCTTATATACTATGCATACTATGAAAAGGACAAACAACCACAACAAGTAGATAGGTGTCAGGCTAGGTGTAGTGGACACACACTGGAGCACCACAGAGATTGTGTTAGCTGACACCTGGGACGGAGTCTAAGTGGCACCCGGTTTTCACCAGAGCCCACTGCAAAACAGTTTGGACTTGTTGCGACATTGGTAACCACCAGGTCGTTTCACAGGCGTAACTTTTTACATGGTGACAGCCAAGGCGAGTGCAGCATCGTGAAGGGAAACTCATTGGTCGGGGATAGGCAGGGGTAGGTGACAGGCCGCAAGGATCAAGTCAGGGACGTAGTGGTAGGTCAGGACAGCGCGAGGTATCAGACTCGGTAACAGATCGAGGTCCACAATGGGAAATCAGGATGTAATCACAAAGGGCATAGGACAAGCTTTCCTAGGAATAGAGCACAAAGATCTGGCAGGGGGTCAAGAAAGAGGCTGAGCATTTATAGGTAGTCGGTGGTGGCCAGTGCTAATTAGTCGGTGGCGGGAGATTTTATATCCCCCAAATGTCCAACTAGTGAAAACCTTAGCTCCATGAGGTGGTCAAAGAGTTCAGTGATCAAGGGTAATGGGTTAAACTGTTCTTCATGGTAACCTTATTAGCCCACGATTGTCTATGCAGGGGCGGTAGCAGCAGGAGACAAGACTTGTGGATGGACCCCTTTCTGCAGTTAGATTCTCCTTAATATCAGCTGACCATAGCCGTGGTCTCAGTCACGGACCTCATTGGTTTGGTAGGTGAGGGCGCTAGCAGCACTAGGATACAGTTGTAAGGATGTGTGTGGGAGAGTAGGAGTGCTCTGCTTTGCTCCTGAGTAAGAAGCCGCGGCAAAGTTCTGTTTAAGCAGCAGGAAGACTCACCAGGGCTTTGAGGATATCGAAGAAAACATTGTGGCCACCGGCCAAAGATCCAAGAGACAGGCAAGACTAGCACTCTGGACCCCAGCCAAGAACCTCCCCACTCTGCGAGTTAGCACTGGAGCAGTGTTTGCAACCCAACAATGGCAGACGTACATCGGGAGCACATAAAATGACAGTCTCTCTCTTGTGCGTAGCCCCCACTTGCAGAGAAAGAGCATGGTGGCGGTAATATACAGGATTGCTGAGGACCTGTACATAATGGAGGAGATAACCAGCAGCTTCTCTCGGGCAGACCACTGGAAGGCGATACTGGGAGACTAGGGCAGCATCCCGAAATTTCCTACGAAACCAGATACCAAGAAGGCAGTGGCTTGAAAGCAGTACCTATCCTGGAGCTGAGTAAAACAGGCAAGTTTAGTCATGGAGAGGGTTTGCTCGCACCTAGGGATTTTCCTCCCAAGAACCCTAGTGGAAACTTGGACAAGACTAAAGAAAGTGTTTCTGGGCTGGCACATAGAGGCAAGGTTCTCCGTGTTCAGGAGTGGTCTACCTCACGGCAGACACGGAGAGCGGCAGAGGTGGTCTTGGAAGACAGGAGCCAGCAGGATAGATCAGACCACTCGGGGAAGACGGCAGGTCCCGTGCAGACAGGGCATCTTTGACTTGACCAGTCCTTTTTTAAAGTGGCAACCAAAGGCTGCTTCATTCCCCGAGACTCAGATGCAAAAATGCAGATTGAACAGATGTGCTGGTCCCCTGGTGTAAATGCAGCAGAGCGGCTTTCTGCAGACAAGGCCCAGGATGGTCCTCAAGATGTGCCATGACCGGTGTCTTCCTGTCCCAGAGAGGAGTAGCACCATGTGAAAGGCTTTACCGGAAAGCAGACTTAGCTTGAATGCACTTAGGCCTTTCTGTGGCAAACTGTGTAGGCATCCGCCTCAGTGAAACCCAACAATTGCTGCACGCTGGATGGCAGTTAGTTGTCCAAGTTGCTGGCCTGTGCAAGGTATTCGTATTGTGACTTATGTCTGGACCATAATGGGGATATAGATCAGCCAGTTCATGTAGTGATCTTTGGTGTGGATCCCATGGCCAGATCGTTACTGTCAGGCTCCAGGGGTAAGTGGACCTACTGGACCCGACCTGGATCAAATGATGTAAATCCCGAACCCTGGGACCAAGAGTGTAAGCGGTCATTTCGCATCGTGGTTTTCACAGTAGCCCGCTGCAAGCAGTTGCCACTTGCTTGTGGCCGTGACACTGCGGCCAGGTCCGTCTCGACCCCGCCAGGCGGACTTTGTCCCATGGTGGGGCCAAAGTGTAGTACGAGATCCATAAGCCAAATTCAAGGGTTGAGGAGACAAATATAGAGCTCGTATGTACCACAGTCACTGTACCTGCGATCTATGAGTAACTGACCTGTCGTTTATCAGGATGGATTGTTGATAGCAATTGCCTCTCTAAGGTTTGGCAATTTTATAAGTAAACCGGTGAACCGCTTACGCAACCATATGTTACCCCCATTAAACTACCCGCCCCTTTTAGGTCAGATGAAATGTCCTTTTAGAATTGCCTCCTTTATGTTAAATGCCACCTGTTTACTTAAAAATTTCTCCCTAAAGTCAATGGACACTGAGCGCCCAGGCCTCCAAACAACCTATCTTTTAAAATAAATAGCAAAAAAAATAAAATATGGTTTGAAAAACAATTATGTTTAGTAAGTAGATTAACATAAGAAAAGTTTATTGTTGTTTGTTCTCTCTGTGGGTTTCCGGAGGATGAAAATTTTACAGCTTTTCCTCGATGTATTTTTAATCTTGTCAAACAACCACATTCCTTTTGGTATTACTGGGCGCCACTTTGTTTATTGATCGCAAGTGTGATACATCAACTCTCCGTAATGTAATTTGTAATTTTTGTAACTTGTTTAAACATAATTTCCCTGTATCAACTAGGGAAATGTTTATGAGAAATCGTATTTTCGTATTAACATCCTTCAAGTTGGAAAGAATTGATACAAGTAGATAGGCATATGACGTGGAGCAGGAATATGTTCTTATTTATACATATTGAAAAGTTTCACAGACTTTTTGTTTATTACGTTAATAATCTGTTTTATGAACAAATTTTCAAATATATTTGAATTTATTAGAGATGCATAGTAAATCGTTCAGCAATGATTATTTCTTTTCCATAATTACTCAACACCTATAAAAATGCCAGTACACAGATGCATTTTCAGTCACAAACGGTATCACGCTGGCTATTCTACATACAACAAAAAGGAGGTGGGGGTGAGTTACAAAATTCATATAAACACCTCTTTTCTTCATCCACATAAAAGACCATGATAAATAGCGAGCGTTAAACTGAAAAAGAAGTCTACCAAGATAAAAGTTTATCTATACGTTATATTAATACTTTTCTATATACAATGGGTCTGTAATATGAACCTTAAAAAAAATCCACTATTGCCAGGTTATCAATATACTTTAATACACAGCGGGGCACCATTTATCAGGGTCCCCGGACCGTGCATTTTCGTTGGGTTTACTGAACTTGTTTTCCATTTGAAACAATTGCATGCAACGTCGGACAACCCGATCGAATATCGGACTAGACGCGGGATTAACGATTCTAATTACTTTTTTGTTTGTCTTGCGCAAGACATGCACTAACAGTACACTCAGGCGAAGATGGTGCAACTCCGGCGGATCTGAGCGGGAGGAGAGCCGACAGTCCTGTCAGGAATTGGACGGCACCCGATCTTGCTTGAACTCGTGGCAGGTATTAAATGTGCCCTCAATAGGAAAACCCCCAAGCTGCTTCGTAACAAACCCACCATGTGCTTTCCAATGATCTGTTGCTTTTTGCCAGATTTACAATTTGAGACTGTCCGTTAACATTTTTTTTCAAAGCCACCCAATACCCCTGAGAAAGACTTGGTATGCAATGATAGTGAGGAACTCATGTGTCGACGTTTAAAATATGGTCTGTAACCCATGCAGCGACACAGAGCAACAACACATGACAAACCCCCCTATTGTTTTTTCTGTTCGTGTAATGTGTTAGTCAACAGATGGCACATGAGGGATTCATTCATCAATCAATAGAGGTGGTTTCCATCGCTCTATACGCGAGTCCAATGTTAAGTTGGAAACCCTTAGATCCCGTACATGATGATTATTTATTTGTTAGCATAACTAGAGATGAGCCGAAACATGCTCGCCGAGCTTGATGCTCTGGTGCGGTCGACGCATTAGTGGTACTAATGTACTCGAAATGACTACGTTGCTCGGACGATACTTTGCCCGCTCGAGAAAAATGCAGCTACCGCCGTTTTGCTTTTTGGCGGCCAGAAACAGAGCCATCAACATAGCCAGGAGACCTGCACTCCACCCAGCATGAACGGTGGTACCCTTACACTTCGTAGCAGTGGTTGGCCTGGCCAGATCAGGTGCCCCTGGGATAGACTAGCCGTGGCCGCGCTGTCGGTATCATTCTTCTCTGCTGGATCCGCTAGGGGCTGAGCTGCTGCTGGTCAGGGAAAGCGTTAGGTGTGTTCTATTGCTACTGTTAGGCAGGAGTGATTCTCAAAGAACCCAAAGCCCTGCTTAGGCTATCAATACGTTTCTACTTTTTTTATTTTAAATTTGCATCTTTACATTTGTGGAGGAATTAGCAGGGGGACTTGCTATCCGCTTGTGTTTGTCTTAGTGGCACACATATCCATAGCAAAACCGAGGGAGTGGGAAAATTCAAGGGCGGGATTCATTTAGGCAATAACTCAGTGTCACTCATCTGCATAGTAAGTGTGCTTCCTTTGATACTTGGCTAGAAATAGCCATAGAGAATACAATAGCTTCTTGAAGCCTCCTACAGTGCGTTGCTTAGTATATTTGATTCTGGTTGATCTGCTGGTGGTGTAGTTTATGCAGTGCATGTACTTCCAATTCTGAGCAACTTGTAGTGAGGACTTGTCGACCCCGTCTTGTGTTTGCGTCTTAGTGGGCGCACCTATCCATAGCAAAGGCTATGAAGTGGCAAATTCAGTAGGGGTTGGATTTATTAGGCAATAACTAGTGTCATCTCTATGCCGCATAAGTAGTGTGTTCCTTTGAATACTTGGCTAGAAAAATAGCCATAGGAGAACTACCAAGTAGCTTTTGAAGCCGACAGTAGCGTTCTATATATTGATTGTGGTTGATCTGCTGGTGGCTGTTAGTTTCCTGCAGTCATGTACTTGCCAATTCTGAGGATTTGTAGTGAGGACCTTTCGAACCGCTGTGTTCTGCGCTTAGTGGCGCACATATCCATAGCAAAGGCTGAAGTGGGAGGAAAATTCCGGTAGGGGTTGATTCGATTAGGCAATAACTCAGTGTATCTCATCTGGCATAGTAGTGTGCTTCCTTTGATACTTGGCTAGTAAACTAGCATAGAGACGAATACAAATAGTTATCTTGAAGCCTACAGTACGTTTCTATATATTTGATTTCTGGTTGATTGGTCTGCTGGGGCTGTAGTTTCTGCAGTGCATGTAGTCTTGCCAATTCTGGAGCATTTGTAGTGAGACTGCGACCAGCTTGTGGTCTGCGCTTAGTGGCGCACAGTATCATAGCAAAGGGAAGTGGCAAATTCAAGTAGGGGTTGATTTTAGTTAAGCAATAACTCAGTGTCATCTCATCTGGATAGTAGGTGCTGATCCTTTGATACTTGCTAGAAAAGACGCCATAGGCGAATCAAATAGCTTCTTGAAGCCTACGTAAGCGTTTCTATATATTTGATTTTCTGGTTGCATCTGCTGGTGGCTGTAGTTTCGCAGTGCAAATGTACTTGCCAATTTTGAGCAATTTGTTTTTTTAGTGAGACTTGCGACCCGCTGTGTTCTGCGCTAGTGGCGCCCATATCCATAGCAAAGGCTGAGTGGCAAATCGTAGGTGGATTTCTATTAGGCACGTATAACTCAGTGTCATCTTCATCGTGATAGTAGTGTGTTCCTTTGATACGTGGCTAGAAAATACGCCTAGGAGAATACAAATAGCTTCTTGAAGCCTACAGTAACGTTCATATATTTGATTTCTGTTGATCTGACTGGTGGTGTAGTTTCTGCAGTGCTGTACTTGCCAAATTTGAGAATTTGTAGTGAGACTTTGCGGACCACCCGCTGTCGTGTTACTGCGCTTTAGTGTGCGCACATATCCATAGCAAAGGCTCTGAAGTGGACCCAAAAATCTCAGTAGGGGTTGGATTTCTATGCATAACTCGCTGTCCATCTCATCTGCATAGTATGTGCTTCCTTTGATCTTGGCTGAAACATAGCCATAGGAGAATACAAATAGCTCTTCTTGAAGCCTACATTAACGTTCCTATATATTTGAATTTCTGGTGATCGTGGTCGGCTGTAGTTTCTGCAGTGCATGTACTGCACAATTCTGAGCAATTTGTAGGGAGACTGCGACCGCTGTGTTTCCGCTTAGTGCGTGACATATGCCATAGCAAAGGCTGAAAGTGGCAAAATTTCAGTAGGGGGTTTGGATTTCGCTTTAGGCAATAAACTCAGTGTCATCTCATTTGGCATTAGTAGTGTTCTTCCTTTGATACTTGGCTAGAAAATAGGCCATAGTAGAAATAAAATAGCTTTCTGAAGCCTACAGTAGCGTTCTATCATATTTGATTTCTGTTGATCTGTGGTTGCTGTAGTTTTGCAGTGCATGTACTTGCCAATTCTGAGCAATGTAGTTTGAGTACTTTGCGACGCGTGTTCTGCGCTTAGTGGCCGCACATGATCCATGCAAAGGCTGAAGTGCAAATTAGTAGGGTTGGATTTCTATAGGCAATAACTTCGTGTCATCTCATCTGGCAAATAGTAGTGTGCTTCCTTTGTATACTTGGCTGGAAAATAGCCATGGGATACAAATAGCTTCTTGAAGCCGTACATAGCGTTCTTATATTTGATTTCTGTTATCTGCTGGTGGCTGTAGTTTCTCCTGCAGTGCATGTACTTGCCAATTCGAAGCAATTTTAGGTGAGGACTGGACCCTGCTGTTCTTTCGGCTAGTGGCGCACATATCCGAGTGCAAAAGGCTGAAGTGGGAAATCCGTAGGGTGGATTTCTATAGGCAATGAACTCGTGTCCATTCTCATCTGGCATAGTATGTGCTTCCTTTGAATGACTTGGCTAGAAAATACCATAGGAGAATACAATAGGCTTCTTGAAGCCTACAGTAGCGTTCTATATATGTTGATTTCTGGTGATCTGCGTGGTGCTGTAGTTTCTGCAGTGCATGTCTTTGCCATCTGAGCAATTTGGTAGTGAGGATTGCGACCGCTGTGTTCGCCTTTAGTGGCGCACATATCCATAGCAAGGCGAAGTGGCAAATTCAGTTGGGGGTTGGACTTTCTATTGGCAAACTCATGTCGTCGTATCTCATTTGGCATAGTAGTGGGCTTCCTTGAGTACTTGGCTATAAAATAGCCATAGAGAGAATACAACTAGCTCCTTGAGCTACAGTAGCGTTCTATATATTTGATTGCTGGTGATCTGCTGGTGGCTGTAGTTCTGCCGTTGCACTGTACTTGCCAATTTCTGAGCAATTTGTAGTGAGACTTTGCGATCCGCTGTGTTACTGACGCTTAGTGGCGCACCATCCATAGCAAAGGCTGAAGTGGGAAAATTCAGTAGGGGTTGGATTTCTATTAGGCAAGAACTCAGGTCATTCTCATCTGGCATAGTCGTGTGCTGCCTGTTGATACTTGGCTAGAAAATAGCTCATCGCAAATAGGATAGGATTGTTGGTGCTAAAAACTCAAAAAAAAACAAAAAAACACAAAAAAAAAACAAAAAACACCAAAAAAACCACCACAAAAAAAAAAAAAAAAGTAAAAAAAAGCGAAAAAAAGTTATAAACTCTTATTTAAAAATGTTTAACACAGGGCTAGGGGAGAGGACGAGGGCGGGGACTGTGAGAGCGTTCCAACTACTGCAGGGGTCAGAGGCCGTGGGCGCTGGCGGGGGCAGGCACCACTTGCTGATGAGGGGGGAGGCAAGTGGGAATGCCGCAGAGCTTTACACTCCCCTATAGGTTCATGTCTGAAGTTACTGGGATCGTGGCTAGAGCCTGTTGCGGCCCAGAAACAGTCGACAATGTGAGGTCGGTGAGTGTGGACAATGTTCGAGCAATTTGTCCACAAGTCAGTATTCCTTGCGTCCACCATGTCACCTAAATCCCCACTCCTCCAGCGCCCTGCACCTCAGCATCCTCCCCCCCCAGTCTGCCCCATCCCAGGAAATTTGCCATTTGAACCGGGCATACTTTTGAGGAAACTGGTTTTATGGTCTCCCGCAGTCACAAACCACTTGTCCGGTGCTGCTTGAGCAATTTCCGTGCCAGGTTTTCCACAGTCACAGTCTGTGGTGTTGATGCCCTGTCTTGACGTAGTTGGATAGTGTGTAAGAGGTGTCGACGATGAGGAGACCCGGTTTGTCCGACACTGGGGAAGTTTGTTGTCAGGGCAGAAGTCCGAGGGGGGAGCAGATGACGGGATGGAGATGAGGAGGTGAGAGACCCGAAGCTGGGTGGAGAGGCCGGGTGAACACCAGTGTTCTGAGACGGAGAGAGTCCTTCGACAGAAGACAGGTTTGGAGAGGCAAGTAGTGGTGGGGCCCAGGCGGAGAGGCCGGGCCAGAGTTGGTGAATCAGCGACACTGTCAATAGTGAAGTCCCGTGGTGGGTGGGATCTTGCGGCGAGGGTTAGATCTAAGAAGTGTGGAGGTTCTTTAAGGGAAAACACCGCTATGACCCGACGGACGTGGTGTGCCAAAATTTGCCAAAACCAGGATCAGCTGGGGTTCCACACTTAACTAGCTTAATACACCATATGCGAGGCATTATGAAGCTAAGCACCCCACTCAGTGGTAACAAGCCCGTTTAACTCGCTAAATATCGGGTAAACAGGTCAAAGCAGCCAACGGCTGGTGGATGAGGGGGATATCAGCTCTGGGGTAGCAATGCTGCAGCAAGACGTGGCCGCTAGCAACCAGGGTAATGTCTGCTCCGGTAAGAAGGGTAATGGGAGCACAGGCAAGGTCAGACAGATGCTGGTAGTGGGAGATTCGATTATTAGGGGAACACACAGGGCAATCTGTCAAAAAGACCTTGCATACCGAACAGTGTGTTGTTTGCCGGGTGCTCGGGTAGGCGGTGTTGAGCGGGGTGCGAGCGGGGCGGGGAGCCGGAGGTGATGTTAAGCCGGGATTGAGCGGAGCGGGGAGCGAGTGAGCGGAGCAGGGGGCGGGGAGCCGGGGGCGGTGTTAAGCCGGGATTGAGCGGAGCGGGGAGCGAGCGGGGTTGCTTGTCACCTGTGCCGGAGGGGGGGCGGAGTGGCGGGGGGCGGCTCCCCATGCAGCAGGATGAGTGGGCGGGCAGTTTATGCAGGGGCTGGATCGCCGGGGAGGCGCTCACCTATGCCCGGAGGCGGAGGGCGGCGTTCGGCTCATGAGGGGGGGCACGGGAGGTGCGATCTGGTGGGGGCCCCTAGGGGGGGCAAGATGGTACAGGGCCGCCTATAATCCGACCCTGTATGGGATACAGTATATTACTAAACTGGGGGGCTGTATATAGGGATACAGTATATTACTAAGCTGGGAGGGGACTATGTGGGGCAAGATTTTATTTAAGCTGTAGGGGATCTACTGAATAAACAAGAAACTGCCTGGTAAGGCAAGGGTTAAGCATGCCAAATGTTATTGTCCAATGAGATTCCTTGTAATATTGTAAAGTAAGCTGGAAGCTGGTCGGACAGTGCTACCACCTGAGCAAGGGAGTATAAAGTCCCCTGGTGGGCGGGAGCAGGTGGTCCTCAGAGAGAAGCAGACCTCATGGGTTGTCTTGCATTCTAGTCAGCAGAGTGAGAAGCAGGACCATTGTGCAGCTCCTGCAGAGCTGCCATTCAGGAACCACAGGTGCATCAGGCCACTGCCTAGCACCCAGGGCAAGTCAGGAGAGTTAAGCCCCAAAAGCAGAGGTCCACTATCTTGACTTGGTTCTATCTTTACCAGCCCAGCCTGAAGTTACTACCAGGCTGCATGCAATCCTTCTTGCCATCTACATCAACCTTCCAGCTTGCTGAATCAGCTGCTACTGTTTGGCCGTTGCTGTTTGAAGGTTAATGAAGAACTGTAAGTTGATTTGTACAACGTGCCTCTGTGTGATCCCTGGATCAGGCTGCTTCACCATCACGGACTCCCCATCCTTCATCACCCAGGGACTCCTACATCCACCTCAGGGGTTGCCCCAGGGAGAAACCATTACATCAGCCGCTCCTTCCATGTTTCTTGCACACACCACCCGCTGCAGACCTTCCAGGCTGAAGGCCCGTCCTCCGGTCCCAATACCAAGCACCGTTACCATAGCATGTCCAAGGCCACATAAACCAACCACTCTGGTATTCTGGGTCCCGGCTCCGAAGAAAGGCTAGGCCGCGGTGGGGCATAGTCAGTATTTGGGGTTGCTGGGTGGTTGGCAATGACACAGACTCCAAGGTTGTATTCACTCTAAATGCAGCGCTGAAACAAAACATAAAATAAACTCCTGCCTGTCTGGGCGTTAAGGATTGTAAACCAAGTACACTGACATACTGGTGGGATTTGCTCTTATTTTAGCTGCTTATTCTGTGTGGTTTTTTTTTACCAAAACATAATATGAATGAGCCTCAGGTGCTCTGACCTTCATAGGTTTTAATGGAGCCTGGAGTTCCTCTGGTTCTTTTTCTTATCAGTGTGTTGTTTGCCGGGTGCTCGGGTTCGGCATGTTGCGGATCGGGTTGACAGATTACTGTGAGGGGCTGGTGAGGAACCAGCGGTCATGGTCCACATTGGCACTAATGACAAAGTAAGAGGTAGGTGGAAGGTCCTTAAAAATGATTTCAAGGATTCAGGCTCAGGGCAAGGACCTCAAAGGTAGTTTTCTCCTAAATACTACCTGTACCACGTGCCACACCAGAAAGGCAGCGGGAGGTAAATAAGTGACTCAAAAGTTGGTGTAGGAAGGAGGGCTTTGGGTTCATGGAGAACTGGACTGACTTTTCTGTCGGCTACAGGCTCTACAGTAGGGATGGGCTGCACCTCAATGGGGAAAAAATGGCTAGAAGGTTGGAGGAGTGTTTATACCAGAGACCTGGGGGGAGGGCAACTACACTTGTGCAGGGCAAATAGACAGTGTAGATAGAGAGCGGGGAAGAGCATAGTCCAGGGGAGGAAAGCGGGCGGCTGGAATGAGATTGGGGAAGGGAGATAAGAGGCAACGGAAAAAGGAATGAGGGATAGGGACAACTCGTTATAAGTGAAATTGCTACACAAATGCCAGAAGACCACAAAAACAAAAATGGAGGAACTGGAACTCTTGAAGTTGGAGCGGAAATATGATATAGTGGGTAATCGCGAGACATTGGCTGGACAGTAGCTATGACTGGGCTTTACTGTAGATTTAGAACAAAGAGAAAGCCAGGCCACCATTCGTCCCTTCCTGCAGTCACCTCCAGGTGCACGGATAAGTGTAAGCCCACACGAACATAGGTATCAAGTAGCACAGTGATTCCAGCAGCATTTTCCACCAGAAGAACGGCATTGAATAAGGTTTTCAAATCTCTTTATTTCCATCAATAAAGAAGTCACAAGCGAGATGCATATATGAACGAAATGATCTACGCGTTTCGTCCGTATGGAGCTTAGTCAAATGACCGCCACCATAAGACAAAGACTAAACATTTAACCCTGGGTCATATACACCTGTTGGCGAGGTGTGGATCACCGATTGGCCAGTATGATAGCATTGTTTACGTGCTCTATGGTTTTATAAATTAATACTGCATATACTTTAATCACGAGTCTGAGTCCGTGCTTACTCTTGTTCCCGGCTTAGATGTAGCGTGTGTTCCTATCATATGGAGGAGCGAATTGCCCCCCTTGGTCACTTGAATGTCTGTATAAAAATATGTATGTTTACTAACCTACATAGTTTCCCTATAAACAAGTAATGTTTTTATACAATTTTTTTATAGTGATTTCTTATTCAGTTGGATCAGCAGTGGATCGCTATTCACATTCCACCTAGCTACAGAGCGGGCGTGAATGCAATTTCATAACGCCAATAGTGGTCAGAATATCACGTGTATCCAACCTCCGATCACAACCGAGTGTAGACCAGGGTTTTAAATGTTTAGTCTTTGTCTTATGCGCGGCGGGATAGACTAAGTCCCTAAGCAGGACAAACCGCAGTAGATCTTGTGTCTATATGCTGCATCTTGCGTTGTGACTTTTTATTAATCGGCTAAAACTCAGCAATTGAAGAAATACTAACATGCGTCCTCGTTGAAAGTGCTGGGATACCTGAATGTACTTAGGTAATGTCTAAGTGAGATGGTTATAGTCTTTTTAGAAAGGATCGTATAAATAAAAAAAGGGGGAGGGGTTGTTTATATGTGAATTCTGTGCCTCAAGCCCGTCCTGCGAGATGACATCAGTAACGCAAATGTGAGTCCCTATGGGTGGAGATAAGGGGAGGGAGAAAAGAATAATAAAATATTACTGGTTGTTATAAGGCTCCAAATATAGGGAGCAGCAGAGAGAGGAAATGCTGATAAGTGAAATGGATGGGCTTCAAAGCATGGTGAAGTACTATCATGGGGGACTTCAATTACCCAGAATATTACAGACAGGTCCTTCAAAGAGCAGGTTCTTGTCAACAAACAAAGGCAATTACCTGTCGCATACCTGGAGCCAACAAGAAGGCACATGCTGGACCTTATCCTTACCAACAGACCTGATAGGTATCAAAACTACCGGTGGGGGGAACCTGGGAATAGTGATCATAATATCATTGATTTTGTATACACTTTAAATTTTCAGCAACTAAGGGAAGACCTTAAAGGCATAAGACTGGGATAATGTTCTCAAAGACAAAAGCCCCCCCCCAAAAATGGGACTTTTTTCATATATTCTAAAAAAGTCCTGTGAAGAAACACATACCTTATAGGAAAAGCATATAAGAGGAACAAGAAAACAATGTGTGAACTAGTCTGTGGATAAAGGAAAACAATAGCGAGAAATATAAGAGCGTTAAGAGGTAGGATGAGGCCATTACAGGATATAGAGAGAAAAAATAAATCTGTAAAAAGCAGATAAAGGCCGCAAAAATGAGACTGAGAGAAATATTGCCAGGAGAACAAAATAACTCCAAATTAATTTTCAAGTCTATATAAATATGAAGAAACTAAAACTGAGAAGTGTGGGCCCTTGAGGAATAACATGGGGGTATGGGGGAAGGAGGTGAGGAAAGGGCCAATCTACTGAATGTCACCTTTCGACGCCTTTACCCAGGAAAATCCCTGGTGGAAAACACACAATGAGGAATAATGTTAATTCTTTTTATAATGTCAACAGTTTAACCCAGGAAGAGGTACGGCGCCGCCTCGCAACCACTAAGATAGATAAATCACCTGGGCCAGATGGCATACACCCCCGGGTTCTGCATGAATTATGTACGGTGATAGACAAACCGTTATTTTTAATATTTGAAGATTCACTGAGGACTGGTTATGTTCCACAGGACTGGCACATAGCAAATGTGGTACCAATATACAAAAAAGGGATCAAATAGCGATCCTGGAAACTACAGACCCGTGAGTTTAACTACTGTGGTGGGGAAAATATTTGAGGGGTTTATTAGAGATGCACATGGAGTATCTCACTGAGCACAACCTTATAACCCAGCGTCAGCATGGGTTTATGAGAGATCGGTCCTGTCAGACTAATCTGATTGGTTTCTACGAGGAGGTAAGTTCAAGACTGGATCTGGGGGGCGCTGTAAATGTTGTATATTTGGACTTTTCAAAGGCATTTGACACCGTGCCACATAAAAGGTTGGTATATTAAATGAGACTGCTGGGAATAGGAGAAAATCTGTGTATTTGGGTAAGTAATTGGCTTAGTGATAGAAAACAGAGGGTGGTCATTAATGGCACATTCTCAGATTGGGTTGATGTTACCAGTGGAGTGCCACAGGGGTCAGTATTGGGGCCACTTCTTTTTAATATTTTTATTAATGACCTTGTAGTGGGTTTACACAGTCAAGTTCAATATTTGCAGATGATACTAAGCTGTGTAAAGTAATAAATACTGAGGTCGATAGTTTAGCATTACAGAGGGATTTGTGGAAGCTTGAGGAGTGGGCAGAGAAATGGTTGATGAGGTTTAATGTAGATAAATGTAAAGTTATGCACTTGGGCCATGGAAACAAAAAGTATAATTATGTTCTAAACGGTCAATTACTTAGTAAAACTGAAGCTGAAAAGGACTTGGGGGTATTGGTGGATGGTAAACTTAATTTTAGTGACCAGAGCCAGGCGGCTGCTGCTATAGCAAATAAAATAATGGGATGTATCAAGAGAGGAATAGATTCTCATGATAAAGACATAGTTTTGCCCTTATACAAATCCCTGGTCAGACCACACATGGAATATTGTGTATTTGGGCACCAGTGTATAAAAAGGATATAGTAGAGCTGGAACGGGTGCAGAGGAGAGCAACCAGGATTATTAGGGGAATGGGGGAACTAGAATACACTGACAGATTAAAAAATTTGGGATTATTCAGTTTAGAAAAAAGACGACTGAGGGGAGACCTCATTACAATGTACAAATACCTGAACGGACAGTACAAGGATCTCTCCAAAGATCTTTTTATACCTCGGCCTGTGACCAGGACAAGGGGGCATCCTCTACGCCTAGAGGAGAGGCGATTTTACCATCAACATAGACAAAGGTTCTTTACTGTACGAGCAGTGAGACTGTGGAACTCTCTGCCACAGGAGGTTGTTATGGCGGACTCTATGTACATGTTCAAGAGAGGCCTGGATGACTTTCTGGAGAGAAAAAATATCACGGGTTATGGGGATAAAACATTTATTTAATTCTTAAAGGTTGGACTTGATGGACTTGTGTCTCCTTCCAGCCTTATATACTATGATACTATGAAAAGGACAAACAACACAACAAGTAAGATAGGTGTCAGGCTAGGTGTAGTGGACACACTGGACCACCACAGAGGACTGTGTTAGCTGACACCTGGGACCGGTTTTCATCAGAGCCCACTGCAAAACAGTTTGGACTTGTTGCGGCATGGTACAACCAGGTCGTTCCACAGGCGTAACTTTTTACATGGTGGCAGCCAAGGCAGAGTACAGAACAAAAAATCTTACCACTCTTATAATTGCAGATTGGTATTTTTTGTTTTTTTTTGTGATCATTTTCTGTATCACAAAAACAGGACATAACAAGTATAACACAGATGTACTGAAGTAAATATAGGGGTTCACAATGCCGTAGTGTATTTATGGGGCAGCACTATAGGGGTGGGCTGCGCATCCCTCAACCGCAACACAACTCATAGAACTGTTGTTCATCGTTACAACACAAGCATAAGTTGCCAGGCTGTGATGAGGGGGGATATCAGCTCTGGGGGACAATGCTGCAGCAAGACGTGGCCGCTAGCAACCGGTAATGTCTGCTCCGTCAAAGGGTAATGGGAGCAGGCAAGGTCAGACATATGCTGTAGTGGGAGATTCGATTATTAGGGGAACACACAGGGCAATCTGTCACAAAGACCGTGCATACCAAACGTTGTGTTGTTTGCCGGGTGCTCGGGTTTGGCATGTTGCGGATCGGTTGACGGATTACTGGGAGGGGCTGGTGGGAACCAGCGGTCATGGTCCACATTGGCACTAATGACAAGTAAGAGGTAGGTGGAAGGTCCTTAAAAATGATTCAGAGATTTAGGCCATACTCAGGCAAGGACCGCAAAGGTAATTTTTCTCCGAAATACTACATGTACCAAGTGCCACACCCAGAAGAGGCAGCGGGGATCAAGGAGTAAATAAGTGGCTCAAAAGTTGGTGTAGGAAGGAGGGTTTTTGGGTTCAGGAGAACTGGGGACTGACTTTTCTGTCGGCTACAGGCTCTACAGTAGGGATGGGCTGCACCTCAATGGGGAAAAAAATGGCTAGAAGGTTGGAGGAGTGTTTAAACTAGAGACCTGGGGGGAGGGCAAGTTAACACTTGTTCAGGGCAAATAGACAGTGTAGATAGAGAGCTGAAGAGTCATAGTCCATGGGGGAGGAAGGGGGGCTGGAATGAGATTGGGGAATAGGACAAAAGGAATACGACAGGGAAAACCATATAAAGTTTATGTACACAAATGCAGAAGCCTCACAAACAAAATGGAGGAACGAACTCTTGATTTGGAGCGGAAATATGATATAGTGGGTATCAGCGAGCATGGCTGGACAGTAGCTATGACTGGGCTGTACTATAGATGGTTTATGTCTTTTAGAAGGATCGTATAAATAAAAAAGGGGAGGGGTTTGTTTATATGTGAATTCTTGCCGCAAGCCCGTCCTGCGAGATGACATCAGTAACGCAATGTGGAATCCCTATGGGTGGAGTATAAGAGAGGGAAAAAAATAATAAAATATTACTAGGGTTTGTTATAAGGCTCAAAATATAGAGGAGCAGCAGGAAATGCTGATAAGTGAAATGGATGCGGCTTCAAGCATGGTGAAGACTTATCATGGGAGACTTCAATTACCCAGATATCGACTGGGGGGCAGAAACATGCAGGTCCTTCAAAGGCAGCAGGTTCTTGTCAACAACAAAAGGCAATTCCTGTCGCAACTAGTCCTGGAGCCAACAAGAGGGGGGGCACTGCTGGACCTTATCCTTATCAACAGTCCTGATAGGGTATCAAACTACAGGTGGGGGAACCTGGGGAATAGTGATCATAATATCATTGATTTTGTACTAACGCTTTACTAAGAGCGTTAGTGAAGGGCACCAACACTCTAACTTCAGGAAGGCACATTTTCAGCACTAGGAAGACCTTAAAGGCATAGACTGGGATGTTCTCAAAGACAAAAGCCCCCCCCAAAAAAATGGAAGACACAATGAGGAATAATGTTAATTCTTTTATAATGTTCAACAGTTTAACCCAGGAAGGTACGGGCGCCGCCTCGCAACCACTAAGATAGATAAATCACACTGGGCCAGATGGCATACACCCCGGGTTCTGCAATTATTAGTACGGTGATAACAACCGTTATTTTTATATTTGAAGATTCACTAGGACTGTTATGTTCCACGGACTGGCACATAGCAAATGTGGTACCAATATACAAAAAGGATCAAATAGCGATCCTGGAAACTACAGACCCGTGAGTTTAACTCTGTGGTGGGGAAAATATTTGAGGGGTTTTAGAGATGCTATCCTGGAGTATCTCACTGAGCACAATTTAACACCAGCGTCAGCATGGGTTATGAGAGATCGGTCCTGTCAGACTAATTGATTGGTTTAACGAGGGGTAAGTTCAAGACTGGATCTGGGGGACGCTGTAGATGTTGTATATTTGGACTTTTCAAAGGCATTTGACACCGTGCCACATAAAAGTTGGTTATTAAATGAGACTGCTGGGAATAGGAGAAAATCTGTGTATTTGGGTAAGTAATGGCTTAGTGATAGAAAACAGAGGGTGGTCATTAATGGCACATTCTCATTGGGTTGATGTTCCCAGTGGAGTGCCACAGGGGTCAGTATTGGGGCCCTTCTTTTTAATATTTTTATTAATGACCTTGTAGTGGGTTTACACAGTCAAGTTCAATATTGGCAGATATACTAGCTGTGTAAAGTAATAAATACTGAGGTCGATAGTTTACGCATTACAGAGGGATTTGTGGAAGCTTGAGAGTGGGCAGAGAATGGTTGATGAGGTTTATGTAGATAAATGTAAGTTATGCACTTGGGCCATGGAAACAAAAGTATAATTATGTTCTAAACGGTCAATTACTTAGTAAACTGAAGCTGAAAAGGACTTGGGGGTATTGGTGGATGGTAAACTTAATTTTAGTGACCAGCCAGGTCGGCTGCTGCTATAGGCAAATAAAATAATGGGATGTATCAAGAGAGGAATAGATTCTCATGAAAAGACATAGTTTTGCCCTTATCAAATCCCTGGTCAGACCACACATGATATTGTGTATTGGGCACCAGTGTATAAAAGGATATAGTAGAGCTGGAACGGGTGAGCAGAGGAGAGCAACCAGGATATTAGGGGAATGGGGGAACTAGAATACACTGACAGATAAAATTTGGGATTATTCAGTTTAGAAAAAACGACTGAGGGGAGACCTCATTACAATGTACAAATACCTAACGGACAGTACAAGGATCTCTCCAAAGATCTTTTTATACCTCGGCCTGTGACCAGGACAAGGGGGCATCCCTACGCCTAGAGGAGAGGCGATTTTCCATCAACATAGACAAAGGTTCTTTACTTACGAGCAGTGAGACTGTGGAACTCTCTGCCGCTTAAGCAGCCTCAGAGGCATCCATGCATGCTGCCCCTGCTGTTTCCTGTCCATTTCCGTGGTGTTTCCATCCTTTTCTGAGGTTCCCAGGTGTTTGGCCAAGCTTCCCTGTGCAGAGCCTTGGTCCCCTTGAAAAATGCTCGAGTCTCCCATTGACTTCAATGGGGTTCGTTATTCGAGACGAGCACTCGAGCATCGGGAAAAGTTCGTCTCGAATAACGAGTACCCGAGCATTTTAGTGTTCGCTCATCTCTAGTCATAACGTGACAAATGTAAAAATAGCGGGAGTATAAGTGGATAGCTAAAATTTTTAATATCTATGGTTAAAAAAAAATGTGTCGACACCTACATAAAGATAAAAAATATCTAAGGCAAGATCCTCCTGTGATCAAGATTGCAAGTAGCCCAGATAAAAAATGTTACATAATAAGCAGAGATGTTGAGGTAAAAAAGAAATATGGATGTCTTACCCTTATTAGGTGTGTGGTTATCTCTCAGGCAACTGCACACATGAAAGTGCATTGTCCATCTACACTCACCGGCCACTTTATTAGGTCCCAGCCCAGCTCATGCTAGTAACGGGTTGGACCCCCTTTTGCCTTCAGAACTGCCTCAATTCTTCGTGGCATAGATTCAACAAGGTGCTGGAAGCATTCCTCAGAGATTTTGGTCCATATTGACATGATGGCATCACACAGTTGCCGCAGATTTGTCGGCTGCACATCCATGATGCGAATCTCCCATTCCACCACATCCCAAAGATGCTCTATGGGATTGAGATCTGGTGACTGTGGAGGCCATTTGAGTACAGTGAACTCATTGTCATGTTCAAGAAACCAGTCTGAGATGATTCCAGCTTTATGACATGTCGCATTATCCTGCTGAAAGTAGCCATCAGATGTTGGGTACATTGTGTTCATAAAGGGATGGACATGGTCAGCAACAATACTCAGGTAGGCTGTGGCATTGCAACGATGCTCAATTGGTACCAAGGGGCCCAAAGAGTGCCAAGAAAATATTCCCCACACCATGACACCACCAGCCTGAACCGTTGATACAAGGCAGGATGGATCCATGCTTTCATGTTGTTGACGCCAAATTCTGACCCTACCATCTGAATGTCGCAGCAGAAATCGAGACTCATCAGACCAGGCAACGTTTTTCCAATCTTCTACTGTCCAATTTCGATGAGCTTTTGCAAATTGTAGCCTCAGTTTCCTGTTCTTAGCTGAAAGGAGTGGCACCCGGTGTGGTCTTCTGCTGCTGTAGCGCATCTGCCTCAAAGTTTGATGTACTGTGTATTCAGAGATGCTCTTCTGCCTACCTTGGTTGTAACGGGTGGCGATTTGAGTCACTGTTGCCTTTCTATCAGCTCGAACCAGTCTGCCCATTCTCCTCTGACCTCTGGCATCAACAAGGCATTTCCGCCCACAGAACTGCCACTCACTGGATGTTTTTTCTTTTTCGGACCATTCTCTGTAAACCCTAGAGATGGTTGTGCGTGAAAATCCCACGAGATCAGCAGTTTCTGAAATACTCAGACCAGCCCTTCTGGCACCAACAACCATGCCACATTCAAAGGCACTCAGCAGGAGGTTGTTATGGCGGACTCTATGTACATGTTCAAGAGAGGCCTGGATGACTTTCTGGAGAGAAAAAATATCACGGGTTATGGGGATAAAACATTTATTTAATTCTTAAAGGTTGGACTTGATGGACTTGCGTCTCCTTCCAGCCTTATATACTATGATACTATGAAAAGGACAAACAACACAACAAGTAAGATAGGTGTCAGGCTAGGTGTAGTGGACACACTGGAGCACCACAGAGGACTGTGTTAGCTGACACCTGGGACCGGAGTCTAAGTGGCACCCGGTTTTCACCAGAGCCCACTGCAAAACAGTTTGGACTTGTTGCGACATGGTACCACCAGGTCGTTCCACAGGCGTAACTTTTTACATGGTGACAGCCAAGGCAGAGTACAGAATCGTAAGGGAAACTCATTGTCGGGGATAGGCAGGAGGTAGGGACAGGCAGCACAGGATCAAAGTCAGGGACGTAGTGGTAGGTCAGGACAGGCAGCGAGGGATCAGACTCGGTAACAGAATCGAGGTCACAATGGGAAATCAGGATAATCACAAAGGGCATGGAACAAAGCTTTCCCTCAGGAATAGAAGCACAAAGATCTGGCAGGGGTCACAGAAAGAGGCTGAGCATTTATAGGTAGTCGGGTGGCCAGTGCTAATTAGCGGTGGCGGGAGATTTTATATCCCCCAAATGTCCAACTTAGTGAAAACCTTAGCTCCATGAAGGTGGTCAAAGAGTTCAGTGATCAAGGGTAATGGGTAACTGTTCTTCATGGTAACCTTATTAAGCCCACGATTGTCTATGCAGGGGCGGAGCAGCAGGAGACAAAGACTTGTGGATGACCCCTTTCTGCAGATTCTCCTTAATATCAGCTGACATAGCCGTGGTCTCAGTCACGGACCTCATGGTGGTAATGTGCCCGGCAGCAGCACTAGATGACAGTTGTAAGGACTGTGTGGGGGTAGAGTCTCTGCTTGCTTCTCTGAGAAGACGCCGGCAAAGTCTGTTTAAGCAGCAGGAAGACTCACCAGAGGCTTTGAGGATATCGAAGAAAACATTGTGGCCACCGGCCAAAGATCCAAGAGACAGCAAGACTAGCACTCTGGACCCCAGCCAAGAACCTCCCCACTCTGCGAGTTGAGCACTGGAGCATGTAGCTGCAACCCAACAAAATGGCAGACGTACATCGGGGAAGCACATAAAATGACAGTCTCTCTTTGTGCGTAGCCCCAACTTGCAGAGAAAGAAGCATGGTGCGGTAATATACAGGATTGCTGAGGACCTGTACACTAATGGAGGAGATAACCAGCAGCTTCTCTAGGCAGACCACAGGAAGGCGATACTGGGAGACTAGGGCAGCATCCACGAAATTTCCTACAGAACCAGAATCCAAGAAGGCAGTGGCTTGAAACTGAGTACCTATCCTGGAGCTGAGTAAAACAGGCAAGTTTAGTCATGGAGAAGGTTTGCTCGCACCTAGGGATTTTCCTCCCAAGAACCCTAGGTGCAAGCACTTGGACAAGACTAAAGAAAGTGTTCTGGGCTGGCACAATAGAGGCAAAGGTTCTCCTGTCATCAGGAGTGGTCTACCTCAGCGGCAGACACGGAGAGCGGCAGAGGTGGTCTTTGGAAGACAGGAGCCAAGCAGGATAGATCAGACCACTCGGGGAAGACGGCAGGTCCCGTGCAGACAGGGCATCTTTGACTTGACCAGTCCTTTTTTAAAGTGGCAACCAAAGGCTCTTCATTCCACGAGAGCTCAGATGCAAAAATGCAGATGTGAACAGATGAGTCCCCTTGGTGTAAATTCAGCAGAGCGGCTTCTGCAGACAAGGCCCAGGATGGTTCCTCAAAGATGGCCATGACCGGGTCTTCCTGTCCCAGAGAGGAGTAGCCCATGAAAGGGCTTTACCGGAAAGCAGACTTAGCATGAATGCAATCTTAGGCCTTTCTGTGGCAAACTGTGTAGGCATCAGCTCAGTGAACCCAACAATTGCTGCCGGATGGCAGTGAGTTGTCCAAGTTGCTGGCCTTGTGCGGTAATCCGTTGGGACTGCTGGACCATAATGGTGGTAAGATCAGCCAGTTCATGTAGCTGATCTTGGTGGGATCCATGGCCAGATCTTACTGTCAGGCTCCAGGGGTAGTGGACCCACTGGACCACCGTGGACAATGATGTAAGCCGACACCTGGGACCAGAGTGTAAGCGGTACCTGGTTTTCACCAGAGCCCGCTGCAAAGCAGGTTGCACTTGTTGTGGCGTGATACCCCAAGGTCGTTCCACAGGCGCGACTTTGTCCATGGTGGCGGCCAAAGTGGAGTACAGAATCATAAGCCAAATTCAAGGTTGAGGACAAATCGAAGACGATTACCACAGTCACTGTACCTGGATCTATGAGTAATGACCCTGGTTTATCAGGATGGATTTTGATACCAGATTTCCTCTAAGGTTGGCAATTTTATAAGTAAAGGGAACCTGCCACCATATGTTACCCCATTAAACTACCCGCCCCCTCAGGTCAGGATGAAATGTCCTTTCTAGAATTGCCTCCTTTATGTTAAATGCCACCTGTTTACCTTTAAAAATCTCCCTAAAGTCATGTGACACTGAGCGCCCATGACCACAAAACTATCTTTTAAAAAATAGCAAAAAAAATAAAATATGTTTTAATAAACAATTATATTTTAGTTACACGTAGATTAACATAAAGAAAAGTTTTATTGTGTTTGTTCTCTCTCTGTGGTTTCCTGGAAGATGATTTACAGCTTTTTCCTGATGTATTTTTACATCTTGTCTAACAACAATTCCTGTTTGTATTCGGCAATTTGCTTTATTGATCGCAATGTGATAATCAACTCCCTAATGTAATTTGTAATTTTTTGTAACCTTGTTTTAACATAATTCCCTGTATTCACTAGGGAAATGGTTTATGAGAAATGTATTTGTCTATTATCCTAAGTGAAAGAATTGATACAAGTAGATAGGATATGAGTGGAGCAGGAATATGTTCTATTATACATATGAAAAGTTTCAAAGACTTTTTTTTATTACGTAATAATCTGTTTCTATTGAAAACAAATTTTCAAATAATTTTTGAATTTATTAGAGATGAATAAATCGGTTCAGCACAAATTATTTTTTTTCCAAATTACTCAACACCTATACAAAATGCAGGGAAACAGATGAATTTTCTCACAAAACGGTACCACCCCGCTATTCTACTATAACACAAAACAGGGGGGGTAGTTACAAATATCATATAAACATCTTTTCTTCATCACATTAAAATATACATTAAAATAGCGACTTAAACTGAAAAAAGAAGTCTTCCCAAGATAAATAAGTTATATATAGTTATATTAATACTTTCAATACACAATTGGTCTGTAATATGAACCTTAAAACAAAAAATCCATATTGCACAGGTTCTCAATATACTTTATACACAGTGGGGCACATTTACTAAGGGTCCCCGGACCGCATTTTCGTTGGGTTTCCTGACTTTTTCCATTTTGCACCGTCGGACAACCCGACTGATTCGGACTAAGCGCGGGATTTAACATTCTAAATTGTGTCGCAAGACATGCACTCACATACACCGGCGAAGATGGTGAACTCCGGCGGATCTGAGCAGGGAAGCGACAGTCCTGCAGGAAATTGGACGCACGATCTTGTTGAATCGTGGCAGGTAATTAAATGTGCCCCATAGGACCAACGCCGTAACAAACCCACCATTGCCTTTCCAATTGATCTGTTGCTTTTTGCCAGATTTACAATTTGAGACTTTCCGTTAACATTTTTTTTCAAAGCCACCCAATACCCTGAGAAAAGACTTGTATCATGCAAGATAGGAGATCATCATGTGTCTGACGCATTTAAAAATGGTGTACAACCAATGACAGCGAGCACAAGAAGCAAAACACATGACAAACCCCCCTATTGTTTTTTTCTGTGTGTTATATGTTGAGTCAACAGATGGCACATGGAGGGATTCATTCATCCACATACAATAGCTGTGGTTTCCATCGCTCTATAGCGAGTCCAATGTCTAAGTTGCGAAACCCTTAGATCCCTGTACATGATGATATTTATTTGGTTAGTCATAACTAGAGATGAGCGAACATGCTCGTCCGAGCTTGATGCTCGGTCGAGAGGGAGCAGGGGAACGCCGCAGAGCTACACTCCCTAGGTTCATGTCTGAAGTTACTGGGACTCGTGGTAGAGCACTGTTGAGGCCAGAACAGTGCGAACAGGTGATGTCGTGGATTGCTGACAATGCTTCGAGCAATTTGTCCACCAGTCAGTCTTCCACGCAGTCCACCCATGTCACCGAAATCCCCACTCCTCCAGCTCCTGCACCTCAGCCTCCTCCCCCCCAGTCTGCCCCCTCCCAGGAAAATTTGGCATTTGAACCGGCATACTCTGAGGAACTGTTTTCTGGAGTTTGGCCAAGCTTCCCTGTGCAGAGCCTTGGTCCCCTTGAAAAATGCTCGAGTCTCCCATTGACTTCAATGGGGTTCGTTATTCGAGACGAGCACTCGAGCATCGGGAAAAGTTCGTCTCGAATAACGAGTACCCGAGCATTTTAGTGTTCGCTCATCTCTAGTCATAACGTTTTACTTTTACATTTGCTTTAATGGGAAATTTGATATTTCCCACGCAGCATATGTGAGCCGGGCAGTGGCACCGCAAAAAAATCTTTAGACCGATTGCAGCGCAACTTTCTGTCGAAAGAAAGGTGGCACATAACCATATGTTATAGCCTTAAACCATCCTGGTTGAGCACATGTCGTGGGGATGGATCCTTATTAGAATGCACTGGCCTCAATCACGGGTCGTACTATACATGTTACTAATGATTGCACAGGTTTTTTTTTTATTTTTTATGGTCTAGAAAAAAATTAGCATTTCCTTCTTATTCAAATAACATTTTTTTTTTTTTAACCGAAAAAAGGTCTCTGGGGTCTAGGGTCACATTGAAGAAACTAACAAACATGTTAAATGAAACTAAACAAATTTTTATTTGCTGTAAACATAATTCTGTATTTGTAGATAAAATATTCTTTAACAATTTATCAATCCAATTTAAAAAAAAAATTCCACCAGCAATGCTATCAAAAGTTCTTCTAATACTGATGAGAAAGTCTCCTTCATGCTGTCAAGCTCACATCTCACTACTTGTTGCTTGACCTAATTCCATCGCATCTTATCCCCAACCTCACCACTGTGCTCATCCCAGGTCTAACTCTTTAACGTTTGGTATCACTGACCTGACCCTTTCGTGGATCTCCTCATACCTCTCCAACCGGACATTCAGTGTCTATCGCTTTCATACCAGCTCTTCACCTCGTGACCTGTCCTCTGTGTTGGAGCAACTTAAGATTCTGTCCTGGGACCCCAAATCTTCTCCATCTATTTCCCTGGCCTATGATAGCTCAATAAGTCCCACAGCTTTAACTACCACTCTTATGACACACATATTGTGGTCCAGATATCTCCTCTCTTCTGGACAGAATTCCAGAGTTTCTATAGAATAATGCTCTAGAAATTATAATAATAGTTCCAGTGCAAAAATGAAGCATAGCCAATAAGGGCAATACAACGGGTCACATTTACCAAGGGTCCGAATCACATTTTTCTGCCGGGTTTCCCGAATTTTCCGCCCTAGGATTTTGGCGCACGCGATTGGATTGTGGTGCATCGGCGCTGGCTTTGACGTGACAGAAATCGGGAAAACCCAACGATATCGGAAAAAACAGGGAATTTTTTAAAAAAAATTGTGTCACAAAAATAGCACTTACATACACCGAGACGGAGGAGGGGAATTCCGGTGGACTTCAGCGCAGCAGCAACACCTAGTGGACATCGGGAGACCACTAGTGAACACGACCTTAGTGAATCCCGGCAGAACCCGAATCAGCTCCGCTGGATCGCAACTGGACCGGGTAAGTAAATCTGCCCCAATGTCAGTGTTTATCTCCATATAAACAGTCCTTGTGACAAAATATAAACCCACTTGGTAATGTAGCATTTATTTATGACTGCTTTCAAAATTTGTCGTAGCAAAAATTTTTAATGTTCTTACAATTACATTTTGCACAATATTGCAATTCAGGATTATTAGACTGTGAAAACATATGATTTATCACATCATACTTTTATGATAATATCCAGAAGTTCTAAAACTTCCATTTTGAGCATTAAAGTGAGTTTATTGTTATAAGGATAGGCCAATAATAGAGATGCCAGACCACAGAGAACAAAATGAATGCTAGCTGCTAGCTCAGTGTTGGACTATAGCATGCAAAAACCAATAATAAGCATAGCATTTTATAAAATGAGTGGATCAGTTCTCTGACTTCATACATGACAAAAAAGTGAGTGGCGGGAGATTTGGTCAATCACAGCAGATAAACTGTTTGCAAACCAGAGCAGAGTTGACAGGAGACAGACAGGTATGGTGGAGATCAAATAAGGCTTATGGGAAAGGAGTTCACCAGTGTTCAGACTAGCAAAGACAGAATGGAACAAGTTCTTGGAAGTACATTAATCAGTGCATCCTCAGTCGTATGTATGGATAGAGGATGTTGCTAAAACGCGAACCGGCACAGATGTAAATGAATATTTTTATTGTTTCATGAGCATTAAAAAAATAAATACAAATCACATAAGAAATGTCCGAAATTAGTTTGAAAAACGATTAAAATACAATGTTTATACATAAATATGCTGGAGGTAATAAAAAAGAATTTTAGATTCCCCCCAAGACTTGGACCTCTATTAAACAGGACGTTTGAGTTAGCCATTTAGATTTCATCATTTTGGAGTCAGATCACAGAATACAATAAAAAAAGATTTTTGTAAACCACAGCATTATGAACTTTTTTTTTTACATTTGTCACTAACTATTATCACATTATTATGTGAATCAAAATAATTTCATTGGCCACACAAAATGATCAATTTTACACTTTTTTAAAATATGTCAATATATTGAATTTAGTCTTCAACAACTTTTGACCTTAAGATTGTGCTGTTGCGTAGACTGTATATGATGGGATTGATCATGGGAACCACTATAATATACATTACCGATAATATCTGTTTCATGATCACTGTGTGGTCAGAGAATGGCACTACATATACCATGGAACCTGCAGAGTAATATATTATCATGACAATGAGATGGGACGAGCAGGTGGAGAAGGTTTTTATTCTTCCTTCCTTCGCCTTAATGCATAAAATCACAGACTATGTTCACATAAGATACAACATTGCAAAGGAAAGGTACAAGTCCAAGGACCACCATCTCTGTATACACTACGATATAAAATTTGTGGGAGTCACGACAAGAGGCATAGTAGATGTCCATGGCATCACAGAAGAAATTTTAAATGATTGCAACTGCAGGGAATGGCAATTCATAGAGAGGAATGATAAATAGTAAGGAATTTAGAAAGGAGGATATCCAGATAATGACCAATATCAGGATACAAATTCAAAAATATTCCAGTCAAGTAAATGTTCAAGAAAATTCCAAAAACAAGTGGTTTATCTTTGTCTTCTAAGGAGAAAGGCAGAATATGGAATTTTATAGACGTCTGGTTGTCCATAGACAGATCTCTGCGAGGAAGAACATTTTAGGAGTTTAGCTCCTTTCTAGACAAAAATAATTAGAACCATAAATAATTAGCCTTTTACTTTAAATCTTTTAAAAAATAAGGCTCAATGTTATATTCCCCCTCGGCCTATGGGGACAGAATATAGAAGTTAAGGATATTCTGCTAAAAAAATAATTCCACTATAAGATACTGTATATTCCCTATGTCCAGGTAGTTTTTCCAAAACGTTGTTCTGGAAAGTCCTATCAAAAATGTATTTCTGTCGCAGCCGCGCCACAATCTGATCACGTGCGACACAATCCCATTGCAAACCCCTGTTAAATACCTGTCAAAGCTGCGCAAATCCTGAAAACCCTGAACAGTCTGATGAAAGTGCGATCTGCGACCCTTAATAAATAAGCCCCCATAAGTCAGTATTTAAAAAAAATATGGCAGGTCCTTCATACGGTAGTCCCAATAGCTTTTTTATTTTTATATTACAAAAATAGACAGAATTTTATCATCCGAAAAACTGTGAACATCGATTTCTTATACATTTCTTCACTTATACACTTATTAATAACTCACAGTATATTTAATCAATACCCCCCGCATCCCTTTCCCACCCCACCGGCAAGCGAGAAAAAAGAAAACAAAAGGAGACACAATTTCCCTATCTATTGATTACCGATTCCATCAAGTTGGCTCAGTTCACTTTCTCATTTTTCTATTTCCAATTGCTCCAAATCTCGGCCCATTTCCCCCTTGTTCCTCTTGTATCATGTGGATTTGTTCATATTTTTTAATTTTCTGGGAAAGATCGTACCAGTGATTTACAGTCGGAATTATACCTCTCCCCCATTCCCGATTTATGAGAACCCTAGCTATTGACAAGAGCCTTGTTACCAATACACGCTCCTTTTATCCAATGTTAAACATAAACCAATCCCCGGGGAAGGGGAGGAAAACCAACTGGACCCGCCAAGGTCATAAGCACTAAGTGGATAAGGGTAACGCCAACAATAAATACTACCAAAAAGTCGCCCGGCTCGTGAGCAAAAAACCCTTTTCGTCCACTAGGGCTAAAATGAATCGATTAAATGTAACTTTTATTTCATAATTTGTTAAGACCAATTCAGTGAGGAAGATTAAAATTACAAGCAAGCAGTGCCCGGACCCATAGTAATATGGGATATAGGGGAACTATCCTATAGCAACAATGTATCTGGATGAAGGGAAGTTGAATTCACTTTCCCCTATATATCATTCATAGTTTAAGTTGCGGATAGACTTATCCCTATTTATCCCTAAGTTCCAGATAGACCAAAGGGGAGGTGGTTCTATCAGCCCTAGAGTAGATCCTATGGCACAGCCTATAGTCTTAATCCCTAGGGATAATGGCAGGTATAGGACACTGGCTGCTGCTCATTAAAAATCATACAACACATCAGCTAAGCCCACCCGACATGTTTCGCCTTGACTGGCGTCATCAGGGGTTTAGGGCTGACTGAGGCGTGATTAATGGCTATTGGAAGCTTATATAACTTACCATTCCCATGATCATCATTCTGCGTCTAGAGTGGATAGACCGGGTACCAATGAGGTCTGGTTTTTGAAATTAAAAAGTAAATGATGCTTATTAGGCTGCATTGGATAGGTCAAAAAGACCCTCCGTATCTTACTCGGTGCCGGATGTTATCATCCTGTGATGTGGCGCATTTGATCCAATGTTGTCACTAGCCCCAAACATTCCCATGACCGCCACACAAATCAAGGCAGTCAGGGATATCTCTAGGGCTTTATTTATCCACTGCTATATTCCATCCCAAAAAAACATTTTATTCTAGGATGCGACCAAATTGTGTGAAGGAAATCGGCTTCCTTTATTTCACAGTTAAAGCATTTAGAGGACACCCTTACTTTCATCTTATACAACGCAACTGGAGAGTAATATAACATATATAAGATTTTCACCTGAATAGTTCTGTGATTTTCACTAATCAATCCTACCTTCAGAGTCCTATAAATCCCCTCCCACCCATGCTCTGAGATCTGTCCTATCAAATGTTCCCAACCAAACCCTTTTTGTACTAGTGTTTTTAATGAAATCTTTACATTGATGCGCTTCTAATTTTATACTTCTACGGGCCCTTATTGCTTTAATTGCGTGTGCTAACTGCGAATGTCTCAAAAAATCCCCATTACTCAAACTTACTTTTAATTTAAGTGATGAAAAGCAAATCACTTTCCAATTTTCCAATATTGGTGAGAATAGACGCACCCCCTGCTTACCCCAAAAAATCGGATCTGGATGATTACTACTCAAACTTACTTTTAATTTAAGTGATGAAAAGCAAATCACTTTCCCATTTTCCAATATTGGTGAGAAGAGACGCACCCCCTGCTTACCCCAAAAAATCGGATCTGGATGATTACTTAATTCTGGGAAGTCGGGGTTGTGCCACAGTGGAGTGTCTTCTATAATACCATTAATGTGATTAATGTCCTCATAACGCTCCACCCTTTATCGGCCTTTTTAATTATATTTGTTCCCTTCTTATTCTGTTCTATCCATCTCTCGAGTGCTTCGTAGACTGTCAGGGCTTTCTCATCTTCCATTACCAGTGTTTTCATCGGCTCATTTCACCCATAATTTTGAGGGTCATCGTTGTTAATATTTGTTGTTCTTTTGTCAGGAATAATTAGCAGATCACAATCTTGATAACACCGTAGGTCATACAAAAAATGTATAACTAAATAAAAAACATCTTCTCCCATCCTTCAGTCCTATAATGGATTGTAGTCATAAATAGAGCTATAAATAGTGATTTGATGGGTTACTGCATCTGAATTGTCCATTTCTTATTGTGTTTAAAAAGTCAACATTTTTATTTAAGTCTTCAGTAACTTCTGACAAGACCTTAAGAGTTCCTTGTTGCGTAGACTATAGATGAGGGGATTGATCATGGGCACCACTATTATATACATTACCGATAGATGAGGGGATTGATCATGGGCACCACTATTATATACATTACCGATAAGATCTGCCTCAGGAGAACAGTTTTCTCTGAAAATGGTATCAAGTATGAGAGTGCCTCAGGAGAACAGTTTTCTCTGAAAATGGTATCAAGTATGAGAGAGAGCCAGCAGAGTAATATATTATCATGACGATGAGATGGGACGAGCAGGTGGAGAAGGTTTTTATCCTTCCTTCCTTCGACTTAATCTGTAAAATCACACGGATTATATTTCCATAAGACACAAGATTACAAATAAAAGGCACAAGTGCAAAGACCACTATCTCACCATAAATCAGGCTATAATAATCTTGGGAGCCACCATTGGACGCATTGAAGATGTCTATGGCATCACAGAAGAAATCTTGAATACTTGAAACTCTACGGAATGGTAATTTTTGGAGAGGAATGATAACTATAAAAGAATTTATAAAGGAGGTTATCCATATAGAGACCATTATCAGGATACAGATCTTCTTGTTCAAGATTCGGTGGTAGAACAAAGGACGACAAATGGCGACGTACCGGTCAAATCCCATCACAAAGAGAAGAGTTTCTTCTGCACTGGCACAAATAATATAGAAGTACGTCTGGGTGAAGCACTGAGTGACAGATAACAGGTCATCCCCAGATAGAAGTATATGGAGAAGTTTAGGGATAGTAACTGTGGTGTAGCAGATATCTATGAAGGACAAGTTACAGAAGAAGACATACATAGGAGAGTGTAGATGGACATTGAGACAGATCACAGCAATAACAGCCAAATTCAAAAAGATTCCAATCAAGTAAACGTTCAAGAAAATTCCAAAAATGAGCAGCTTATATTTGGCTTCTAAGGAGAAAGGCAGAATGTGGAATTGTATAGACGTCTGGTTGTCCATAGACAGATCTCTGCAATGAAGAACCTTTGAGAAATGTCATTGCTTTCCACAAAGAGAATAGATCAAGTTATAAGTGGTCACATTTACTATGAAACTCTAAAACATTTCATATCCATGATGCTCAATGTTCTATTTCCCTGCACTAATGCTACAGTCTATAGAACTAGGGGATATACTGTTACAAATGCTACTAGGCAGAATATACTTTTTTACTATGAGAACTGTCACTCTGTGGAATAGCCTGCCTCAGGCGCTGGTCACAGCAGGGACAGCAGAGAGCTTTAACCTTTGAGAAATGTCATTGCTTTCCACAAAGAGAATAGATCAAGTTATAAGTGGTCACATTTACTATGAAACTCTAAAACATTTCATATCCATGATGCTCAATGTTCTATTTCCCTGCACTAATGCTACAGTCTATAGAACTAGGGGATATACTGTTACAAATGTTACTAGGCAGAATATACTTTTTTACTATGAGAACTGTCAATCTGTGGAATAGCCTGCCTCAGGCGCTGGTCACAGCAGGGACAGCAGAGAGCTTTAAGAAGGGTCTAGATGCCTTTTTACACCTAAATAACATTGATTGTTATGTCATATAGAATTGTTTCCCCTAAATCCCTTCCTCATCCAATCCCTTCCCTTCCTTGGTTGAACTTGATGGACAAGTGTCTTTTTTCAACCGTATAAACTATATAGAAAATGGATTTGTATGGAGGCTTCCTCAGCTGGAAGAGAAGATAAACGCTAAAATACAGAAGATTCCATGAAGATGAAATGACACTAGCAGTGATATAGTGAGCAGCGTCTGTGTCATACCCCGGGCTGTGTATTAAGAAGGGCTCCTATAGCCTCGGCTTATATAACATCGAACCCTTAAGCAGTAGAAGAAAAATATTGACTTTGTGCCAGAAGGAATTTCCCTGAGGTTCTGATTATAGTAATTGCTCTAGACTTCATATTCATATCCTAAACTTTTATACTGTTTGTCCAATACCTAATATAATTGGTTACATATTGACGTTACAAGTTCTAGTTTAGGGGTCAGTGATCGCCCAAGAGCTTTTTATATAGTAAGTAGAAACAGACAGGCTTGGCTTTACTTCATTCAATCTGTTTCTGGAAGTCCAATCAGTAATTCAAGAGAACCGTTCCTTCATATACAGGACATTTATTGGCAGGAGAAACTCTTTGCTCTTGTGATTAGAGATGAGTGGAACTAGTGGTGGGGTTTGGGTACAGCTGTTCTTTCGGACATATTGCCAGCCAAACAGCTAATCCAGCAAATTGATGCCCTTAAAGGGGTATTCTCCTCTCATCAGTTTCATTAATCTGCCATATATAAGCATTTCTTCAATTAGATGTTATTTAATTTATGGCGGGAAGGAGAAACTCTTTGCTCTTGTGTGATTAGAGATGAGTGGAAATAGTGGTGGGGTTTGGGTAAGCTGTTTTGACATTTGCCAGCCAAACAGCTAATCCAGCAAATTGATGCCCTTAAAGGGGTATTCCCTCTCACAGTTTCATGTTCATTAATCTGCCATATATAAGCATTTCTTCAATTAGATGTTATTTTAAAAAAAATATTCCTGGGTAAAGATCATTTCTAATAAATGTAGTCATATGGTCCCTTAGAAACAAGACTGTGTCCTTGGATACGGCCACCTCTGCTGGAGAGATTGCGCAAATAAACAAAAGGTGTTTGTATATGAAATGTCCGGGAGTTACTGCAGGTAAAAAATTTATAAAATATTAAAAATTCAAATCACCCCCCTTTCCCTAGAACTGATATAAAACATAATAAACAGTAAATCAACAGACACATTAGGCATCGCCGCGTCCCAAATGCCCGATCTATCAAAATATAAAAAACGGTTACGGCCGGCGGTGACCTCCAGGCGGGAATGGGCCCAAATGTCCGAAATGCGACTTTTACACCTTTTAAATAACATAAAAAATGAAATAAAATGATCAAATGTCGCACAGACCTCAAAATGGTAGCAATGAAAACGTCGCTTCATTTCACAAAAATGACACCACACATCTCCGTGCGCCAAAGTATGAAAAAGTTATAGCGTCAGAAGAAATTGGAAGAAATTTTTTTTCTTTTTTGTACATATTCGTTTAATTTTGAGAAATGTATTAAAACACATAAAACCTATATAATTTGGTATCACCCGCGATCGCACCGAACCAAAGAATGAAGTAGGGCGTGTTATTTGGAGCGAAGAGTGAAGTCGTAAAAACTGAGCCCACAAGACGTGACGACGTGCGGTTTTTTTTCAATTTCTCCACATTTGGAATTTTTTTTGCAGCTTCGCAGAACATGGCATGTTAAAATAAATAACTTACGGGAAGTAAATTTGTTACGCACCAAATAAGCCTCACACACAGGTCTGTACACGGAAAAATGAAAAAGTTATGGATTTTTGAAGTTGGAGAGCGAGAAATGAGCCAAAACCCTCGTCCTTAAGGGGTTAAAGGGACAACATGGCAACGTTATGAGAAATTATCTTCACACAGAAACATTTTTTTTTTAATAACATCCGATTGAAGAAATGTTTACATATGGCAAATGAATAAATTAAAGTGAATTACCCAGATGGGAACACCCCTTTAAACACCATAGCCATGACTATTTTTTACGGTGTCAATTTGCCAGAACCTTAACATTGAACCCAAACCTGACCATCAGGTCTGCTGATCTTTACTTATATCCTTCTTACATTTCGTCCTCCTCTTATCTCCATAGAGAGACTTTTCTTTATTCCATTACAATTCCAATTTCGCCGATTTTTCCTGAATTGCGATCGGATTTGACGCATCGGCGCGGCATGCACGCGACGGAAATCGGGGGGCGTGGCTGAACGAAAACCCGAAGGATTCGGAAAAACCGCCGCATTTAAAAAAAAAAAAGTGTCGCGGGACTCCACTTACCTTCACTAGGAATAGCCTGTGTTACTTCAGTGCATTCTGGCGGGCCTCGGGGAACTTCAGCGCAGCAGCGCCACCTGGTGGACTTCTGAGGAACTACCTTAGTGAATCCCGGCCGACCCGAATCCACCGCAGAGAACGCGCCGCTGGATCGCGCAGGACCGGGTAAGTAAATCTGCCCCCATGTGTTATATTTTCCATTCTTTACCATAGCCTTTCCTCATAAGTTCTTATTCCAGGTCTTATGAAGGGGTCTCTGTGAGGACATTTGATAATGTGGAGTCGCCCCTTCTTCTCTCTTAGGTCTATACTTGCAAACTAAATCCACAACTGCTTATTTTTAATCCAAGTATTAACTACTGTAATAAAAGCTTTTTAGGGATTTATTTAGGATAGAGGATAAGATTTTAGTGCTTCCATGGACAGAGTTAACCCTACCATAATTTCAATTTTATGTGCCCTAAAAACCCATCCTTTCAGTTAGGCCTATCACATTCCCAACTCCTATGTAACTTTCACTTTCTTCTCTAATCCTTCGCTGATTTCTCCTCCTGTCTATGAAATCTCTCCACCACTTCATGACATTAAAGGTTTTTTTGGCAGCCCGATGCACCCTGTAAATATTGATGGCTGCAGGGGACTGGGCTGGGGACTGTTATCAGCATTATCTACATTTTTTTCCAAATGGGTGTTACCAGTTTGTCATTATACATCATTCTGCTCATGGGATGGTTTATTAGGAGTGAATTCAGTAATATTAATAAAGCCCCTAGTGCCATGGAAAGCCATTGGTTTCGCCAATCTTTATCAAGCAGAGGTGAGTCCCAACCACTGTAAACTGCTTGAAATTTTCACTAATATTTGCTATTTAAGGGGTTAAGCAGCTAGGATTTAGTATCCCCTACTCTAACAATGATATCAGTAACTTAATTGTCACTAACACAGCCAAGAACCTCTTTCCCTTCCCAAAAGACTTCCATGTAGGTCATGTGACAGCATGTTGACCTCTATGACACCCTGATACAGTGAGCTGTTTCTTGTTATGCCTGCTCCTTACCGAGCTGCAAAATATAGAGTCCCATACCTGCTCGGATTTGGTGCCAGGGCCACCCTAATAGAATCAGTGACAACGCAAGAAACGGGCATGTGGTCCATTTTTTGCTGTGAGTTCCCAGAAGACCGGAACCATGTGATCTCTGCTGACAGAGGTTTGCAGAGAGAGGCAGGAAGGAGTATTGTGTGATAATAGAAAAGAGTTCAATTGCTGAATTGCTTTGGCGTGCCCTATAGCACTTGTTGATGACACCAACGGTAGAAGACACCATGAGCGTTGGTCGGTAATACCGTGCATAGAAAAAAATAACTGCCATGTGATCCGATATGGTGAAGTGCCCACCCTAAACAGCATGAAGCTCTGGTAAGTTCTGTCTCTCCCAAACCTTTGTTCACTATGGGTTCCCGATCTGCTATCTGGATATTTGTGGACAAGATGTCAAGACCAGGCACAGCAACTCCCTGCATCATTGTGATAGCATTGACCTTTCAGCCCGTGGACTATTGGGACAGATTTACTTACCCGGTCCTTCGCGATCCAGCGGCACGTTCTCTGTGGTGGATTCGGGTCCGGCCGGATTCACTAAGGCAGTTCCTCCGACGTCCCACCATGTGGCGCTGCTGCGCTGAGTTCCCCGGAATGCATTGATCTTCAGCCAAGCCGGACGCGAGAAGTAAGCGCGAGTCCCACAACACTTTTTTTTTTTTTAAATGCGGCGGTTTCTCCAGAATCCGTTGTGTTTTCGTTCGCCACGCCCCGCCCATTTCCTCGCGTGCATGCCAGCGCCGATGCTGCACAATCCGATCCACGTGCGCCAAAACCCCGGGCAATTCAGAGAAATCGGCACAAATTGGAAATATTCGAGTAACACGTTGGGAAACGCGAATCGGGCCCTTAGTAAATGACCCCCATTGTTCATTTTTGGTGTCGCTATTCATATTGCAAAATGGGACTCTTGCATATGTTCCAATTATGCTGTCCCAAGACATCTTTTTTCAAATATGTTTGATGATGTCTTTAACTTTTAAAAAAACATTTCTAAAGTGGAAAACATTAGCAGTGCTGATGATCTGTCTGTGATCATACAGACTTAAAAAGGTCGAATGCAAAACTGGATTTGAGTAGAGATGAGCGAGTATTTCCCCCTGCTCGACATCGAGCATTTAATTAAAAAACACGTGAGAACAAATAAGAATAGAATAAAAACATGAACACAGTGATCACAGGATCATTTAGTGAAGAACACAGTGAAAAACGCAGTGAAGAATAGATTACAGATTTCGGCACATCTGCTTACGTATCGAAGATCCGCGCGGAACGGTGCGAACAAATAGTATGTGAAGAACCGGGAGCAGGACCAGAGCACATCGGGGGCAGCGCAGAGACATCGGGGCCAGCAGCACAGAGACACTGGGAGCAGCACAAGACCACAGGACACAGGAGCACCAAGACAGTACCCTGTTTGCCTGCCCCTCTTCTCGGTCTGGAAAATCTCTGGAGAACACTGGGGTACCGTTGTTTAAGTACACGGGATCTTTTTTTCAGGCCAGAAACCCCTTCCAGCCAAAAAGAACCGCTTCCCCTAACCAACTTCATTGTCGAGGATCTCCTTTACATCAAAGACATTGGTGGAACAACCTCAGGAGAAGGGGGAGGTACTTGCCAGGGGAAACGATCAGGATTTAGGAGAGAACATGGTGAGTTTGGAAAATTCTGTCCACCAGGCAGAACAAAGAGGTGTAGATAGCAAGCCAGAGTCTGATTAATACTTTCCACTTAGCCATTAAACTGTGAATGGTATGCAGAGAAGAATACAGCTTTACTTGAAGTTGGCTGCACAGGGAACGCCAGAACTGGAAACATCTTGGAGGAAGCTGGCCGGTGACCACCCAGATGGTATACCGGAAGAATGGCGGAAGATACGTAACAAAGTCCAGGGCTATGTGAGTCCCTGGCAACTGGGTATCAATATTGGCAGGAGCAGACCTGCAGCTTGAGAATGACAACTTGTTACCAGCACAGGAAGTGAATAAACTCACAAGTCTCATACATCCTTGACCAAATCTGACCACAAGTAGAAACAAGAAATAGAGTGACAGCCCCTGCACCCCAGGGCGCCTACCACATGAGAGAAATGAGCCCAGTCGGAATGCTCCTCCAGAGAGCCGGTCAGGCATATGTTTTGCCAGGAGGAAGCTGGCCGTAGGTCCACAGAGTGGCAACCAACCAGCCGTTCGGGAGGTACAATATGTTGAGGAGTTGGTTCTTCTCCCCAATTACATCTTAGGCATGATAGAGAGCACTGCCTTGACATTCTTCTCTGTCTGGACGGAAATGAATCAGGAAGTTAAAGTGGGAGAAGAACAGGGATCAACGAGCCTGTCATGATTGAGATGCTGAGTGGTTTTGGAGGGTATAGGAGATTGTTGTACCTGTGTGAGACAGACCGGGAGAATGGACTTCAGCTTGGGAGAAGATTCTTCAGCCACCGAGGCCACAGCTTAGGATTGGCATTTTTTCTTGGTCAACACCATGAATGGAGATATGAGGGAGGAAAAAGCAGTCTCTGTATGCACAAAGTCCTACTGTGCAAGGCCACTGATGTCCCGCGACACTTTGTGGGGTCCAACTGTAGACCCTTGTCAGAGCTGATATACCTAAGGAAAGGAAAACCTTTGTTGCAACTGTCCTCACTTCTCGAACCTGGCATATTGGCATCGGCCCTTAGGTGCCTGAAACTTGTCATACTTGGACCTGATGGGATTTAAGCGCCATAGAGAACCCCCAGGATATTGTCCAGTAGACCACGACACAGTTTATAAAGCAATTCTCTGTAATGTCATTGAGAACTCTTGAAATATGGCAGGTGCACTACAGGTCCCAAGGCACTCGAGGGCCCATCACGAGTATTGAAGGTGTCTTACTTCATCACTCCACGATGCAAATGAGATTAAATGACACCTGTAGATCAAACTTGGTGAATACCTTGGCTTCCAGTAGTGGGTAGCGTTCTTCACCCTTTCTTTATAGACTGCATGGGCAGAGGGAACTATGCTTCCTTGACTACGAAGAAGTATCTAGCACTAGCAGGGAAAGGACAGGCACTGACGGTGGATACACCTGACCCACGTCGAAGGTGACGTGCCTGGCAACATTCTTTAGGGCAGTCGTAAGATTCAGCGAGGAAGGTGGTGATATTAGCTGGGACAATGTTGTTACTGTTCCATCCAGGGCTTTCCCGAGAGAAGACTGATCATGAAGCCACTTTGGACCGTCTGTGGCAACTGCGATGGCAAGGACAATTGTGTAAACCCCTGCACAACTTGGCGCCTCTGTCGTACTTGAATGGCCAGATAGGTCTAGGGTTCTGCATGTGTGAGTAGCCCAGTTAACGGGAGTGACGCAGGAACTGGACGCTGCTGGTGGGTAGCCAAGAATTTGCTGCAATGATGGCGGTGAGTCCTATTTGCTGGCCCTGCACGCAATTTTCATGTCCTTTCTTTTGCTCGTTTTGTGTCACGGGAACCTCAACAAAAATCATTGAGAAGGCAAAGAAAAAAGCATGGTGATGGCACTTGTCTGCACATGTGGCCCATTTCTTTGCTTTGGGTTCCCAGGAGACCAAATCATGTGAAACTCTGCTGACTGAGTTTTCCGAAGAGAGCAGGAAGGAGTAAGGTGCTAGAGCACCTTATAGCTCTTGTTGATGACACCCACTTTTGTTGGATAAAATGGTAGAAGACAACAGGATCGGGTCAGAAATACCATGAATAGGAGAAAATAACTGACCATGTGATCCTGGATGATTGACGAATGCCCACCCAATGCATTCCCAACCACGTACTGGATATTCAAGATGTCATAGACCATTCCACAGCAGCTCCCTGCATCATTGGCAGGATAGAATGGAGGAGTCCCCTTGCTTGCTGTCCAAGACATCTTTTTATATGATGCTTTGTCCGTGATATATACACTAAGGAAAGTCGAATGCAAAAACTGGTTCCAGTCAATTCACAATTCGCCCATATGTTATTCAATTTATTTGACCTTTCATAATACTGTCACAGAAGTGGCCCAATAAGAAATGTGATTTTGCATTTACACACTAATGTGTGCTAATGTGGAGGTAGAAACCTTTCTACACAGTAAACTGCCATACTGCAGAAAAGTAATGCAGCTTTATGGTTGAGGAATGCTGTCTACCATGTGTAAGGCCTTTTTGTTTGTAGTGTTTTTTTGGGGCATTTTCTGTTGGTTTTTAACATAGAACAAAGAGAATCTGGAGAACATTCCTTTGGAAAGCAAGCGGCACTATATGAGCCAATGGAAAGAAGAGGCAGCTGTACCCTGCGTGGAGTTGTTCTCCTCTGCTTTTCATTCCCACCGACACCAAAGAGGTGAGCAAATAAAAAATGCAGAATCCATACACACTTTATAGCCTATTTGAGCATGAGATGTGGTGGGAGACCAAAAAACTGTGCCAATAGACTTAAAATTGAGTTGTCAAAGCAGCGACTCCTGGTGTTATACAAGTTTTCACCACGCCTCATAATAATGTCCGGATGTGTTTCAGCACATTAAAATACACCCAACCACTATCCTTTGCAAGACAAAGTACCTGCAAGAGTGGGCAGTACGTATCAGGCTCTCAATGCCCATCCACAGCCAGGGGCCTCTTCTGTCTCTTTAAGAAAAAAAAGAAAGAAAAAAACCAAAGTATGAAAAAGTTATTAGCGTCAGAAGATGGCAAAATTTTTTTTTTCTTTTTTGTACATATTCGTTTAATTTTTGAAAATGTATTAAAACACAATAAAACCTATATAAATTTGGTATCGCCGCGATCGCACCGAACCAAAGAATAAAGTAGGCGTGTTATTTGGAGCGAAGAGTGAAAGTCGTAAAAACTGAGCCCACAAGAACGTGACGCATTTTTCCACAGTTGGAATTTTTTTTCAGTTTCGCAGTACACGGCATGTTAAAATAAATAGACGAGCACTCGAGCATCAGGAAAAGTTTGTCTCGAATAACGAGCAACCGAGCATTTTAGTGCTCGCTCATCTCTAATTAAAACACAATAAAACCTGTATAAATTTGGTATCACCGCGATCGCACCAAACCAAAGAATGAAGTAGGCGTGTTATTTGGAGCGAAGAGTGAAAGTCGTAAAAACTGAGCCCACAAGAACGTGACGCACGTGCAGTTTTTTTTTCAATTTTTCCACATTTGGAATTTTTTTTCAGCTTCGCAGTACACGGCATGTTAAAATAAATAACATTACGGGAAAGTAAAATTTGTTACGCACAAAATAAGCCCTCACATAGGTCTGTACACGGAAAAATGAAAAAGTTATGGATTTTTGAAGTTGGAGAGCGAGAAATGAGCCGAAAAACCCTCCGTCCTTAAGGGGTTAAAGGGACAACATGGCAACGTTTATGAGAAATTATCTTCACACAGAAACATTTTTTTTTTAATAACATCCGATTGAAGAAATGTTTACATATGGCAAATTTTTTTTTAATAACATCCGATTGAAGAAATGTTTACATATGGCAAATGAATTAAATTAAAAGTGAATTACCCAGATGGGAACACCCCTTTAACAACTAGCCATGACTATTTGTTACTGGTGTCAATTTGCCAGATTCAAAGTGGGTGCATGAAGAGCAGTGTGGGGGCACAAGTGTCCAAAATGCGTCAGATCTTTCAGACGTTATGGTGTAATTATATTCCCTTTTTGTATTTAAATAAAGTGAGTTTTTTAACTAATATAAAGTTTGGATGCTGGAGTTCCGAATGAATTTTCTATGTTAGTAATTTGCCAGATTGGTCCAGGTCTGGCGGCCGAACCTTAACATTGAACCCAAACCTGACCATCGGGTCTGCTGATTTTTACTTATGATCCTTCTTACATTTCGTCCTCCTCTTATCTCCATAGAGAGACTTTTTCTTTATTCCATTACAATTCCAACGCCATGGGGGTCATTTACTAAGGGGCTGATTTGCGTTTTCCCGGCGTGTTACCCGAATATTTCCGATTTACGCCGATTTTTCCCTGAATTGCCCCGGGACTTTGGCACATGTGATCGGATTTTGGCGCATTGGCGCCGGCATGCACGGGACGAAAATCGGGGGCGTGGCTGAACGAAAACCCGAAAGATTCGGAAAAACCGCCGCATTTAAATTAAAAAAAAGTGTCGCGGGACTCGCGCTTACCTTCACTAGGAATAGGCCTGTGTACTTCAGTGCATTCCGGGGAACTTCAGCGCAGCAGCGCCACCTGGTGGACGTCGGAGGAACTGCCTTAGTGAATCCCGGCCGGACCCGAATCCACCGCAGAGAACGCGCCGCTGGATCGCGCATGGACCGGGTAAGTAAATCTGCCCCCATGTGTTATATTCTCCATTCTTTACCATAGCCTTTCCTCATAAGTTCTTATTCCAGGTCTTATGACATGTGGTCTCTGTGAGGACATTTGATAATGTGGAGTCGCCCCTTCTTCTCTCTTAGGCTATACTTGCAAACTAAATCCAAACAACTGCTTATTTTTAATCCAAGTATTAACTAACTGTAATAAAAAGCTTTTTAGGGATTTATTTAGGATAGAGGATAAGATTTTAGTGCTTCCATGGAGCATAGTTAACCCTACCATAATTTCAATTTTATGTGCCCTAAAAACCCATCCTTTCAGTTAGGCCTATCACCCCCCACCGGCAAGCGAGAAAAAGAAAACAAAGGAGACACAATTTCCCATCTATTGATTACCGATTCCATCAGTTGGCTCAGTTCACTTCTCATTTTCTATTTCCAATTGCTCCAAATCTCGGCCCATTTCCCCCATGTTCCTCTTGTATCATTTGGATTTGTTACATATTTTTAATTTCGGGAAAGACATCGTACCAGTGATTTACAGTCGGAATTAACCTCACTCCCCCCACTTCCCGATTATGTAGAACCCTAGCTATTGACAAAGCCTTGTGTACCAAAATACACGCTCCTTTTATCCAATGTTAACATAAACCAATTCCCGGGGAAGGGGAGGAAAACACAACTGGACCCGCCAAGGTCATAAGCACAATGGATAAGGGTAACGCCAACAATAAATACTACCAAAAAGTCGCCCGCTCGTGAGCAAAAACCCTTTTCGTCCACTAGTGCTAAATGAATCGATTAAATGTAACTTTTATTTCATAATTTTGTTAGACCAATTCAGTGAGGAAGATTAAAATTACAAGCAGCAGTGCCCGGACCCATAGTAATATGGGATATAGGGGAACTATCCTATAGCAACAATGTACTTGGATGAAGGGAAGTTGAATTCCACTTTCCCCTATTCATTCATAGTTTAGTTGCGGATAGACTATCCCTATTTATCCCTAAGTTCCAGATAGACCAAAGGGAGGTGGTTCTATCAGCCCAGAGTGATCCTATGGCACAGCCTATAGTTTAATCCCTAGGGATAATGGCAGGTATAGGACACTGGCTGCTGCTCATTAAAAATCATAACAACACATCAGCTAAGCCCACCCGACATGTTTCGCCTTGACTGGGGGTTAGGGCTGACTGAGGCGTAATTAATGGCTATTGGAAGCTTATATAACTTACCATTCCCATGATCATCATCTTGCGTCTAGAGGATAGACCGGTACCAATGAGGTCTGGTTTTTGAAATAAAAGTAAATGATTGCTTATTAGGCTGCATTGGATAGGTCAAAAGACCTCCGTATCTTACTCGGTGCCGGATGTTATCATCCTGTGATGTGGCGCATTTGATCCAATGTTGTCACTAGCCCAACATTCCCATGACCGCCACACAATCACGGCAGTCAGGGATATCTCTAGGGCTTTATTATCCACTGCTATATTCCATCCAAAAAAACATTTTATTCTAGGATGCGACCAAATTGGTGTGAAGGAAATCGGCTTCCTTTATTCACAGTTAAAGCATTTAGAGGACACCCTTACTTTCATCTATACAACGCAACTGGAGAGTAATATAACATATATAGATTTTCACCTGAATAGTTTCTGTGATTTTCACTAATCAATCCTACCTTCAGAGTCCTATAAATCCCCTCCCACCCATGCTCTGAGATCTGTCCTATCAAATTTTCCCAACCAAACCTTTTTGTACTAGTGTTTTTAATGAAATCTATACATTGATGTGCTTCTAATTTTATACTTCTACGGGCCCTTTTGCTTTAATTGCGTGTGCTAACTGCGAATGTCTCAAAAATCCCCCTTACTCAAACTTACTTTTAATTTAAGTGATGAAAAGCAAATCACTTTCCAATTTCCAATATTGGTGAGAATGACGCCCCCCCTGCTTACCCCAAAAATCGGATCTGGATGATTACTTAATTCTGGAAGTCGGGGTTGTGCCACAGTGGAGTGTCTTCTATAATCCCATTAATGTGATTAATGTCCTCATAACGCTCCACCCTTTATCGCCTCTTTTTAATATTTTGTTCCCTTCTTATTCTGTTCTATCCATCTCTCGATTGCTTCGTAGACTGTCAGGCTTTCTCATCTTCCATTACCAGTGTTTTCATCGGCTCATTTCACCCATAATTTTGAGGGTCTCGTTGTTAATATTTGTTGTTCTTTTGTCAGAATAATTAGCAGATCACAATCTTGATAACACCGTAGGTCATACAAAAAATGTATAACTAAATAAAAAACATCTTCTCCCATCCTTCAGTCCTAAATGGATTGGTCATAATCGATCTATAAATAGTGATTTGATGGGTTACTGCATCTGAATTGTCCATTTCTTATGTGTTTAAAAAGTCAACATTTTTATTTAAGTCTTCAGTAACTTCTGACAGACCTTAAGAGTTCCTTGTTGCGTAGACTATAGATGAGGGGATTGATCATGCACCACTATTATATACATTACCGATAAGATCTGCCTCAGGAGAACAGTTTTCTCTCTGAAAATGGTATCAAGTATGAGAGAAAGCCAGCGAGTAATATATATCATGACGTGAGATGGGACGAGCAGGTGGAGAAGTTTTTTATCCTTCCTTCCTTCGACTTAATTCTTTAAAATCACACGAATTATATTCCATGGATACAAGATTACAAAGAAAAGGCACAAGGGCAAAACCACTATCTCACATCACAAATCAGGCTATAATAATCTTGGGAGCCACCATTGACGCATTGAAGATGTCTATGGCATCAACGAAGAACCTTGAATACTTAAAACTCTACGGAATGGTAATTTTGGGAGAGAATGATAACTATAAAAGAATTTATAAAGGAGGTTATCCATATATGACCATTATCAGGATACAGATCTTCTTTTGTTCAGGATTCGGTGGTAGAACAAGGACGACAATGGCGACGTTACCTGTCAAATCCATCACAGAGAAGAGTTTCTTCTGCACTGGCACAATAAATAGAAGTACGTCTGGGTGAAGCACTGAGTGAAGATAACAGGTCATCCCCAGATAGAAGATAATGGAGAAGTTTAGGGATAGTAACTGTGGTGTAGCAGATATCTATGAAGGACAGTTACAGAAGAAGAATACATAGGAGAGTGTAGATGGACATGAGACAGATCACGAATAACAGCCAATTCAAAAAATTCCATCAGTAAACGTTCAAGAAAATTCCAAAATGAGCACTTATATTTGGCTTCTAAGGAAAAGGCAGAATGTGGAATTGTATAGACGTCCTGGTTGTCCATAACAGATCTCTGCAATGAAGAACCTTTGAGAATGTCATTGCTTTCCACAAAGAGAATAATCAAGTTATAAGTGGTCACATTTACTATAAACTCTAAAACTTTCATATCCATGATGCTCAATGTTCTATTTCCCTGCACTAATGCTACAGTCTATAGACTAGGGGATATACTGTTACAAATGCTACTAGGCAGAATATACTTTTTTACTATGAGACTGTCACTCTGTGGAATAGCCTGCTCAGGCGCTGGTCACAGCAGGACAGCAGGAGCTTAAAGAAGGGTCTAGATGCCTTTTTACACCTAAATAACATTGATTGTTGTCATATAGAATTGTTTCCCCTAAATCCTCCTCATCCAATCCTCCTTCCTTGGTTGAACTTGATGGACAAGTGTCTTTTTCAACCGTATAAACTATATAAGAAATGGATTTGTATGGAGGCTTCCTCAGCTGGAAGAGAAGATAAACGCTAAAATACAGAAGATTCCATGAAGATGAAATGACACTAGCAGTGATATAGTGAGCAGCGTCGTGTTCATACCCCGGGCTGTGTATTAAGAAGGGCTCCTATAGCCTCGGCTTTATAACATCGACCCTTAAGCAGTAGAAGAAAAATATTGACTTTGTGCGAAGGAATTTCCTGAGGTTCTGATTATAGTAATGGCTCTAACTTCATATTCATATCCTAAACTTTTATACTGTTTGTCCAAACCTAATATAATTGGTTACATATTGACGTTACAAGTTCTAGTTTAGGGGTCAGTGATCGCCCAAGAGCTTTTTATATAGTAAGTAGAAACAGACAGGCTTGGCTTACTTCATTCAATCTGTTTCTGGAAGTCCAATCAGTAATTCAAGAGAACCGTTCCTTCATATACAGGAAATTTATTGGCAGGAGAAACTCTTTGCTCTTGTGGATTAGATGAGTGGAACTAGTGGTGGGTTTGGGTACAGCTGTTCTTTCGGACATATTGCCAGCCAAACAGCTAATCCAGCAATTTGATGCCCTTAAAGGGGGTATTCCCTCTCATCAGTTTCATTAATCTCCATATATAAGCATTCTTTCTTCAATTAGATGTTATTTTTAAAAAAAATATCCTGGGTAAGATCATTTCTAATAAATGTAGTCACATGGTCCCTTAGAAACAAGACTGTGTCTTGGATACGGCCACCTCTGTCTGAGAGATTGCGCAAATAAACAAAAGGTGTTTGTATATGAAATGTCCGGGAGTTACTGCAGTAAAAAATTTATAAATATTAAAAATTCAAATCACCCCCCTTTCCCTAGAACTGATATAAAACATAATAAACAGTAAAAATCACAGACACATTAGGCATCGCCGCGTCCCCAAATGCCCGATCTATCAAAATATAAAAACGGTTACGGCCGGCGGTGACCTCCGAGGCGGGAATGGGCGCCAATGTCCGAAATGCGACTTTTACACCTTTTAAATAACATAAAAAATGAAATAAAATGATCAAATGTCGCACAGACTCAAAATGGTACAATGAAAACGTCGCTTCATTTCACAAAAATGACACCACACACTCCCGTGCGCCAAGTATGAAAAAAGTTATAGCGTCAGAAGAAATTGGAAGAAATTTTTTTTCTTTTTTGTACATATTCGTTTAATTTTGAAAATGTATTAAACACATAAAACCTATAAATTTGGTATCACCCACCGCGATCGCACCGAACCAAAGAATGAAGTAGGGCGTGTTATTTGGAGCGAAGAGTGAAGTCGTAAAAACTGAGCCCACAAGACTGACGCACGTGCGGTTTTTTTTCAATTTCTCCACATTTGGAATTTTTTTTGCAGCTTCGCAGAACATGGCATGTTAAAATAAATAACATTCACGGAAGTAAATTTGTTACGCACCAAATAAGCCTCACACACAGGTCTGTACACGGAAAAATGAAAAAGTTATGGATTTTTGAAGTTGGAGAGCGAGAAATGAGCCAAAACCCTCGTCCTTAAGGGGTTAAGGGACAACATGGCAACGTTATGAGAAATTATCTTCACACAGAAACATTTTTTTTTAATAACATCCGATTGAAGAAATGTTTACATATGGCAAATGAATAAATTAAAGTGAATTACCCAGATGGGAACACCCCTTTAAACACCATAGCCATGACTATTTTTACTGGTGTCAATTTGCCAGAACCTTAACATTGAACCCAAACCTGACCATCAGGTCTGCTGATCTTTACTTATATCCTTCTTACATTTCGTCCTCCTCTTATCTCCATAGAGAGACTTTTCTTTATTCCATTACAATTCCAATTTCGCCGATTTTTCCTGAATTGCGATCGGATTTGACGCATCGGCGCGGCATGCACGCGACGGAAATCGGGGGGCGTGGCTGAACGAAAACCCGAAGGATTCGGAAAAAACCGCCGCATTTAAAAAAAAAAAAGTGTCGCGGGACTCCACTTACCTTCACTAGGAAAGCCTGTGTACTTCAGTGCATTCTGCGGGCCTCGGGGAACTTCAGCGCAGCAGCGCCACCTGGTGGACTCTGAGGAACTACCTTAGTGAATCCCGGCCGACCCGAATCCACCGCAGAGAACGCGCGCGCTGGATCGCGCAGGAGACCGGGTAGTAAATCTGCCCCCATGTGTTATATTTTCCATCCATTCTTTACCATAGCCTTTCCTCATAAGTTCTTATTCCAGGTCTTATGACATGTGGTCTCTGTGAGGACATTTGATAATGTGGAGTCGCCCCTTCTTCTCTCTTAGGCTATACTTGCAAACTAAATCCAAACAACTGCTTGTTTTTAATCCAAGTATTAACTAACTGTAATAAAAAGCTTTTTAGGGATTTATTTAGGATAGAGGATAAGATTTTAGTGCTTCCACGGAGCATAATTAACCCTACCATAATGTCAATTTTATGTGCCCTAAAAACCCATCCTTTCAGTTAGGCCTATCACCCCCCACCGGCAAGAGAAGAAAAGAAAACAAAAGGAGACACAATTTCCCATCTATTGATTACCGATTCCATCAAGTTGGCTCAGTTCACTTCTCATTTTCTATTTCCAATTTGCTCCAAATCTCGGCCCATTTCCCCCCTGTTCCTCTTGTATCATTTGGATTTGTCATACATATTTTTAATTTCTGGGAAAGACATCGTACCATGATTTACGTCGGAATTAACCTCCTCTCCCCCACTTCCCGATTTAGTAGAACCCTAGCTATTGACAAAAGCCTGTGTCCAAAAATACGACGCTCCTTTTATCCAATGTTAACATAAACCAATTCCCGGGGAAGGGAGAAAAACAACTGGACCCGCCAAGGTCATAAGCACATGGATAAGGGTAACGCCAACAATAAATACTACCAAAAGTCGCCCGCTCGTGAGCAAAAACCCTTTCGTCCACTAGTGCTAAATGAATCGATTAAATGTAATTTTATTTCATAATTTTGTTAGGACCAATTCAGTGAGGAAGATTAAAATTACAAGCAAGCAGTGCCCGGACCCATAGTAATATGGGATATAGGGGAACTATCCTATAGCACAATGTACTTGGATGAAGGGAGTTGAATTCACTTTCCCCTATCTCTTCATAGTTTAGTTGCGGATAGACTATCCCTATTTATCCCTAAGTTCCAGATAGACCAAAGGGAGGTGGTTCTATCAGCCCAGAGTGATCCTATGGCACAGCCTATAGTCTTAATCCCTAGGGTAATGGCAGGTATAGGACACTGGCTGCTGCTCATTAAATCATACAACACATCAGCTAAGCCCACCCGACATGTTTTCGCCTTGACTGGGGGTTAGGGCTGACTGAGGCGTATTAATGGCTATTGGAAGCTTATATAACTTACCATTCCCATGATCATCATCTTGCGTCTAGAGTGATAGACCGGTACCAATGAGGTCTGGTTTTTGAAATAAAAGTAAATGATGCTTTATTAGGCTGCATTGGATAGGTCAAAAGACCTCCGTATCTTACTCGGTGCCGGATGTTATCATCCTGTGATGTGGCGCATTTGATCCAATGTTGTCACTAGCCCAACATTCCCATGACCGCCACACAATCACAGGCAGTCAGGGATATCTCTAGGGCTTTATTATCCACTGCTATATTTCCATCCAAAAAAACATTTTATTCTAGGATGCGACCAAATTGGTGTGAAGGAAATCGGCTTCCTTTTTCACAGTTAAAGCATTTAGAGGACACCCTTACTTTCATCTATACAACGCAACTGGAGAGTAATATAACATATATAGATTTTCACCTGAATAGTTCTGTGATTTTCACTAATCAATCCTACCTTCAGAGTCCTATAAATCCCCTCCCACCCATGCTCTGAGATCTGTCCTATCAAATTTTCCCAACCAACCCTTTTTGTACTAGTGTTTTTAATGAATCTATACATTGATGTGCTTCTATTTTATACTTCTACGAGCCCTTTTGCTTTAATTGCGTGTGCTAACTGCGAATGTCTCAAAAATCCCCCTTACTCAAACTTAAACTATTTAATTTAAGTGATGAAAAGCAAATCACTTTCCAATTTCCAATATTGGTGAGAATAGACGCCACCCCCTGCTTACCCCCAAAAATCGGATCTGGATTTACTTAATTCTGGGAAGTCGGGGTTGTGCCACAGTGGAGTGTCTTCTATAATCCCATTAAGTGATTAATGTCCTCATAACGCTCCACCCTTTATCGCCTCTTTATTATATTTTGTTCCCTTTATTCTGTTCTATCCATCTCCGAGTTGCTTCGTAGACTGTCATGGCTTTCTCATCTTCCATTACCAGTGTTTTCACGGCTCATTTCACCCATAATTTGAGGGTCTCGTTGTTAATATTTGTTGGTTCTTTTGTCAGTAATAATTAGCAGATCACAATCTTGATAACACCGTAGGTCATACAAAAATGTATAACTAAATAAAAAACATCTTCTCCCATCCTTCATCCTAATATGGATTGAGTCATAATCGATCTATAATAGTGATTTGATGGTTCCGCATCTGAATTGTCCATTTCTTTATGTGTTTAAAAAGTCAACATTTTTATTTAAGCTTCAGTAACTTCTGAACAGACCTTAAGAGTTCCTTGTTGCGTTAGACTATAGATAGGGGATTGATCATGGCACCACTATTATATACATTACCGATAAGATCTGCCTCAGGAGAACAGTTTTCTCTGAAAATGGTATCAAGTATGAGAGAAGAGCCAGCGAGTAATATATATCATGACGTGAGATGGACGAGCAGGTGGAGAAGTTTTTTATCCTTCCTTCCTTCGACTTAATTCTTAAAATCACACGAATTATATTTCCATAGGATACAAGATTACAAAGAAAAGGCACAAGGCAAAACCACTATCTCACTCACAAATCAGCTATAATAATCTTGGGAGCCACCATTGGACGCATTGAAGATGTCTATGGCATCACAGAAGAACCTTGAATACTTAAAACTCTAACGGAATGGTAATTTTGGGAGAGGATGGATAACTATAAAAGAATTTATAAAGGAGGTATCCATATATGTGACCATTATCAGGATACAGTCTTCTTTTGTTCAGGATTCGGTTGGTAGAACAAAGGACGACAATGGCGACGTTACCGGTCAAATCCCATCACAAGAGAAGAGTTTCTTCTGCACTGGCCAATAATAGAAGTACGTCTGGTGTGAAGCACTGAGTGAAGATAACAGGTCATCCCCAGATAGAAGATATATGGAGAAGTTTAGGGATAGTAACTGTGGTGTAGGCAGATATCTATGAAGGACAGTTACAGAAGAAGACATACATAGGAGAGTGTAGATGGACATTGAGACAGATCACGAATAACAGCCAATTCAAAAAGATTCCATCAGTAAACGTTCAAGAAAATTCCAAAATGAGCACTTATATTTGGCTTCTAAGGAAAAGGCAGAATGTGGAATTGTATAGACGTCCTGGTTGTCCATATGACAGATCTCTGCAATGAAGACCTTTGAGAATGTCATGCTTTCCACAAAGAGAATAATCAAGTTATAAGTGGTCACATTTACTATAAACTCTAAAACTTTCATATCCATGATGCTCAATGTTCTATTTCCCTGCACTAATGCTACAGTCTATTAGAACTAGGGGATATACTGTTACAAATGCTACTAGGCAAATATCTTTTTTTACTATGAGACTGTCATCTGTGGAATAGCCTGCTCAGGCGCTGGTCACAGCAGGACAGCAGGAGCTTAAGAAGGGTCTAGATGCCCTTTTTACACCTAAATAACTTGATTGTTTGTCATATAGAATTGTTTCCCCTAAATCCTTCCTCATCCAATCCTCCTTCCTTGGTTGAACTTGATGGACAAGTGTCTTTTTTCAACCCGTATAAACTATATAAGAAATGGATTTGTATGAGGCTTCCTTCAGCTGGAAGAGAAGATAAACGCTAAAATACAGAGATTCCATGAAGATGAAATGACACTAGCAGTGATATAGTGAGCAGCGTCTGTTCATACCCCGGGCTGTGTATTAAGAAGGGCTCCTATAGCCTCGGCTTATATAACATCGACCCTTAAGCAGTAGAAGAAAAATATTGCTTTGTGCCGAAGGAATTTCCCTGAGGTTCTGATTATAGTAATGGCTCTAACTTCATATTCATATCCTAAACTTTTATACTGTTTGTCCAAACCTAATATAATTGGTTACATATTGACCGTTACAAGTTCTAGTTTAGGGGTCAGTGATCGCCCAAGAGCTTTTTATATAGTAAGTAGAAACAGACAGGCTTGGCTTACTTCATTCAATCTGTTTCTGGAAGTCCAATCAGTAATTCAAGAGAACCGTTCCTTCATATACAGGAAATTTATTGGCAGAGAAACTCTTTGCTCTTGTGATTAGAGTAGTGGAACTAGTGGTGGGTTTGGTACAGCTGTTCTTTCGGACATATTGCCAGCCAAACAGCTAATCCAGCAATTTGATGCCCTTAAAGGGGGTATTCTCCTCTCATCAGTTTCATTAATCTGCCATATATAAGCATTTTTCTTCAATTAGATGTTATTTTTAAAAAAAATATCCTGGTAAGATCATTTCTAATAAATGTAGTCACATGGTCCCTTAGAAACAAGACTGTGTCCTTGGATACGGCCACCTCTGCTGAGAGATTGCGCAAATAAACAAAAGGTGTTTGTATATGAAATGTCCGGGAGTTACTGCAGTAAAAAATTTATAAATATTAAAAATTCAAATCACCCCCCTTTCCCTAGAACTGATATAAAACATAATAAACAGTAAAAATCACAGACACATTAGCATCGCCGCGTCCCCAAATGCCCGATCTATCAAAATATAAAAAACGGTTACGGCCGGCGGTGACCTCCGAGGCGGGAATGGCGCCAAATGTCCGAATGCGACTTTTACACCTTTTAAATAACATAAAAAATGAAATAAAATGATCAAATGTCGCACAGACCTCAAAATGGTACAATGAAAACGTCGCTTCATTTCACAAAAATGACACCACACACTCTCCGTGCGCCAAAGTATGAAAAAAGTTATAGCGTCAGAAGAAATTGGAAGAAATTTTTTTTCTTTTTTGTACATATTCGTTTAATTTTGAAATGTATTAAACACATAAAACCTATAAATTTGGTATCACCCACCGCGATCGCACCGAACCAAAGAATGAAGTAGGGCGTGTTATTTGGAGCGAAGAGTGAAGTCGTAAAAACTGAGCCCACAAGACTGACGCACGTGCGGTTTTTTTTCAATTTCTCCACATTTGGAATTTTTTTTGCAGCTTCGCAGAACATGGCATGTTAAAATAAATAACATTCACGGAAGTAAAATTTGTTACGCACAAAATAAGCCTCACACACAGGTCTGTACAAACGGAAAAATGAAAAAGTTATGGATTTTTGAAGTTGGAGAGCGAGAAATGAGCCAAAACCCTCGTCCTTAAGGGGTTAAGGGACAACATGGCAACGTTTATGAGAAATTATCTTCACACAGAAACATTTTTTTTTTAATAACATCCGATTGAAGAAATGTTTACATATGGCAAATGAATTAAATTAAAAGTGAATTACCCAGATGGGAACACCCCTTTAACAACCATAGCCATGACTATTTGTTACTGGTGTCAATTTGCCAGAACCTTAACATTGAACCCAAACCTGACCATCAGGTCTGCTGATCTTTACTTATGATCCTTCTTACATTTCGTCCTCCTCTTATCTCCATAGAGAGACTTTTCTTTATTCCATTACAATTCCAATTTCGCCGATTTTTCCTGAATTGCGATCGGATTTTGACGCATCGGCGCCGGCATGCACGCGACGGAAATCGGGGGGCGTGGCTGAACGAAAACCCGAAGGATTCGGAAAAACCGCCGCATTTAAAAAAAAAAAAGTGTCGCGGGACTCCACTTACCTTCACTAGGAAAGCCATGTGTACTTCAGTGCATTCTGCGGGCCTCGGGGAACTTCAGCGCAGCAGCGCCACCTGTGGACTTCTGAGGAACTACCTTAGTGAATCCCGGCCGACCCGAATCCACCGCAGAGAACGCGCGCGCTGGATCGCGCAGGGACCGGGTAGTAAATCTGCCCCCATGTGTTATATTTTCCATTCTTTACCATAGCCTTTCCTCATAAGTTCTTATTCCGGTCTTATGAAGGGTCTCTGTGAGGACATTTGATAATGTGGAGTCGCCCCTTCTTCTCTCTTAGTCTATACTTGCAAACTAAATCCACAACTGCTTATTTTTAATCCAAGTATTAACTACTGTAATAAAAGCTTTTTAGGGATTTATTTAGGATAGAGGATAAGATTTTATGCTTCCATGGAGCAAGTTAACCCTACCATAATGTCAATTTTATGTGCCCTAAAAACCCATCCTTTCAGTTAGGCCTATCACATTCCCCAACTCCATGTAACTTTCACTTTCTTTTCTCTAATCCTTCGCTGATTTCTCCTCCTGTCTATGAAATCTCTCACCACTTCATGACATTAAAGGTTTTTTTGGCAGCCCGATGCACCCTGTAAATATTGATGGCTGCAGGGGACTGGGCTGGGGACTGGTTCTATCAGCATTATCTACATTTATTTTCCAAATGGGTGTTACCAGTTTGTCATTATACATCATTCTGCTCATGGGATGGTTTATTAGGAGTAGAATTTCAGTAAATATTAATAAAGCCCCAAGTGCCATGGAAAGCCATTGGTTTCGCCAATCTTTATCAAGCAGAGGTGATTGCAATGGTATAAAGAGTCCCATACCCACTGTAAACTGCTTGAAATTTTTACTGTCCATGCTATTTAAGGGGTTAAGCAGCTAGGATTTAAGTATCCCCTAATCATAACAATTATATCAGTAACTTAATTGTCACTAAACAGCCAAGAACCTCTTTCCCTTGCCAAAAGACTTCCATGTAGGTCATGTGACAGCAGTGTTGACCTCTATGACACCCTGATACAGTGAGCTTGTTCTTGTTATGCCTGCTCCTTAACCGAGCTGCAAAATATAGAGTCCCATACCTGCTCGGATTTGTGCCAGGGCCACCCTAATAGAAATCAGTGACAACGCAAAGAAACGGGCATGTGGTCCATTTTTTTGCTGTGAGTTGCCCAGAAGACCGGACCATGTGATCTCTGCTGACAGAGGTTTGCAGAAGAGAGCAGGAAGGAGTATTGTGTGGATAATAGAAAAGAGTTCAAATTGCTGAATTGCTTTGGCGTGCCCTATAGCACTTGTTGATGAACACCAACGGTAGAAGACTACCAGGAGCGTTGGTCGGTAATACCGTGCATAGGAAAAAATAACTGCCATGTGATCCTCGATGAGTGGCGAAGTGCCCACCCTAAACAGCATGAAGCTCTTGGTAAGTTCTGTCTTCTCCCAAACCTTTGTTCACTATGGGTTCCCGATCTGCTTACTGGATATTTGTGGACAAGATGTCAAAGACCAGGCACAGCAACTCCCTGCATCATTGTGAGATAGCATTGACCTTTCAGCCCGTGGGACATATTGGGACAGATTTACTTACCCGGTCCATTCGCGATCCAGCGGCACGTTCTCTGTGGTGGATTCGGGTCCGGCCGGGATTCACTAAGGCAGTTCCTCCGACGTCCACCAGGTGGCGCTGCTGCGCTGAAGTTCCCCGGAATGCATTGATCTTCACCAAGCCGGACCGAGTGAAGGTAAGCGCGAGTCCCACAACACTTTTTTTTTTTTTTAAATGCGGCGGTTTCTCAGAATCCGTGGGGTTTCGTTCGGCCACGCCCCCGATTTCCGTCGCGTGCATGCCAGCGCCGATGCGGCACAATCCGATCACGTGCGCCAAAACCCCGGGGCAATTCAGGGAAAATCGGCACAAATTGGAAATATTCGGGTAACACGTTGGGAAAACGCGAATCGGGCCCTTAGTAAATGACCCCCATTGTTCCATTTTGGTGTCGCTATTCATATTGCAAAATGGGACTCTTTGCATATGTTCCAATTATGCTGTCCAAGACATCTTTTTTCAAATAATGTATGATGATGTCTTTAACTTTTAAAAAAACATTTCTAAAGTGGAAAACATTAGCAAGTGCTGATGATCTGTCTGTGATCTATACAGACTTGAAAAAGGTCAGAATGCAAAAACTGGATTTGAGTAGAGATGAGCGAGTATTTCCCCTGCTCGACATCGAGCATTTAATTAAAAAAACACAGTGAAGAACAATGAAGAATAGAATAAAAACAGTGAACACAGTGATCACAGGATCATTTAAGTGAAGAACACAGTGAAAAACGCAGTGAAGAATAGATTACAGATGTTCGGCACATCTGCTTACGTATCAGAAGATACGCGCGGAACGGTGCGAACAAAATAGTATGTGAAGAACACGGGGAGCAGGACAGAGACATCGGGGAGCAGCGCAGAGACATCGGGGCAGCAGCACAGAGACACTGGGGAGCAGCACAGAGACACCGGGACACAGGAGCACCCAAGACAGTACCCCCTGTTTGCCTGCCCCTCTTCTCGGTCTGGAGAAATCTCTGGAGAACACTGGGGTAACGGATGTTTAAGTACACGGGATCTTTTTTCAGGCCAGAACCCCTTCCAGCCAAAAAGAACCGCTTCCCTCTAACCAACTTCATGTCGAGGATCTCCTTTACATCAAAGACATTGGTGGAATCAACCTCAGGAGAAGGGGGAGGTACTTGCCAGGGGAAACGATTCAGGATTTAGGAGAGAGACATGGAAGGAGTTTGGAAAATTCTGTCCAAGGCAGGAGACAAAGAGGTGTAGATAGCAAGCCAGAGTCTGATTAATACTTTCCACTTATCCATTAAACTGTGAATGGTATGCAGAGAAGAAATACAGCTTTACTTGAAGTTGGCTGCACAGGGAACGCCAGAACTGGAAACATCTTGGAAAGCTGGCCGGTGACCACCCAAATGATGGTATTACCGGAAGATGGCGGAAGATACGTAACAAAGTCCATGGCTATGTGAGTCCCTGGGCAACTGGGTATCAGTATTGGCAGGAGCAGACCTGCAGGCTTGAGACATGACAACTTGTTACCAGCACAGGAAGTGAATAAACTCACAAAGTCTCATACATCCTTGACCAGATCTGACCACAAGTAGAAACAAGAAATGAGAGTGACAGACCCCTGCACCCCAGGGCGCCTAGCCACATGAGAGAAATGAGCCCAAGTCGGAATGCTCTCCCAGAGAGCCGGTCAGGCATAGGTTTTGCCAGGAGGAAGCTGCCGTAGGTCCACAGGAGTGGCAACAACCAGCCGTTCGGGAGGTACAATATGTTGAGGAGTTGGTTCTTCCCCAATTACATCTTAGGCATGATAGAGAGCATCTGCCTTGACATTCTTCTCTGCTGGACGGAAATGAATCAGGAAGTTAAAGTGGGAGAAGAACAGGGATCAACGAGCCTGTCATGGATTGAGATGCTGAGTGGTTTGGAGGTATAGGAGATTGTTGTGACCTGTGTAGATACAGACCGGGAGAATGGACTTCAGCTTGGAGAAAGATTCTTCAGCCACCGGAGGCCACAGCTTAGGATTGGCATTTTTCTTGGTCAACACCATGATGGGAGATATGAGGGAGGAAAAAATGCAGTCTCTGGATAGCACAAAGTCCTACTGTGCAAGGCCACTGATGTCCCGCAGACAACTTTGTGGGGTCCAACTGTAGACCCTTGTCAGAGCTGATATACCTAAGGAAAGGAAAACCCTTTGTTGCAACTGTCACTTCTCGAACCTGGCATATTGGCGATCGGCCCTTAGGTGCCTGAGAACTTGTCATACTTGGACCTGATGGGATTTAAGCGCCATAGAGAACACCAGGATATTGTCCAAGTAGACCACGACACAGTTATAAAGCAAGTCTCTGTAAATGTCATTGAAGAACTCTTGAAATATGGCAGGTGCACTACAGAGTCCAAAGGGCACTCGAGGTGCCCATCACGAGTATTGAAGGTGGTCTTACATTCATCACTTCCACGGATGCAAATGAGATTAAATGACACCTGTAGATCAAACTTGGTGAATACCTTGGCTCCATGTAGTGGGTAGCGGTTCTTCACCCTTTCTTTATTGACTGCATGGGCAGAGGGAACTATGCTTCTTGACTACGAAGAAGTATCTAGCACTAGCAGGGGAAGAGGACAGGCACTGACGGTGGATACACCTGACCCAGTCGAAGGTGACGTGCCTGGCAACAGGTCTTTAGGGCAGTCGTAAGAATTCAGCGAGGAATGTGGTGATATTAGCTGGGACCATGTTGTTACTGTTCCATGCCAGGGCTTTCCCGGAGAGAAGACTGATCATGAAAGCCACTTTGGACTGCTCTGTGGCAAACTGCGATGGCAAGGACAATTGTGTAAAACCCCTGCACAACTTGGCGCCTCTGTCGTACTTGAATGGCCAAGATAAGGTCTAGGTTCTGCAGTAGGTAGAGTAGCCACAGTAACGGGAGGTGACGCAGGAACTGGACGCTGCTGGTGGGTAGCCAATAATTGCTGCAAGATGGTGAGCTGTCCTAGTTGCTGGCCCTGCACGGCAATTTTCATGTCCTATTCTTGCTCGGATTTGTGTCACGGGAACCTCAACAAAAATCATTGAGAAGGCAAAGAAAAAAGCATGTGATGGCACTTTGTCTGCACATGTGGCCCATTTCTTTGCTTTGGGTTCCCAGGAAGACCAAATCATGTGAACTCTGCTGACTGAGGTTTTCCGAAGAGAGCAGGAAGGAGTAAGGTGCTATGGAGCACCTTATAGCTCTTGTTGATGAACACCCACTTTTGTTGGATAAAATGGTAGAAGACAACATGGATCGGGGTCAGAAATACCATGAATAGGAGAAAATAACTGACCATGTGATCCTGGATGAGTGACGAAGTGCCCACCCAATGCATGCCCAATCCACGTACTGGATATTCAAGATGTCATAGACCATCCACAGCAGCTCCCTGCATCATTGCAGGATAGAATGGAAGGAGTCCCTTGCTATGCTGTCCAAGACATCTTTTTATATGATGCTTTGTCCGTGATATATACACTAAGGAAAAGTCAGAATGCAAAAACTGGTTCAAGTCAATTCACAATTGCCCATATGTGTATTCAATTTATTTGACCTTTCTAGATACTGTCACAGAAGTGGCCCAATAAGAAATGTGATTTTGCATTTTTACACACTAATGTGTGCTAATGTGGAGGTAGAAAGCCTTTCTATCACAGTAAACTGCATACATGCAGAAAAGTAATGCATGCTTTATGGTTGAGGAAATGTCTGTCTACCATGTGTAAGGCCGTTTTTGTTTAGTAGTGTTTTTTGGGCATTTTCTGTTGGTTTTTAACATAGAACAAAAGAGAATCTGGAGAACATTCCTTTGGAAGCACAGCGGCACTATATGAGCCAATGGAGAAGGAAGAGGCAGCTGGTGACACTGCAGTGGAGGTTGTGTCTCCATCTGCTTTTCATTTCCCAACGACCACCAAAGAGGTGAGCAAATAAAAAAATGCAGAATCCATAACACTTTATAGCCTATTTGAGCATGAGATTTTGGTGGGAGACCAAAAAACTGTGCCAATAGACTTAAAATTGAGTTGCAAAGCAGCGACTCCTGGTGTTATACAAGTTTTCACCACGCCTCATAATAATGTCCAGGATGTGTTTCAGAACATTAAAATACACCCAACCACTATCCTTTGGCAAGACAAGATACCTGCAAGAGTGGGCAGTACGTATCAGGCTCTCAAATGCCCATCCACAGCCAGGGAGCCTCTTCTGGTCTCTTTAAGAGCGATGGAAATTTTATGTTTTTTTCATTTTATCAAAATGTTATTTGTTACGGATGTTTACAGTTTGAAACCGTTGTTAAAATTAATATTTTACAGTATTAACCCCAACACTTGGGTACGGGCAACTGCTTAAACCAAAACCAATGGAACATTCACGATTAACCAAAGCCCTGAATCAGGTTAAGGTAGGGTTATGGTTAACCCTAACCAGAGCAGGATTATGATATGGGTTGAATATATGCAAAGCTTAGCCCTAGTCTAGGGGTTTTAGGGTTCACCATAACTGTTCTCTAATGAATGCTGTATAATGAATTCCAAGTATGTACTGTTATGGTTTGAGTTGACACTGCCCTACACTTTATCCCTAGCCTAAGGCAATTAGTACTCACCATAACTGTGAATAAAAAATAACACCCAACTTAAATTAATTTTTAACCATAGGAATAAAAAAAAGCAATCTTGTTTCTTTCAAATTCTCATGAAAATGTATCTTCGATGAGATCAACTTTGTTTAACTCAAATATCTTTATTACCATACAGCTTGACATACGGCTGAACGCTCTTGTTTCTTTAAATTTCTCTTTTCTTACCTTTTTTACTCAAATTTTTAAAATTGAATAAAAAGGGTAAAAAAAAATTTTAAACTCACAACCATGTCTCTTGTTTGTCCCAACTTTAACTAGCTAAAATAACAAATGTAAAAAAAAAGCTAAAGTAAGGAATCTCAAACTACTCTAGCATCTTCCAATAGCACCCATCAGCCAAGGAACCACACCCTTTGGGGAAGTGTAGTAGGAGGCAAATTGCTCACTGATAAATAATCCTGGTGATTCCAGTTTTCCATGAAGAGTGAGGTGCAAGGGTATTTGCTGTTGAATGATGTTTCTCCAGGTCACCATTTGAAGTACTGTCATGGATCTGAAGGTAGTTGTGCAGGATACCAGCTTCACATTGTTGGCTCCATCTAAATTGAACTATGGAGAACCTGCCATAAAAATCCCATAGGAACACTCCACACACTAGGGGTCATTTATAAAGGGCCGATTCGCGTTTTCCCGACGTGTTACCCGAATATTTCCGATTTGCGCCGATTTTCCCTGTATTGCCCCGGGATTTTGGCGCACACGATCGGATTGTGGCGCATCGGCACTGGCATGCATGTGACGGAAATGGGGGGGCATGGCCGAACGAAAACCCGACGGATTCAGAAAAACCGCCGCATTTTTTTTAAAAAAAGTGTTGCGGAGCTTGCACTTACCTTCACTAGGAATAGGCCGGTGAACTCCAGGGCGTTCCGATGCTCTTCAGGGCAGCAGCGACATCTGGTGGACGGTGGAGGAACTACCTTAGTGGATCCCGACCGGACCCGAATCCACCACAGAGAACGCGCCGCTGGATCGCGAATGGACCGGGTAAGTAAATCTGCCCCACTGTCTTGCACAGGCAAGCCGATAGTTGAAATTGCCCCTGCAATGGTCTAAATCACAGTGGGTTGGCCAAGTTATTGACATAATTTGCTAGCCCACTGTATTTTTACAGCAGCTCTGACAATATAGGTTACAGGTGTCACACGGCCCATATTTGTTGTTGAAAATTGCTGCCAATAAAGGGCTACATTGCATTCAGTCCTGTAAATGTAGTGGAAGGCTGCAATAAAGTGTGAAATTGGCATCCACTCAGAAGTTTGTTTTAGATAGTATGCAAAAAAAGTGCTTTCTGTAATAGGGACCTATTGGATACAGTACAACCACTTTAGGCAATTCTTTCCGTGGTTATTGTGCAGACAAGTAACAAAACAAACAAATTGAAAAACACACCAAAGTTAAATAAACAGTCCAGGTATACAAGGAACAGATTTTCAATTACAGAAGAATAGTCACTAAACAAAGCCAAGAATCAAATACCAATAGTTCAGAATTAGTGATTACAGCCAAGCAGTAAATGAACTTGTAAAATAATTTGACCAGGACCTCCCTGTGGGGTAGGAGCAGGCACTCACATAACGTGGTGTTAACTCTTGTTGGTCCAGGGTCTGGCATACGGGTGTGTTGAATACAATTCACAGCCACCCAGTAGGACATAGTACATGGTGATTGATGCGAGTAAACTACTAGCTCATATCAAGAAGACGAAGACACATTATTTGAATTTTTAATGACTAAAGTATAATGTAGGGTATCAGAGAAACATCATTCCTTGTGCAAAAAAGCGCTCTGCTTGAAAAATCCACCCATTGATGGATCCACCTCCTATCCACCACCTTTATACCAGGGTGGAGGGGCACAAAGGAAGAGGGGTTCAGCCAGCCAGTGGTGGGCGCAACCGTTGAGGTGTGGACCAGTGCGGGGCATTCCTGTTCCGGCACCTGCACATTCGCTGCAGTCGGTGAATTTTCATACATAAAAATTCACTGCCTTTGTGTATTTTCACGCCAGGTAGGGGGTGGCGTACAGATAATTGCTGTGGGGGACATCGCCGGATACATCAAGAGGCCGAGGCATGATATAATAAATAAGCCCCATCTAATTTTTAGACAGTCAGAAGAATAGACAATAGAGAATTTAAGAAAAAAATTATGGATAGGGTAGTGATTTAGTTATTTCCTTTGAGCTTTAAGGCGCGTATTAAAATTATAAATCCCAACAATATAATAAATCTAAGTTTTTGATATACAAAATTATTATTTTTTTTAATTTTTTTAAATTTACATTACAATAAATAAAAAAAGACAAGTAACATACAAAAGTAATCAAGAGTTACTTCCAATGTTAATTGATACAGCATACCCTAGATATTAACCCTTTATGCATTCTTATAACATTATTCCTTCTGATCCTATACCCTCACCCCATCCCGCCCTCGGAGGTTGACAGATACTTTTATATATCCAAATATGTAGCTGGAACAAAGAGGGCATAAAAAGGGAAAAACAACACAGTTTGGAATTTATACATAACACTATATTCATCTAAGATATAAATTTATCTTGTGGTTCTTCCTTTACCTCAAGGTGGGGAAATTCTTGAGAACCATGCTCTCCTTAACTTTTCCGTGTCCAGACCCATTCCTTCTCTATCTAATATTCTGCATGTAGCAGAGTAAAAAAAATCATGAAGAGTAGCCACCAAAGGACAGTAAAAGGTAAATATGAGTGTCATGTAGATGCACTAGATAGTTGGGGCAGAGGTACTTTAATAGTACTGGGTGCACAACAATGACCCTAATTGTCCCTAACCGTATGGGGAAGGGTCCTGAATAAGCCCTTATGCCTCAACACGGGATCGCAGCCCTAACCAGCTGCCACCCCGTCTGGAACCTAGCCCTCTACTCGGCCTTCAGACCCTACACTTAAGAAGGACGAGGAGAAGTGGATGAGTTTGTATATTCATGTCCTCTACATGTATTGAAAAACGTTTGTATTTCATAGAACAGAAACATGTATCCCAGCACCGTAGTATAAGGTTATGTGCATCAGTGTTGAGATACAACTGTGGTCACGACCTCAACATGGCATGTTTCACCTGAACATTGCAGGCTCATCAGGGGTTCAATAGACCGCAACAACAACGTGTCTGGCTGGAGATGAGGAGGTGCAAGCATTACAATAGCAGTATCCAGCTTACTAACCACTGGAAAATATGGGCGGTAACTCCAAAAAGTCTCTTTATGTAGGTTGTTAGGCAGTGGCCAAAATGTAAAGGTATCCCTTCCGATCAGATGCTGGTAGGGGCCGATTGGTCTGTGAGGTCTGGACACACACACACGGACCTATCAGCTTAACCCCACTTAAAGGGACGCCGTCAATAATGGTTGTTCAATAATGTTGTATACGCTCTAGACATTAAACCCTTTTGTTTTACTTCAGAATCAAAATCAAAACTAAGTGGGTGTTTTTCCACTGAGTATTTTACCCTTTTTTACAAGCTCTTTATAAGAACAACTAAGTAGCACGTAATAGTACCAGTTTCTTCCACTTAAATTAAATTCCTCAGATATATCTTCAAAAGATCTTAAATACCCATTGGGGCAGATTTACTTACCCGGTCCATTCGCGATCCAGCGGCGCGTTCTCTGCGGTGGATTCGGGTCCGGCTGGGATTCACTAAGGCAGTTCCTCCAACGTTCACACAACGGTGGCCGCTGCTCGCCGACTAACGTTACCCTCTAACTATACCCGCCAAGAAACCGCACTGAGCCACTATACCCCCATTAACCCCCCAGGAATCCTGAAGGCACAGCGGAGAGAAAGCCCCCAATGGATGAAGAGAGTTCCAAGCTTGCCACCCGCAGCTCCGCAACACCTTATTTTATTTTAATAAGGAACAAGAGTAGGTTGCGTGGTTAAGAAGAAGAGCTGGGGGTGACGGGAGCAAACTGGAACAGAAAGCAAGTGAGCCACACCAAACTGACGATCATGGTGCGGACCGCCAACAATCCCGGGGCAAATTCAGCAGGAAAGCGAGAAAATTCGACCGCAAATCGCCTGAAATATTCTGGGGTAACAAGTTGGTTCGAAAAAAAGAATCGGCCCGGACCAAGGCCACTTAGTAAAAGGACCACCTATTGTTACTTCAAAATTTTGGGCCAAAAAAAAAACACCACTCTCATTCCCTTCCTTAACCAAAACCTTGAGTAATCTAAAAGTGTTAAACTTTTTTCTGAAAACCCCCGTGGTGGTGAACATTCTAGGAATCCCTTATAGTGCAACTCAACTTCTCTTTAGTTTTTTCCCAAACCCACTTCATTAATTCAAACATAGGATACTGTGCTTTAAATTCTATTTTTGAGAATATTCCAGATTCTAAAAGTGACCAAATATTATAAACATTCAATATCTTATATTTCTTATTTAGTATATGCCTTATTATGAACCATTCATGATCCACCAAATTTTGCCATTGTGCTGCTATAAAATAAGAAAAAAAATCCGGAAGGGCTAACCCCCCCTTCATCTATTTGTGCATATAATTTATTTAAGTTTATACGTGCTTTCTTCCCATCCCATAAAAACTCCCTCAACAGTGGGCCTTTACATTTTTACTAACCATTATCCCTAGGTACTTCATTTTATCTCCCACTTCGTATACAAAATTTCATTGTGTGAAGTGCAAAGCTTGAAACTCTTGTAAAATTCTTCTGCTCCACTGCCACTATCACTTCGGCTGCCCTCTAGTAATCTTGTTGCACTGCCAAATGACTTGGTGGGAAACAGAAACCAGTTACACAACTTGTCCTCCATAGACCGCTGCCATCTTACTAGTCCCCATTTCTCACTTTTGAATTGCTCTTACCCTAAGGTAACCTCGGGCAGCCTAAGCCTAAGAGGAATACTCGAAAGTGAGAAATGTGGGGGGTGGGGTGGGGGGATAGTAAGTTCCCATAAAGCTTGAGAAATTTAGAGACCAGGGACCTTTGCTCAGGAACTTTCACCATTAGATGAATCTTTTAATTGAAAATAAAACACTGGCAACGGCAGAAGGAAGCGCGGGCACCGCGCAGACACCTAGTCCAGATAGCGCAACGCAGTGGAGTGGACAGGGGGTATGTATACAGGCTGTTGACTACACCGTGGTGGTGCTCAATCTCAAAAGCAGCAATAGTCCGGTAAATGAAAAGAAGAGATGAGATGGCACTCACCGATGGTGAAAAAGTCTTCTTTATTGGTGCAGGGTAAAATACAGGGAGGCACGCAGTGCCGCTGAGCAGACGGGCCATTTCGCGCCACTCGGCGCTTTCTCCAGGCTATGACAGCGCATGCGCGCTGCACTGGGATTTTGGCGCACGCGATCGGATTGTGGCGCATCGGCGCTGGCAGAAATCGGGGCGTGGCCGAACGAAAACCTGACGGATTTGGAAAAACCGCCGCATTTCAAAAAAAAAAAATGTGTCGCAAAACTCGCGCTTACCTCCACTAGGAATAGGCCGCTGTATTTCAGCGCAGGAGCGCCACCTGGTGGACGTCGGAGGAACTGCCTTTGTGAATCCCGGCCGGACCCGAATCCACCGCAGAGAACGGGCCGTTGGATCGCGAATGGTAAGTAAATCTGCCCCATTGACTGTTTTCCAACTGCATTGCTCAATGATAGAAAGATAAAGAGAAAAGGCAGTGGCAGCACTTAAACCCACTTCATTAATTCAAACATAGGATACTGTGCTTTAAATTCTTTTTTTGAGAATATTCCAGATTCCAAAAGTGACCAAATATTATAAGCATTCAATATCTTATATTTCTTATTTAGTATATGCCTTATTATAAACCATTCATGATCCACCAAATTTTGCCATTGTGCTGCTATAAAATAAGAAAAAAAATCCGGAAGGGCTAACCCCCCCTTCATCTATTTGTGCATATAATTTATTTAAGTTTATACGTGCTTTCTTCCCATCCCATAAAAACTCCCTCAACAGTGGGGCAGATTTACTTACCCGGTCCATTGGCAATCCAGCGTTGCGTTCTCTGCGGAGGATTCGGGTCCGGCCGGGATTCACTAAGGCAGTTCCTACGACGTCCACCAGGTGGCGTTGCTGCGCTGAAGTTCCCCAAAATGCACTCAAGTTCACCGGCCTATTCCCAGTGGAGGTAAGTGCAAGTCTCGCAACACTTTTTTTCTAAATGCGGCGGTTCTTCCGAATTGGACGGGTTTTCGTTCAGCCACACCCCCATCCCCCCAATTTCCGTCGCGTGCATGCCAGCGCCGATGCGCCACAATCCGATCGCGTGCGCCAAAATCCCGGGGCAATTCAGGGGAAATCGGCGCAAATCGGAAATATTCGGGTAACACGTCGGGAAAACGCGAATCGGGCCCTTAGTAAATGACCCCCAGTGTGTTCAACACATTTCTAATTTTATTTGATATAATTACGGGGGCTATTTTGAAACTTGAAGAGAATCTGGGGCAATATTATCATTTTAAACAGCACCACTCTGGCCGCCATTGATATTTTCCTCCATACTGTAATTTTTTGTCTTATACTATGAATCAAAGGTTTAATATTTAGAATAACGTAATCCTTTACATTTTTACTAACCATTATCCCTAGGTACTTCATTTTATCTACCACTTCGTATACAAAATTTCATTGTGTGAAGTGCAAAGCTTGAAACTCTTGTAAAATTCTTCTGCTCCACTGCCACTATCACTTTGACTGCCCTTTAGTAATCTTGTTGCACTGCCAAATGACTTGGTGGGAAACAGAAACCAGGTACACAACTTGTCCTCCATAGACCGCTGCCATCTACTAGTCCCCATTTCTCACTTTTGAATTGCTCTTACCCTAAGGTAACCTCGGGTAGCCTAAGCCTAAGAGGAATACTCGAAAGTGAGAAATGTGGGGGGTGGGGGGGGGATAGTAAGTTCCCATAAAGCTTGAGAAATTTAGAGACCAGGGACCTTTGCTCAGGAACTTTCACCATTAGAAGAATCTTTTAATTGAAAATAGTTTCTTATGTGGTTTCATCAATAACAAATGTGATATAATTATTACATTATTGTCTTCGTTATTAGAATTATATTGGTTACACAAACAAAAATCAAAACTTCAGGGGGAAGAAGAGTTGAGGAGACATTGGGGCAGATTTACTCTGCGGAGGATTCAGGTCCGGCCGGGATTCACTAAGGTAGTTCCACCAGGTGGCGGTGCTGCGCTGAAGTTCCCCGAGACCCGCCGAAATGCACCCAAGTTCACCGGCCTATTCCTAGTGAAGGTAAGTGCAAGTCTCGCAACACTTTTTTTTTTCTTTTTTTTTTTTAAATGCGGCAGTTTTTCTGAATTCATTGGGTTTTTATTCGGCCACGCCCTCCGATTTCCATCGCGTGCATGCCGGCGCCGATGCGCCAAAATCCAATCGCGTGCTCCAAAATCCTGGGGCAATTCAGGGAAAATCGGCGCAAATCAGAAATATTCGGGTAACACGTCGGGAAAACGCGAATCGGGCCCTTAGTAAATGACCCCCATTGACTGTTTTCCACCTGTATTGCTCAATGATAGAAAGATAAAGAGAAAAGGCAGTGGCAGCACTTGTGTAAAATCTTAGATGCAGTTGAATGTTAAATGTTTTTTTCACATTATCTCCTTTTTGTGTCACTATGGCGGTTTAGGTTGTCCATCAGGAGGTGCTCGGCGTTCTCGTTGAGATGTTATAGTGGAAAGTGTAAGGTAGCCCTCCTCCGTTCAAATTCAGGGCCAATAACTTACTGTGATATTGAAGATGTTCCAACTCTTTATTTGTATTCATTAAAAAGCCCAAACGGGTTCTTCATCAGTCTTAAATAAAACACACAAACAAGGATTCAAAGGGATTTAATACATAGACCTTAGCGGGAAATTGACTTACGTCACTTGTATTGTAAATGTAGTGTTTTTCATTGATGTATCTATCCCACTCCGTGGTCATCTGTTTTGGTCCAAAGATACTCGAACTAGTTCTTATGCATTTGTACTTTATAATTTTATGTACGGATTTCCTACCTTTCAGAATCTATTTGTATACATGAAAATGATGGTGGAGCAGTGGTTGCCAGGAAAGACCTTTACTATAATGAAATTGCTTTCGGTTACTCAGGAACAGTGGGGATGGGACTGTTCTCTGGCTGCAGTGGATGAAGAGTCTTTAACTATAGTACAATTGGGTAATTCCAACCTACCGGATAGGATCGTGCGAAGTTGGAAGTTGGAAGAATAGCCTTTTAAAACTTACTACAATCCTCCCCGGTGGACTGGAATTATGCAATTGTTCTATAGTTAAAGACTTTTGATCCACTGCAGATCTACCGTTTCTACCGTTCTTATGTACCTGGAAGCAGTTTCATTGTAGTAAAGGTTTATTTCCATGGCAGCCTCCGTAGTTAGTAGCTAGTGCACAGTTGCCTGGCAACCACTGCACCACCATCACTTTCATGTATTCCTATAGACGCTGAAAGGTAGGGCAGTAATAAAACCCTAATGGAACAGGATACCAGGAACATCCAATGGTTTTTGTATATCAGTATAAATTATTTCAAGACATTCTCTTTTTAAGTACAGGCATTCCCTAGGTTCCATAGGTTTGTTCTTAAGTTGATTTTTTATGTATGTTGAAACTGTATATTTTATAATTGTAGATCCAGACCAAATTTTTTTTTGCCCCAGTGACAATTGGAGTTTTACATTTTTTGCTGTAATGGGACCAAGGATTATCAATAAAGCTTCATTACAGACACCTTACAGCTAATAATTCTAGCCTGGGACTATAGTAACATCCAGAGAGGTCACCAGAGGTCACAGGGGGCAGAGAGGTCCGTCTGTAACTAGGGGTCTTCTGTAAGTCGAGTGTCCTTAAGTAAGGGACCGCCTGTATATGGGTTTTAATGTATTTATTTCTGTATATAATCTTTTATTCATGCATTAATTTACAATGTACAAGTGCATTTTTTAATATGAACTAATCCTTGTATCTTTGGACCAAAACAAATCACCCCGGTGTGGGATAGATTCATCAAGGAAACCCTGCGTATCCTTGTTTGAAAATTTATAACTGAAGAAGAGCCCAGGCTGGAATTCAAAAGTGTTTTACATGTAATTTTAATGAGTACCACAAAAGAGTTCAGTGATTGACTCTGAAGTTGAATGGAGGAAATCTACCCTACACTTCCCGTTTTTATTGAATATACTCTACTAATGTCTCATTTAATCTTCAACAACTTTCGAGAAGCTTTTCTGATTTCGCTGTTGCGTAGACTGTATATGAGGGGATTGATCATGGGTACCTCTACAGTATAAATTACTGATAAGATCTGCTTCATGATCACCGTTTTGTCTGGGAACGGAATGACATATACGACAGAACCTGTTGAGTAGTAAATTATCATGACGATGAGATGGGACAAGCAGGTGGAAAAGGTTTTTCTCCTTCCTTGCTTTGACTTAATCCGTAGTATCACACGGACAATATTCACATAGGAAAACACATTGCAAATAACTGGGAAGAGACCAAATACCACCATCTCTGCATAGAGCAGGATGTTAAACTCATAACTGCCGCCACAAGAAGCATTGAAGATGTCTATGACATCACAGAAGAAATTTTTAATACTTACAACTTTACTGAATGTCAACCGAAGCAGTAAAATGAAAAATAGTAATGAATTTAGTGAAGCAGTGATCCAGATAGTGACCGTTATCAGGATACAGATCTTCTTATTCAATATTTGGTGGTAGGACAAAGGATGACAAATGGCGACGTACCGGTCAAATCCCATCACAAAGAGAAGCGTCACCTCTGCACTGGCATATGCGATGAAGAAGTAGATCTGGGTGAAGCACTGGGTGACAGATAACAGGTCATCCCCAGATAGTAATATATAGAGGAGATTAGGAATAACGACTGTGGTGTAGCAGATATCTATGGAGGACAAGTTACAGAAGAAGACATACATAGGAGAGTGTAGATGGGCATCGAGACAGATCACAGCAATAACAGACAAATTCAAAAATATTCCAGTTAAGTAAATAGCCAAGAAAATTCCAAAAATGAGTGGCTTATCTTTGGCTTCTAAGGAGAAAGGCAGAATGTGGAATTTTACAGACGTCTGGTTGTCCATGAGAAAACTTTAGAAATGTAATTTCTCTATATAAAAAGAATAAATCTCAGGTTTAGTTTTGGTTTTGAAACCATAAAAAAATTAAGTCATGATGTTTAATGATGTGAGCCTGGTTAGGTTCCTGGCTACGCACCATCGCTGCCTGCCTTGACCTATTGCTCTGTGACTCTGATTCCGTGCTGCCCGTCCTGACCTCCTGCCTGTCCCCGACTGCCTCATAGACCAGTATAACTCACAATTCCACTGCAGTGGAGATTGTTATAAATTATTGTTGAACATTTTTCACTCTTTAGGCCAAGTCAGTCTGAAGGAATGGAGTTTTTTTTTATGAAAAGTGTCATAAAGTGTCATAAAATAGAAAATTCTTAGCATCTCAGTCTTCATTTACATAAAGAATGATAAAAACATGTTAGTCACAGTCATGGCAACTTGTCCTAATTCATACGTAAAATTTTCTATCATATTATTTACTGCTTCTCCATGGAAGACCACTAGATATTTTTGGACAATTTCAATATCATAAAATGACTTCAACTCATTACTAGAATATTTTACACTACATGATCTCTACTGGAGAGGCGCCAAACTGATCAGACCTTTTACCCCCCATCTCAAATTTGTTGACTTAATAAAAGCTGGAACCCTCGCAATAGATTTCATAAGTAAATCTAAGAATTGAATACAGGCAGTCCCCGGGTTACGTACAAGATAGTGTCCGGAGCTTTGTTCTTAAGTTGAATTTGTATGTAAGTTGAGACTGTATATTTTATAATTGTAGATCCAAACAAAAATAATGTTTGGCCCCAGTGACAATTGGAGTTTTTTTGATGTAATGGGACCAAGGATTATCAATAAAGCTTCACCACAGACACCTTACAGCTGATCATTGCAGTCTGGGACTAAAGTAAAGCATCCAGAGACTTCACCAAAGGTCAGAGGGGTCTGTCTGTAACTATGGGTTGTCTGTAAGTCGGGTGTCCTTGAGTAGGGGACTGCCTGTATTGTAATATCTGCAATATATTCAATTAATGCAGACTATGGGGGGCCAAGCTGGAGAAAATATTGAGGCAGAGACAAAGGAGACCCGATCCACATCATCCAGAGCTGGACACCTGATGGTCCAGCTTAGAGAGAAGACGCTACTTGGATGCTGCAAAAATATGCATATTCATTAACATAATTATTTAGATATTTTACTCTGCTCTTGCTCTTTTTACTGATGGAAAGGATGAAGAAAACACAAGAAAGTAAAGTATAAAATGTAATAATTCCATGTAGATAACCTTACACTCGCAGTGATATAGTAAGCGGCGCTCTGTGTAGTACTTGACGTTAACACAAATTGATTATGTGCGACAAGGAAATTTCCCTGTGGTTCTGATTATAGTAATTGTTCTAACAATGATTTTGGTTTTGACTTTTTATAGATAATGAATTTTACACTTATATTTAGATAGCACCAACACTGCACATTAGCTGTTGGATGGGGCATCGGCATCTAGGGAATCACCTTCACAATTCTCAATCAGAACATAGTCAGAAACATGAACGATTCGTCAAGAACCTGTGCAACAAACAGCACAATCAGAACCAGACCAGACTCAAGCTGTGGGCTAGGGCCCTGGCTACAGCAGATAAACTGCCCTGACAAGGGACAAAACCACTACCTGGAACCTACTAACAGACCCTGAGAGACCCTGCAAGGTGGAAAGGAATCTTACTCATCGGGCAGCTGCTGGATGGTGGAGTGGACAGGCAACAGGAAACCAGAAACAGATCAGTGTTCACAGAACTACGTCAAGGCAAAATCCAAACCCAAGTCTAAATCAGGGAAAGCAAGGTCGCACCCGGAGAGACAAGACACACAGGGACAAACAACAGATAATAGACAGACAAGTACAGTCAGATAGAATCAGGTCAAATCCACCATGGTGGAAAGACACAGAATCGAATGGCAAGAGAATGGTCATAAACATAGCAGGATTAGAAAGGACAGTATAGCAGAGTGATAGCAATATCAATAGATTCATACAAAAAGGAGTACCTGGATGCCGCCCCCAGCAGCTACTGTTTCAGCCATCCATCACTGAGCTCACAGCTTATGCTAGCATACAGGTTCTGATGCAACCACCCAGCTTTCCAGAGGAAAACACACTCAGCTCATCCAAGGGAACTATCTCTGAAATGCAGCTGTCAATCAACTCTCCCAGCCAAGAGGAACTTGGTGTTGCTACAAGCAAAGAAGTCTGAATTCTGATCCCAATCACACCACTACAGTATAAATCAGTGAGTCCTGACATGATTCTTGCCAGGCACTTTGCAATTCTTAACTTTTACGTTCTCATATAGCAGCATACAAATTTATGTAGCGCTAAACACATTCAAAGGCAAGTTTTCAATGCCAAGCAGGGGTATTGCAAACAAATATATCTGTCCAACCTTTAGGGGCCTTCGGATGTGAAGCAATCATTGGTAAAAGTTGTTAAAATGGCAAAATTCATTGTTTTGGACTTAGGGACAATGATTGGGCCGGATAAAGGGAACCTGTCAGCAAAAAAAGACATTACCAGTATGTCGTCATACCTTCACATCATCTTTATTTCCTGGCCCAGCGTGGTGGCTCTGTGGGAACCTGTCTGTAGCTGTATAGGTTCCCTTTAATGCCTTGGTGTATTTTTTGTTTAGATGTGAATTTAACAAAATTGCAACCATAACAGAAAACGGGGCAAAATTAATTAATCCTCTTAATTCGAGAGGGTTGTAAAAGTAAAGGGTAATTATTGTGGATTCTTATTATTATGAATCCCCTATAATTCACTCGTATATATCTCGGTTAATTGACGCACAATTAACATAACCTTCTTACCAAAGAAAGGCCTTAAAGGGTTATTCCAGGAATCAGCATAATTCATATACAAGTGGGCACTCAAAATATAAGCTAATGTCCCCCAATGGGGGTCATTTACTAAGGGCCCGATTCGCGTTTTCCCAACGTGTTACCCGGATATTTCCAATTTGCGTCGATTTTCCCTGTATTTCCCCGGGTTTTTGGTGCACGCAATCGGATTGTGGCGCATCGGCGCTGGCATGCACGCGAGACGGAATACGGGGGGCGCGGCCGAACGAAAACCGACGAATTCGGAAAAACCGCTGCATTTTTTAAAAAAAAGTGTCGCGAGACTTGCACTTACCTTCACTTGCACTTACCTTCACTAGGAATAGGCCGGTGAACTTGAGTGCATTTTGGCGGGCCTCGGGGAATTTAAGCGCAGCAGGGCCACCTGGTGGACGTTGGAGGAACTACCTTAGTGAATCCCGGCCGGACCCGAATCCACCGCAGAGAACGCGCCGCTGGATCGCGAATGGACCGGGTAAGTAAATCTGCCCCAATGGGCATAAGTGGTAATTTTTGGGAATTTTTAAATATTATTTACCATAATGCGAAATCCCAAATACATACAACAGGTATACTTAGCCCCTTGTCCCCAATACTATTTCGTTTGGCTGAAGAACCACTGTGGGTTACTAATCCATGTTGGTACAGTGTCTATGTTTTTAGCATACACTGGAATGTTAGATTGTGGTGCAAGGAATTAATGAATTCGCGCATAACCGAAAACTGTCTCCACATTCATGATGGTGAAATAGAAATCTGCAGACGAACTTGCATCAGCTCTAAGTGTGCACCAAAAATTTCACCAAAATAGTGTTGGGAAATAGAAATACAGGAAAATTAAGGACATCCAACTTATAGACGAACGCTAGTTACAGACGGACATCTGTTATGAAGCTTTATTGATAATCCTTACTTCCGTGACAGAACAAAATATCAATTATAATGATAAAATATACCTGTTCCGACTTACATACAACAATCAAAATATTATCTCACGGTTAGAGGTCAGGCTCTACAAAACATTCTTCATGACTACCCAAACCCGATAATTAAACATGATAGAGATCTGATTATTTTAAAAGATACAAAAAAAAAATGCAATAAATTAGGGATTAGTCATAAATAGAGATGAGCGAGCACTAAAATGCTCGGGTACTCGTTATTCGAGACAAACTTTTCCTGATGCTCGAGTGCTCGTCTCGAATAACGAGCCCCATTGAAGTCAATGGGAGACCCGAGCATTTTTTTGCTAAAACAGAACAGTAAAAGAACACAGTGCTTAATTACATATTCAGATGTTTCTTTGATGTTTTGCTTGTTAGACACATTTGAATAACACTATTCTTCACTTTGCAGTGTGCGCGTGTATCTCCGAACCTATCGGAAGACACGCACAACATCTGCAACTGTGGAAAATAGAATTAAAACATCAAAAACAAGTGAATAAGGAGTCATTTAGTGCAGAACACATTGAAAGAACACTATTCTTCACTTCCCAGATGTTCGAACATCTCCGAACCTATCGGGAGATCACCGCGCACACCTGTCAAAGTGAAGATAGTGTTATTTCAATGTGTTCTAAACAGCAAAACATCAGGAAACATCTGGAATATTTTATTAAACAATAAAACACTGTTCTTCACGTAATTTAATGCTCGATCGCGAGCGGGGGAAAAATATACTCGTCCGAGTAACGAGCCGGTCCGAATATATGCTAATACTCCAACACGAGCAGTATACTCGGACAGGATACTACTAATCTTCATAGTCGTAACTATCCAATACCTATCCACGAGTGATGATATTAAACTATATGCAATTGTGTCAGATGAAGTATTAATTTCTGGAAAGTATGGAACTGGAATACATATATACATTTTCCCCCTCAGTCAAGAAGTGCGCTTTTAAACAAATAATAAAAAATTATAAAAATTCCAGAAAATAAATATTTGTTATAGGCAATTTATTAAAAAAAAGTTGAATGTAAAAATGCTGAGAAATCCATGAAATCCATTTGTAGGATCGAATTATAGAAACTAGATATGGGTCAAAGTATCCATCCGTGTGCCATTACAACTTGAAATGGGGAGGGAGGAAATGGAAGTTAGGAGTAATATTGGAGACATGAAACTAAGACCTTATGTACAGGCAGTCCCCGGGTTACATACAAGATAGGGTCTGTAGGTTTGTTCTTAAGTTGAGTTTGTATTTAAGTCGGAACTGTATATTTTATCATTGTAATCCCAGCCAGAACTTTTAAGTCGGAACTGTATATTTTATCATTGTAATCCCAGCCAGAACTTTTTTGGTCTCTGTGACAATTGGATTTTAAAAATGTTGGGTTGTCATAAGAACCAGGATTAACAATAAAGCTTCATTACAGACGCCTGTGATAACTGTTACAGCTGATTATTGTAGGCTAGGGCTAAAGTACAGTAACTTACCAATATCCAGAGGTCCGTTTGTAACTAGGGGTCGTATGTAAGTCGAGTGTTCTTAAGTAGGGGACCGCCTGTATTTATTATCTATGTCATGCTCTTCCGTAATGTGTATTTCTTTTTCTAGTTTATAAAAATGAAAAAAAAAATTCAAGATAATAAGAAAGTACAAAAATAATTTTAAGCCATAAAAAAAATTGCAAAAAAACTGATTTTAAAAGTGAATGTAAAACTAGCGATGGACACAATGCTGAAATTTCACTGTAGAGAAGAAGAAGGAGGAAAATGAAGGTGACTGATTCTCTGAAACATTTGCTCAGCAATTTTTGTATCAAAGATTGACTGATTCTCTGAAACATTTGCTCAGCAATTTTTGTATCAAAGATGTCGTCACAATTTGGTTAAGAAATCAAATTTTTCCTAAAAAAATTACATATGTAAATAAATTCACTGTAAAAAAAAACACCAAAAGAGTAAAAAAAGAAGATAATTTATAATGCTAAAATGAAAAAAAGGAGTATAGATAAAAACGCCATCTCATCCCTATAAAAATAAGTTGCATTTTTGCGCATTGACCAGAAAATGAAAAAATGAAAAATTATGTCATTAGAATAAAACAACACAAAATCAAATCTACTCTCAATTAAAAAAAAAAAAAAATGATGTCGAAATGTCATAATGGGGCACATTTACTTACCCGGTCCATTCGCGATCCAGCGGCGGGTTATCCGACGCTGAATCGGGTCTTCCAGCGATTCACTAAGGTAGTGGGCCCGATGTCCACCAGGTGTCGCTGCTGCGCTGAAGTCCGTCGAGTTCACTGGAGTTCACCAAGCTATCCTGGGTGCAGGTAAGTGCGTGTCAAGCGACACATTTTTTAAAAAAATTCTGCGTTTTTTCTGAATCTGTCAGGTTTTCCACTGGCCACGCCCCGCGATTTCCGTCTTGTGCATGCCGGTGCCGATGCGCCACAATCGCGTGTGCCAAAAACCCGGGGCAATTCGGCGCAAACCGGTAATTTTTGGGAACCCCCCCCAAAAAAGCGATTTGGGCCCCTAGTAAATGACCCTCAATATGTGTAAGATTCTCTATACATTTATTGTCACCGCAATCATAGCAACATGTAGAATCCATCATGATTTCACTGATTTCATTTCATCTTCAACAACTTCTGAAAAGCTCTTTGGACTTCATTGTTGCGTAGACTGTAGATGAGGGGATTGATCATGGGCACCACTGTGACATAGAACGCCGATAAGATCTGCTTCATGATCTCCATGTTATCTGGGAATGGCATAACATACACCAGAGAACCTGCAGAGTAGTAAATTGTAATGACAATGAGATGGGACAAGCAGGTGGAGAAGGTTTTCCTCCTTCCTTCCCTTGACTTAATCTGTACAATTACTTGTATTATATTTACATAGGACAAGACATTGTCAAAGTTCGCTTGGACTAGTCGAAGACCACAATGTGTATACATAGAGCATTACATGCAACTCATAGCGCCCCCACGAGAAGCGTTGGAAGATGTCAATGACATCACAGAAGAAATTTTTAATACTTACAACCCTATTAACATCAATCTAACCAGTGAATGATAAATAGATGATTGAGTGAAGCAGTTAACCAGATCATAGCACATTTATGGATACAGATCTCCTTATTTAAGATTCGGTGGTAGGAAAAAGGATGACAATGCGACGTACCGGTCAAATCCACTCACAAAAAGAAGTGTCCCTCGGCACTAGCCCCACAATAAACATACGAGTACATCTGGGAGAGCACGGGTGTGACAGAATAAGTCATCCCCCGATAATAATAGTCAGGAGATGGGATAGTAACGTAGTGTAGCAGATATCTTGGAGGACAAGTTACAGAAGAAGACATACTAGGAGAGTGTAGATGGGCAATCGAGACGACACCGCAATACAACCAAATTCAAAAACAATTCCAGTCAAGTTAAATGTTCAAGAAAATCCCAAAAATGATGGTTTATCTTTGGATTCTAAGAAAAAAGGAAGAATGTGGATTTTACAGACGTCTGGTTGTCCATGAGGCTTCATAGAAGTCTAAAAGTAGAAGATTACAGAAGTTTTTTTTTCAGTGTAAAAAAAACCTGAATTAATTCAGTGACTGATTACAATGAAAAAGTGTCCTACATGAGGTCAAAGTTTTTGTCCCATAGCCCACAAACCCCAGGATTTGTGTATATGCAAACTCTACAGAGCTGGAGATTGATATATGTACTGCATATATTAGTTGGTAATCAGTAAAATCAGTTTACTCTTAGCCCACATCTATCCACATCAACAAAAAGGCCAAGTGAGGAAGACTGTAAACACACAAAAAAGAAGAAAATATGATATAGAGTATACAAAAAAAATGATAATTAAGCAAAATTAGGAAAATCACAGAATAAAGTGGGCATAAATCCGGACCCATGCAGATACTGAACTAGTTCTTATGCATTGTACTTTAAATTTTATGTATGGATTTCACCCTTTCAGAATCTATTTGTATGCATGAAAATGAGGTGGAGCAGTGGTTGCCAGGAAGACCTTTCATAATGAAATTGCTTTCGGTTACTCAGGAACAGTGGGGTGGGACTTTCTCTGGCGCAGTTGGATGAAGAGTCTTTAAAACTATAGTACAATTGGGTAATGCCAACCTTAACGCGATTAGGAGGATCGTGCGAAGAGTTGGAGTTGGAAAAGATAGCCTTTTTAAAACTTACTACAATCCTCCCCGGTGGACTGGAATTATGCAATTGTTCTATAGTTAAAGACTTTGATCCACTTGCAGATCCAGTAGTTTCTACCGTTCTTATGTACCTGGAAAGCAGTTTATTGTGTAAAGGTTTTTTTCATGGCAGCTCCCGTAGTTAGTAGTAGGCACAGTTGCCTGGCAACCACTGCACCACCATCACTTTCATGTATCCTATAGACACCGAAAGGTAGGGCAGTTATAAAACCCTAATGGAACAGGATACCAGGAACATCCAATGGTTTTTGTATATCAGTATAAATTATTCAAGACATTCTCAAGTACAGGCATTCCCTAGGTTCCTATAGGTTGTTCTTAAGTTGATTTTATTTATGTGTTGAAACTGTATATTTATTTAATTGTAGCTCCAGACAAAAAATTTTTGGCCCCAGTGACAATTGGAGTTTTACATTTTTTGCTGTATGGACCAAGGATGATCAATAAAGATTCATTACAGACACTTTAAGCTAATAATTCTAGCCTGGGGATATAGTAACATCCAGAGAGGTCACCAGAGGTCACAGGGGGCAGAGAGGTCCGTCTGTAACTAGGGGTCTTCTGTAAGTCGAGTGTCCTTAAGTAAGGGACCGCCTGTATATGGGTTTTAATGTATTATTTTCTGTATATAATCTTTTATCAGCATTAATTTACAAGTACAAGTGCATTTTTTAATATGAACTAACCTTGTATCTTTGGACCAAAACAATCACCCCGGAGTGGGATTGATTCATCAAGGAAAACCCTGCGTATCCTTGTTGACTATTTATAATGAAGAAGAGCCCCGGCGGGAATTCAAAAGTGTTTTACATGTAATTTTATGAAGACACAAAAAGAGTTCAGTGATTGACTCTGACAGTTGAATGGAGGAAACTACCCTACACTTCCCGTTTTTATTGAATATTATCTACTAATCGTCTCATTATATCTTCAACAAACGTTCGAGAAGCTTTTCTGATTTCACTGTTGCGTAGAATGTATATGAGGGGATTGATCATGGGCACTCTACAATATAAATTACCGATAAGATCTGCTTTGATCACTTTTGTTGGGAACGGAATGACAATACGACAGACAGAACCTGTGGAGTAGTAATTATCATGACGATGAGATGGGACAAAGCAGGTGGAACAAGGTTTTTCTCCTTCCGCTTTTTGAATTAATCCGTAGTATCACACGGACAATATTCACATAGGAAAACACATTGCACATAAAACTGGGAAGAGACCAAATACCACCATCATCTGCATAGAGCAGGATGTTAAACTCATAACTGCCGCCACAAGAAGCATTGAAGATGTCTATTGACATCACAGAAGAGAATTTTTATTAACTTACAACTTTACTGAATGTCAACCGAGCAGTTAAATGAAAAAATAGTAATGATTTAGTGAAGCAGTGATCCAGATAGTGACCGTTAATCAGGATACAGATCTTCTATTCAATATTTGGTGGTAGGACAAAGGATGACAAATGGCGACGTACCGGTCAAATCCCATCACAAGAGAAGCGTACCTCTGACTGGCATATGCGATGAAAGGTAGATCTGGGTTGAAGCACTGGGTGACAGATAACAGGTCATCTCCCAGATAGTAATATTATAGAGGAGATTAGGAATAAACGACTGTGGTGTAGCAGATATCAATGGAGGACAAGGTACAGAAGATAGACATACATAGGGGTGTAGATGGGCATCGAGACAAATCACCGAATAAGACAAAATTCAGAAAGATTCCAGTTAAGTAAATAGCCAAGAAAATTCCAAAATGAGTGGCTTATCTTTGGTTCAAGGAGAAGGGAGCAGAATGTGAAATCTTACAGAAGTCTGGTTGTCCATGAGAAAACTTTAGAAATGTTAATTTTCTATATAAAAAGAATAAATCTAGTTTAGTTTGGTTTTGAAACCATAAAAAATTAAGTCATGAGTTTAATGATGTGAGCCTGGTTAGGTCCTATGGCTACGCACCATCGCTGCCTGCCTTGACCTATTGCTCTGGTACTCTGATTCCGTGCTGGTGCCCGTCCTGACCTCCTGCCTGTCCCCGACTGCCTTCATAGACCACTATGAACTCACAATTCCACTGCAGTGGAGATTGTTATAAATTATCGTTAAAATTTTTCACTCTTAGGCCAAGTCAGTCTGAAGGAAGGAGTGTTTTTTTAATGAAAAGTGTCATAAAGTGTCATGAAATAGAAAATTCTTAGCATCTCAGTCTTAATTTACATAAAGTATGATAAAAAACATGTTCGTCCACAGTCATGGCAAATTGTCTAATTCATACGGAAAATTTTCTAATCATATTATACTGCTTCTCCATGGAAGACCACACAGATATTTTTGGACAATTCAATATCATAAAATGACTTCAACTCCTACTGAATTTTAACTACATGACTCTAAACTGGAGAGGGCGCCAAAAATGATCAGACCTTTTACCCCCCTCTTAAATATTTGTGACTTAATAAAGCTGGAAACCTCGCAATAGATTTCATTAAGTAAATCTAAGAATTGAATACAGGCAGTCCCCGGTATAGTACAAGATAGTGTCCGGAGCTTGTTTTAAGTTGAATTTGTATGTAAGTGAGATGTAGATGTTATAATTGTAGATCCAAACAAAAATAATGTTTGGCCCCAGTGACAATGGAGTTTTTTTGATTGTATGGGACCAAGGATTATCATAAAGCTTCACCACAGACACCGGACAGCTGATCATTGCATTGGGACTAAAGTAAAAGCATCCAGAGTCACCCAAAGGTCCAGAGGGGTCTGTCTGTAACTATGGGTTTCTTGTAAGTCGGGTGTCCTTGAGTAGGGGACTGCCTGTATTGTAATATCTGCAATATATTCAATTATGCAGACTATGGGGGGCCAAGCTGGAGAAAATATTGAGGCAGAGACAAAGGAGACCCGATCCACATCATCCAGTCTGGACCACCTGATGGTCCAACTTAGAGAGAAGACCGCTACTTGGATGCTGCAAAAATAGTGCTATTCATTCACAATTATTTAGATTTTACTCTGTCTTCTCTTTTACTGATGGAAAGGATGAAGAAAACACAAGAAAGTAAAGTATAAAATGTAATAATTCCATGTAGATAACCTTACAACTCGCATAGTGATATAGTAAGCGGCGCTCTGTGTAGTTACTGACGTTAACACCAAATGATTAGTGCGACAAGGAAATTTCCCTGTGGTTCTGATTATAGTAATGTGTTCAACAATGATTTTGGTTTTGACTTTTTATAGATAATAATTTTACACTTATATTTAGATAGCACCAACACTGCACACATTAGCTGTTGGAGGGGCATCAGCATCTAGGGGAATCACCTCACAATTCTCAATCAGACTAGTCAGAACATGAACCGATTCGTCAAGAACCTGTGCAACAAACAGCACAATCAGAACCAGACCAGACTCAAGCGGTCAGAGGGGGGGAAGTGTTGGACTCATCCAGTGATGTCCCTGTGGGCAGGGCCCTGGTACAGCACGATAAACTGCCCTGACAAGGGCAAACCACTACCTGGAACCTGCTAACAGACCCTGAGAGACCCTGCAAGGTGGACAAAGAATCTTACTCATCGGGCAGCTGCTGGATGGTGGAGTGGACAGGCAACGGAACACCAGAAACAGATCGTGTTCACCGAACCAAGTCAAGGCAAAATCCAAACCCAGTCTAAATCAGGAAAGCAAGGTCGCACCCGGAGAGACAGACACACACGGAACAAAAACAGAAATAGACAGACAAGTGCAGTCAGATACGAATCCAGGTCAAATCCACCATGGTGGAAAGACACAGAATCGAATGGCAAGAGAATGGTCATAAACATAGCAGATTAGAAAGGACAGTATAGCAGAGTGATAGCAAATTCAATAGATTCATACAAAAAGGGAATACTGGATGCCGCCCCCGCAGTACTGTTTCAGCATCCATCACTGAGCTAGCTTATGCTAGCATACAGGTTCTGATGCAACCACCCCCAGCTTTCCAGAGGAAATACTCAGCTCATCCAAGGAACTATCTCTGAAATGCAGCTGTCAATCAACTCTCCCAGCCAAGAGGAACTTGGTGTTGCTACAAGCAAAGAAGTCTGAATTCTGATCCCAATCACACCACTACAGTATAAATCAGTGAGTCCTGACATAATCTTGCCGGCACTTTGCAATTCTTAACTTTTACGTTCTTCAATAGTCAATAAAAATTTATGTAGCGCTAAACACATTTCAAAGGCAAGTTTTCAATGCCAAAGCAGGGGTATTGCAAAAAACAAATTTATCTGTCCAACCTTTAGGGGCCTCGGATGTGAAGCAATCATTGGTAAAGTTGTAATAAAATGGCAAAATTCATTGTTTTGGACTTAGGGACAATGATTGGGCCGGTAAAGGGAACCTGTCAGCAAAAAAAAGACATTACCAGTATGTCGTCATACCTTACATCATCTTTATTTCCTGCCCAGCGTGGTGGCTCTGTGGGACCTGTCTGTAGCTGTATAGGTTCCCTTTAATGGCTTGGTGTATTTTTTGTTTAGATGTGAATTTAACAAAATTGCAACCATACAGAAAAGGGGCAAAATTAATAATCCTCTTAATTCGAGAGGGTTGTAAAGTAAGAGTAATTATTGTGGATCTTATTTATTATGAATCCCCTATAATTCACTCGTTTATCTCGGTTAATGACGCACATTAACATAACCTTCTACCAAGAAAGGCCCTTAAAGGGTTATTCCAGGAATCGCATAATTCAATAACAAGTGGGCACTCAAAATATAAGCTAATGTCCCCCAATGGGGTCATTTACTAAGGGCCCGATTCGCGTTTTCCCAACGTGTTACCCGGATATTTCCAATTTGGTCGATTTTCCTGTATTTCCCGGGTTTTTTGGTGCACGCAATCGGATTGTGCGCGCACGGCGGGCATGCACGCGCGGGACGGAAAGGGGGCGCGGCCGAACGAAAACCGACGAAAGTCGGAAAAACCGCTGCATTTTTTAAAAAAAGTGTCGGAGACTTGCACTTACCTTCACTTGCACTTACTTCACTAGGAATAGGCCGGTGTGAACTGAGTGCATTTTGGCGGGCCTCGGGGAATTTAAGCGCAGCAGGGCCACCTGGTGGACGTTGGAGGAACGTACCTTCGGTTGTGTCCCCCGGCCGGACCCGAATCCACCGCAGAGAACGCGCCGCTGGATCGCGAATGACCGGGTATGTAATCTGCCCCAATGGGCCAAGTGGTAATTTTTGGGAATTTTTAAATATTATTTACCATAATGCGAAATCCCAATACATACAACAGGTTACTTAGCCCCTTGTCCCCAATACGTATTATGTTGGCTGAAGAACACACTGTGGTTACTAATCCATGTTGGTACAGTGTCTATGTTTTAGCATACACTGGAATGTTAGATTGTGGTGAAGGAATTAATGTAATTCGCGCATAACCGAAAACTGTCTCCACATTCATGATGGTGAAATAGCAATCTGCAGACGAACTTGCATCAGCTCTAAGTGTGCACCAAAAATTTCACCAAAATAGTGTTGGGAAATAGAATACAGGAAAATTAAGGACATCCAACTTATAGACGAACGCTAGTACAGACGGACATCTGTTTATGAAGCTTTATTGATAATCCTTACTTCCGTGACAGAACAAAATATCAATTATAATGATAAATATACCTGTTCCGACTTACATACAACAATACAAAATATTATCTCACGGTTAGAGGTCAGAGGTCTACAAAACATTCTTCATGACTACCCGAACCCCATAATTAAAACTGATAGAGAGATCTGATTGATTTTAAAAGATACAAAAAAAATGCCAATAAATTAGGGATTAGTCATAAATAGAGATGAGCGAGCAGTAAAATGCTCGGGTGTGCTCGTTATTCGAGACAAAATTTTCCAGATGCTCGAGTGCTCGTTCGAATAACGAGCCCCATTGAAGTCAAGGGAGACCCGAGCATTTTTTTGTCTAAAAAAACAGTAAAAGAACACAGTGCTTAATTACATATTCCAGATGTTTCTTTGATGTTTTGCTTGTTAGAACACATTTGAATAACACTATTCTTCACTTTGCAGTGTGCGCGTGTATCTCCGAACCTATCGGAAGACACGCACACACATCGCAATGTGGAAAATAGAAATTAAAACATCAAAAACAAGTGAATAAGGAGTCATTTAGTGCAGAAACATTGAAAGAACACTATTCTTCACTTCCAGATGTTCGAACATCTCCGAACCTATCGGGGACACGCGCGCACACCTGCAAAGTGAAGATAGTGTTATTTCAATGTGTTCTAAACAGCAAAACATCAGGAAACATCTGGAATATTTTATTAAACAATAAAACACTGTTCTTCACTAATTTAATGCTCGATCGCGAGCGGGGGAAAAATATCTCGTCCGAGTAACGAGCCGGTCCGAATAATGCTAATACTCCAACAGAGCAGTATACTCGGACAGGATACTCACTAATCTTCATAGTCGTAACTATCCAATACCTATCCACGAGTGATGATATTAAACTATATGCAATTGTGTCAGATGAAGTAGTTAATTTCTGGAAAGTATGGAACTGGATACATATATACATTTTCCCCCTCAGTCAAGAAGTGCGCTTTTAAACAAATAATAAAAAATTATAAAATTCCAGAAAATAAATATTTGTGTTATAGGCAATTTATTTAAAAAAAGTTGAATGTAAAATGCCTGAGAAATCCATGAAATCCATTTTGTAGGATCGAATTATAGAAACTAGATATGGGTCAAAGTATCCATCCTGTGTGCCATTACAACTTGAAATGGGGAGGGAGGAAATGGAGTTAGGCTAATTGGAGACATGAAACTAAGACCTATGTACAGGCGTCCCCGGTTACAACCAAAGATAGGGTCTGTAGGTTTGTTCTTAAGTTGAGTTGTATTTTTTAAGTCGGAACTGTATATTTTATCATTGTAATCCCAGCCAGAACTTTTTTGGTCTCTGTGACAATTGGATTTTAAAATGTTGGGTTGTCATAAGAACCAGGATTAACATAAAGCTCATTACAGACGCCTGTGATAACTGTTACAGCTGATTATTGTAGGCTAGGCTAAAGTACAGTAACTTACCAAATTCCAGAGGTCCGTTTGTAACTAGGGGTCGTATGTAAGGTCGAGTGTTCTTAATGGGGACCGCCTGTGTTTATTCTATGTCATGCTCTTCCGTAATGTGTATTTTTTTTCTAGTTTATAAAAAGAAAAAAAAAAAAATTCAAGATAATAAGAAAGTACAAAAATATTTAAGCCATAAAAAAAATTGCAAAAAACTGATTTTAAAGTGAATGTAAAACTAGCGATGGACACACTGCTGAATTTCACTGTAGAGAAGAAGAGAGGGGAAATGAAGATGACTGATTCTCTGAAAACATTTGCTCAGCAATTTTTGTATCAAAGTATGTCGTCAACAATTTGCGAGTTAGAGAAATCAAATTTTTCCTAAAAAAATACATAATAAATAAATCTGTCACGAAAAAACACCAAAAGAGTAAAAAAAGAAGTTCATTTATAATGCTAAAATGAAAAAAAGGAGTATAGATAAAAAACGCCATCTCATCCCTATAAAAATAAGTTGCATTTTTGCGCATTGACCAGAAAAATGAAAAAAAAAAATGTATGTTCATTAGAATAAAAAAAACACAAAATCAAATCACTTCATTAAAAAAAAAAAAATGATGTCGAAAATGTCATAATGGGGCACATTTACTTACCGGTCCATTCGCGATCCAGCGGCGGGTTACCGACGCTGAATACGGGTCTTCCAGCGATTCACTAAGGTAGTGGGCCGCATGTCCCACCAGGTGTCGCTGCTGCGCTGAAGTCGCGTCAGTTCACTGGAGTCACCAGCTATCCTGGGTGCAGGTGAGTAGTGCGTGTCAAGCGACACATTTTTTAAAAAAATTCTGCGTTTTTTTCTGAATCTGTCCAGGTTTTCCACTGGCCACGCCCCGCGATTTCCGTCTCGTGCATGCCGGTTGCCGAAGGCGCCACAATCGCGTTGTGCCAAAAACCCGGGGCAATCGGCGCAAATCGTAATTTTTGGGAACCCCCCCAAAAAAGCGATTTGGGCCCCTAGTAAATGACCCTCAATATGTGTAAGATTTCTATACATTTATTGTCACCGCAATCATAGCAACATGAGCATCCATCATGATTTCACTGATTTCATTTCATCTTTCAACCAACTTCATGAAAAGCTCTTTGGACTTCATTGTTGCGTAGACTGTAGATAAGCGGATTGATCATGGGCACCACTGTGACATAGAACGCCGATAAGATCTGCTCATAATCTCCATGTTATCTGGGAATGGCATAACATACACCAGCGAGAACTGCAGAGTAGTAAATGTGTAATGACAATGAGATGGGACAAGCAGGTGGAGAAGGTTTTCCTCCTTCCTTCCCTTGACTTAATCTACAATTTACTTGTATATAGTTACATAGACAACACATTGCAAATGAATGGGAAGAGTCCGAAGACCACAATGTCTACATAGAGCATTACATGCAACTCATAGCTGCCCCCACGAGAAGCGTTGAAGATGTCAATGACATCACAGAAGAAATTTTTAATACTTACAACCCTATTGAACATCAATCTAACCAGTGGAATGATAAATAGTAATGAATTGAGTGAAGCAGTTAACCAGATCATAGACATTATCAGGATACAGATCTTCTTATTTAAGATTCGGTGGTAGGAAAAAGGATGACAAATGGCGACGTACCGGTCAAATCCCATCACAAAAAGAAGTGTCCCCTCGGCACTGGCACATAAAACATAGAAGTACATCTGGGAGAAGCACCGGGTGACAGATAACAGGTCATCCCCCGATAATAATATGTACAGGAGATTAGGGATAGTAACTGTAGTGTAGCAGATATCTATGGAGGACAAGTTACAGAAGAAGACATACATAGGAGAGTGTAGATGGGCATCGAGACAGATCACCGCAATAACAACCAAATTCAAAAGTCATGAGGAAGAAAACTTTAGAAAGTGTTAATTTCATCTATATAAAAAGAATAAATCTAGTTTAGTTTGGTTTTGAAACCATAAAAAATTAAGTCATGAGTTTAATGATGTGAGCCTGGTTAGGTCCTATGGCTACGCACCATCGCTGCCTGCCTTGACCTATTGCTCTGGTACTCTGATTCCGTGCTGGAGCCCGTCCTGACCTCCTGCCTGTCCCCGACTGCCTTCATAGACCACTATAACTCACAATTCCACTGCAGTGGAGATTGTTATAAATTATCGTTAAAATTTTTCACTCTTAGGCCAAGTCAGTCTGAAGGAAGGAGTGTTTTTTTAATGAAAAGTGTCATAAAGTGTCATGAAATAGAAAATTCTTAGCATCTCAGTCTTAATTTACATAAAGAATGATAAAAAACATGTTCGTCCACAGTCATGGCAAATTGTCTAATTCATACGGAAAATTTTCTAATCATATTATACTGCTTCTCCATGGAAGACCACACAGATATTTTTGGACAATTCAATATCATAAAATGACTTCAACTCCTACTGAATTTTAACTACATGACTCTAAACTGGAGAGGGCGCCAAAAATGATCAGACCTTTTACCCCCCTCTTAAATATTTGTGACTTAATAAAGCTGGAAACCTCGCAATAGATTTCATTAAGTAAATCTAAGAATTGAATACAGGCAGTCCCCGGTACAGTACAAGATAGTGTCCGGAGCTTGTTTTAAGTTGAATTTGTATGTAAGTGAGATGTATGATTTATAATTGTAGATCCAAACAAAAATAATGTTTGGCCCCAGTGACAATGGAGTTTTTTTGATGTGTAATGGACCAAGGATTATCAATAAAGCTTCACACAGACACCGACAGCTGATCATTGCATTGGGACTAAGTAAGCATCCAGAGTCACCCAAAGGTCAGAGGGGGTCTGTCTGTAACTATGGGTTTCTTGTAAGTCGGGTGTCCTTGAGTAGGGGGACTGCCTGTATTGTAATATCTGCAATATATTCAATTATGCAGACTATGGGGGGCCAAGCTGGAGAAAATATTGAGGCAGAGACAAAGGAGACCCGATCCACATCATCCAGTCTGGACCACCTGATGGTCCAACTTAGAGAGAAGACCGCTAGCTTGGATGCTGCAAAAATAGTGCTATTCATTCACAATTATTTAGATTTTTACTCTGTCTTGCTCTTTTACTGATGGAAAGGATGAAGAAAACACAAGAAAGTAAAGTATAAAATGTAATAATTCCATGTAGATAACCTTACAACTCGCAAGTGATATAGTAAGCGGCGCTCTGTGTAGTTACTTGACGTTAAACACCAAATGATTAGTGCGACAAGGAAATTCCCTGTGGTTCTGATTATAGTAATGTGTTTCAACAATGATTTTGGTTTTGACTTTTTATAGATATATAATTTTACACTTATATTTGATAGCACCAACACTGCACACATTAGCTGTTGGAGGGGGCTCAGCATCTAGGGGAATCACCTCCACAATTCTCAATCAGACTAGTCAGAACATGAACGATTCGTCAAGAACCTGTGCAACAAACAGCACAATCAGAACCAGACCAGACTCAAGCTGTCAGATGGGGGAAGTGTTGGACTCATCCAGTGATGTCCCTGTGGGCTAGGGCCCTGGCTACAGCAGATAAACTGCCCTGACAAGGGGCAAAACCACTACCTGGAACTGCTAACAGACCCTGAGAGACCCTGCAAGGTGGACAAGGAATCTACTCATCGGGCAGCTGCTGGAATGGTGGAGTGGACAGTGCAACGAAACCAGAAAACAGATCGTGTTCACAGAACCAAGTCAAGGCAAAATCCAAACCCAGTCTAAATCAGGAAAGCAAGTCGCACCCGGAGAGACAGACCACACACGGACAAAAACAAAATAGACAGACAAGTGCAGTCAGATAGAATCCAGGTCAAATCCACCATGGTGGAAAGACACAGAATCGAATGGCAAGAGAATGGTCATAAACATAGCAGATTAGAAAGGACAGTATAGCAGAGTGATAGCAATTCAATAGATTCATACAAAAAGGGAAGTACTGGATGCCGCCCCCCCAGCAGTACTGTTTCAGCATCCATCACTGAGCTAGCTTATGCTAGCATACAGGTTCTGATGCAACCACCCCAGCTTTCCAGAGGAAAAAATACTCAGCTCATCCAAGGAACTATCTCTGAAATGCAGCTGTCAATCAACTCTCCCAGCCAAGAGGAACTTGGTGTTGCTACAAGCAAAGAAGGTCTGAATTCTGATCCCAATCACACCCACAGTATAAATCAGTGAGCCTGACATAATCTTGCGCGGCACTTTGCAATTCTTAACTTTTACGTTCTCAATAGCAATAAAAATTTATTGTAGCGCTAAACCATTCAAAGGCAAGTTTTCAATGCCAAAGCAGGGGTATTGCAAAAAACAAATTTATCTGTCCAACCTTTAGGGCCCGATGTGAAGCATCATTGGTAAAATTGTTGTTATAAAATGGCAAAATTCATTGTTTTGGACTTAGGGAAAATGATTGGGCCGGATAAAGGGAACCTGTCAGCAAAAAAAAGACATTACCAGTATGTCGTCATACCTTACATCATCTTTATTCCTGCCCAGCGTGGTGGCTCTGTGGGACCTGTCTGTAGCTGTATAGGTTCCCTTTAATGGCTTGGTGTATTTTTTGTTTAGATGTGAATTTAACAAAATTGCAACCATACAGAAAAAGGGGCAAAATTAATAATCCTCTTAATTCGAGAGGGTTGTAAAGTAAAGAGTAATTATTGTGGATTCTTATTTATTATGAATCCCCTATAATTCACTCGTTTATCTCGGTTAAGACGCACCATTAACATAACCTTCTTACCAAGAAAGGCCTTAAGGGTTATTCCAGGAATCAGCATAATTCATAACAAGTGGGCACTCAAAATATAAGCTAATGTCCCCCAATGGGGTCATTTACTAAGGGCCCGATTCGCGTTTTCCCAACGTGTTACCCGGATATTTCCAATTTGGTCGATTTTCCTGTATTTCCCCGGGTTTTTTGGTGCACGCAATCGGATTGTGGCGCACGGCGTGGCATGCACGCGCGGGACGGAGAAGGGGGCGCGGGCCGAACGAAAACCGACGAAAGTCGGAAAAACCGCTGCATTTTTTAAAAAAAGTGTCGGAGACTTGCACTTACCTTCACTTGCACTTACCTTCACTAGGAATAGGCCGGTGTGAACTGAGTTTGCATTTTGGCGGGCCTCGAGGGAATTTAAGCGCAGCAGGGCACACCTGGTGGACGTTGGAGGAACGTACCTTGGTTGTGTCCCCCGGCCGGACCCGAATCCACCGCAGAGAACGCGCCGCTGGACGCGAATGGACCGGGTAATGTAATCTGCCCCAATGGGCACAAGTGGTATTTTTGGGAATTTTTAAATATTATTTACCATAATGCGAAATCCCAATACATACAACGGTTACTTAGCCCCTTGTCCCCAATACTATTATGTTGGCTGAAGAACCATGTGGGTTACTAATCCATGTTGGTACAGTGTTATGTTTTTAGCATACACTGGAATGTTAGATTGTGGTGAAGGAATTAATGAATTCGCGCATAACCGAAAAAACTGTCTCCACATTCATGATGGTGAATAGCAATCTGCAGACGAACTTGCATCAGCTCTAAGTGTGCACCAAAAATTTCACCAAAATAGTGTTGGGAAATAGAATACAGGAAAATTAAGGACATCCAACTTATAGACGAACGCTAGTACAGACGGACATCTGTATGAAGCTTTATTGATAATCCTATATTCCGTGACAGAACAAAATATCATTATAATGATAAATATACCTGTTCCGACTTACATACAACAATCAACAATATTATCTCACGGTTAGAGGTCGAGTCTACAAAACATTCTTCATGACTACCCGAACCCCATAATTAAAACTGATAGAGAGATCTGATTGATTTTAAAAGATACAAAAAAAATGCAATAAATTAGGGATTAGTCATAAATAGAGATGAGCGAGCAGTAAAATGCTCGGGTTGCTCGTTATTCGAGACAAAATTTTCCAGATGCTCGAGTGCTCGTCTCGAATAACGAGCCCCATTGAAGTCAAGGGAGACCCGAGCATTTTTTTGCTAAAAAAACAGTAAAAGAACACAGTGCTTAATTACATATTCCAGATGTTCTTTGATGTTTTGCTTGTTAGAACACATTTGAAATAACACTATTCTTCACTTTGCAGTGTGCGCGTGTATCTCCGAACCTATCGGAAGACACGCACAACATCGCAACTGTGGAAAATAGAATTAAAACATCAAAAACAGTGAATACAGGAGTCATTTAAGTGCAGAACACATTGAAAGAACACTATTCTTCACTTCCAGATGTTCGAACATCTCCGAACCTATCGGGGACACGCGGCGCACACCTGCAAAGTGAAGATAGTGTTATTTCAATGTGTTCTAAAACAGCAAAACATCAGGAAACATCTGGAATATTTTATTAAACAATAAAACACTGTTCTTCACTAATTTAATGCTCGATCGCGAGCGGGGAAAAAATACTCGTCCGGTAACGAGCCGGTCCGAATAATGCTAATACTCCACGAGCAGTATACTCGGACACGGATACTCACTAATCTTCAATAGTCGTAACTATCCAAATACCTATCCACGAGTGATGATATTAAACTATATGCAATTGTGTCAGATGAAGTATTAATTTCTGGAAAGTATGGAACTGGATACATATATACATTTTCCCCCTCAGTCAAGAAGTGCGCTTTTAAACAAATAATAAAAAATTATAAAAATTCCAGAAATAAATATTTGTTATAGGCAATTTATTTAAAAAAAGTTGAATGTAAAAATGCTAAATTCAAAACAATTCCAGTCAAGTAAATGTTCAAGAAAATTCCAAAAATGATTGGTTTATCTTTGGATTCTAAGAAAAAAGGAAGAATGTGGAATTTTATGGACGTCTGGTTGTCCATGAGGCTTTCATAAAAGTCTGAAAGGAGAAAGATTACAGAAATTTATTTTCAGTGTAAAAAAAAACCTGAATTAATTCAGTGATTGATTACAATGAAAAAGTGTCTTTCATGAGGTCAAATGTTTTTGTCCCATCAGCCCGTACAACCCAGGATTTGTGTATATGCAAACTCTACAGAGCTGGAGATTATATATGTACTGCATATATATAGTGGTAATCAGTAAAATCAGTTTACTCTGTAGCCCACATCTATCACACTCAACAAAAGGCCAAGTGAGGAAGACTGTAAAACACCAAAAAAGAAGAAAATATGATATAGAGTAATACAAAAAAAAATGATAATTAAGCAAAATTAGAGAAAATCACAGAATAAAGTTGGGCATAATACCGACCAGACCATAGAAACATGGCACAGCTATGCTAGAGATGCCTGGACACCTATCCACAAGGAACAAGTAATATAAACACAATCAAGACAAACGTAAGTGATCCATGTGCTGCATCCCTCAACCAATGGATGGATGTTTTTGAAGTTCTTTTTGAGGACATCATCCAGGATTCCTTGATTCAATAAAAGTGTATTTTATCCATTGTACTCTGAAGAAAACACAAGAAGGTAAGATGTATATGCCATGAAGCCATGAAGATAATCTTACAACACTAGCAGTGATATAGTCAGCAGTGTCTGTGTCATACCCTGGGCTGTGTCTTAGGCTTCTCTAGTTTTGGTTTATATAGAGTTTGATTCCTTTACACCAGGAGAATAAAAGTTGATTCTGTGCCACAAGCGAATATCCTTGTGGTCCTAATTATAGTAATTATTCTAAGTTTGAATTTTTATAGATTATAGATAGAACTTTCCTGATTCTTGTCCAATGTCTGGGGTCGTCGTAAAGTAAAGTACAGACATTGAGTTACTTTATACAATCTCTTGTTGAAATTTTGGAAATAAATTGAAGGATGACCTGTTACACGGCAGAAATATTAATTGGACTTGTGTAACCCTATATAACCTCTCCTTTATATTTTGGGAATAGAAATTCATTGGTCTCTTGATCCCTCTTAGATGTTGTATATAGACAGCATCCACCAGGGGTTGCGGGAAAGGGAGGAAAGGCAGAGGGAGTCAACATCCACCAGGGGTTGCGGGAAAGGGAGGAAAGGCAGAGGGAGTCAAGGAGTCAAATTCCTTACTCCAAAGTTGGACCTTTACACTGTCGATAAGGAGTCAAATTCCTTACTCCAAAGTTGGACCTTTACACTGTCGATAAAAGAATTGTCGAGGAATTCCCTTCTGCAGTTCATTTACAAAAGTCTTAAGTTACCTTGTGAGCTCATGTTACAACTCAGGGATAGAGGGGATCTTGGGGTGCCCGATCTGTTTAAGTATTACTGGGAAGCACACCTTTATAGGGTTCCAGTGTGGTCCACTCCTCCTGCTTATTATTCTAAATGGATGGATATATAGAAGTCTTGTGTCCACCCTAATGTGTACTTATAGGCTACTGCCTCAATCCCACCTAAATCTCCTTCCTGAGCCCAGTGAAGCACACTTAATCAATATGGCTTAAATGTAGCAAACTATTCCCTCTAGAATGTAGCCACTCTCCTATAACGTCTTCCTTATATAAATCGGGGTTGCCATTGTGTCTAACAGACTCTACGTCCGGACCCCGGTATCTTAAGGGTTTATTTAACTTTGTAGAAATAGTTGACTGCAGTTCTAAAGCAATAGACTTTTTAGACCTTATGGATAGATTTCAACCTTCTTCTATGTATAGTTATGTGCAGATTAAGTCTTTTCTATCCTCATTGTATGGCACTTAGAGACCGGTAGGTCTCTATACCTATTGTAGGTGCTCTTGCACTGCCCAATACATCAAGAGGTTTCGGCCGTGTGCAGCCGTGGCTGCGCCTCCCCTTCACATCCTTTCATGCCCCAAGTGGCGTGAAGGTGGAGGATTGGGGAAAATAATCGAAAGTGCTAGCAGTAAGCTAGCATTTGTGATTATTTCAGGGCTTCTACGCCACTGACCTGGTGCAGAGGCCCTGATAAATATCCACAATGTGTCCAATACAAAGAGAACTACTCTTGCACCTTCTTACAGCAGCTAGATGTTTAATCTCAGCAAAATGGAAACAACCCACACCACCTTCTTAGGTTGACCTCTGCACAAGAGTCCATGAGGTTCCCACAATGGTCACCTCATGGATCTTGGATCTTCTATAGAACACTGTGGATCGCATTTGGGCCTCGTGGGATGAGTATTGGACAGGAAGGAATGTATGTGAATGGATATACCCCTTGGTAGGGGTCATCTATTACCCTACTGGGTATAGATATCCAGGGATATCTATAGAGATTCTAGGGGTGTGGCCTACTCAGGCTGAAACCATCAGCTCTTCCCCTTCCCCTCCAAGTGGTTGTCATCTACCAACACCCAACACCACTTTCATTGAGCACTTTAATACCTGGCTTCTTCACTTCCTCTTCCATTATCATGGGGGACTTCAACATCCCCATTTATGTAGCAGATTCTGCTACCTCTCTCTTACCTCCTCCTTTGGCCTCTCACAGTGGTCCTCTACATCCACTCACAAAGAGGGCCACACTCTTGAATTTATTTTCACCCACATCTCTCCTCCTATCTGATCATGACTTACTCACTTTCTCTGCCATTCTAGCTTCAACCCTTCCTGTAGTCCACAAGCCTATATATCCATGTAGGAATATCAAACATCTGGACATCTACCATCTCTCAGACTCTCCTACCTCTCTCTTTCATATCTAAATGCAAGGAGGTAAAAACTGCTGCCACCTTCTATAACGCCACAACCACCTCAGCCCTGGACTCTGCAGTCCCTCTTACTCTTACTGCAACCAGCCAACCCAACCTTCATAACATCCTGCCATACAAGCAGATGGTCTTCATCTACAAAACTGTCCTTGCATCTGCTAAACAGGATTACTTAAATATTCTTATATCTTCCCTATCTCACACCACCCTCAACCTCTGTAATTTCGGCTGACGATTTTGCTGATTTTTCACTTTAAAAACAAAAAAATTGATGACATCAAGTCTCAACATTCAAACCCAGCAACCCACCCAGAATATCCAATGCCCCTCCCACTTAACCAACTTCTCTTTCCTTACTGATGAGAAAGTTTCCTTATTGATGTCAAGCTCACATCTCGCTATTTGTATGTTTGACCCAATTCAGTTGCATCTTATCCCCAACCAAACCACTATGCTCATCCCAGATCTAACGCAACTCTTTAACCTTTCACTATCCACTGATAGTGTTCAATCTTCCTTTAAAGCATCTCTTCGATCATGTGATTTGGTGGTTGTGCATTGGTGGTGGGTTTCCGGTGCGCGACCTCATGATGCGAGCGCGTCACGTGGTTGGCGTGTCTTTCACTGGGATTGTCTGCAACAGGTATGTAGCAGGTGGTACGGTACAATTATTTCACCTACTGATAAAGCATCAGTGCGAAACGCGCGTTTGAGTGTACATTTGACCCCCCTAGACTGCCCAAAGACCACCTTTGACCATGCTTTCGGGTGAGTGTTATGTTGATAGAAATGTACATTGAAGCTGGAAAAGGTACCTCCGGTCTTTTATATCTATTGAAAGTAATTACGACACCCTCGGCAGCATAATTTTGTTACATTTAGTATTTATTTATTTATTTATACATTGAAGGCATCATAAGTCTTTGTCTCTCTGGGGGGGGGGGAGGCTTATGTATTCTGTGGTTGCCATATTCCATCTGCGGCTATTTTGCTCCTAGTTTAGATTGTCCCAACTAATGTGATATATTTTTATGAATTTTGTGAACTTTAATCAAATAGAGCATTCTTTTAATACTTTCAACTCTCCCATTTCTTTGGGTATCGTGAAATGATCTAGTTGACTTTTTAACTTCCATATTGACACAATGGGGCAGATTTACTTACCCGGTCCATTGCGCGTTCTCTGTGGTGGATTCGGGTCCGGCCGGGATTCACTAAGGTAGTTCCTCCGACGTCCACCAGGTGGCGCTGCTGCGCTGAAGTTCCCCGAGGCCCGCCGGAATGCACTGAAGTTCACCAGCCTATTCCTAGTGAAGGTAAGCGCGAGTCCCGCGGCACTTTTTTTTTAAAAATGCGGTGGTTTTTCCGAATCCATCTGGTTTTTGTTCGGCCACGCCCCACGATTTCCGTTGCGTGCATGCCGGCGCCGATGCGCCACAATCTGATCGCGTGCAGCAAAATCCCGGGGCAATTCAGGGAAAATTGGCGCAAATCGGAAATATTCGGGTAACACGTCGGGAAAACGCGAATCGGGCCCTTAGTAAATGACCCCCGATGACCAGACCTACGTTTTGGTTAATTTTGGTAATATTGTTGAGCTTGCTCAATGGTAAACTTTCTATATAGTGATGAGCAGACCTGAACCCGCAATGTTTGTTTCAGTGCAGAACATTGGAGGTTTGAGCACGTACTCAGACTTCAGCCAATCGTGGATGGTAACTAGAGGTTAGACACAAGTAATCTGCCGAGAGCAACATGCCCTACAGCAAGATTAGCACTTATAAACCTTTGATCAAGTTATCAATGTTCCCCCAGGAGTATAGATTTAGGATGGGGTAGATTTTACAAGTTTACACATCTTATGGGCCTATAGAGCCCTTGTCTAACAAGCAAGAAGTCAGTGAGAAGAACCCAGCCGACCGTACATTTTAGATGAAGCCAAAACTTGAAAGCCCATCTGTCACATCATTTATTGAAGACAATAAGCACTCTCTAGCCTGCTGCCGCTGCCTCTGCATGCCGTCCCCTATAGTGTCAGGGTCAATTATTGCATGTTTTAGATGCTATCTAGCTTCATTCTGTCACTCTGTCATGGCCATGCTGTTGCCCATAATTTTGGCATAATGGTGCGATTAGGCAGCCTCAGAGGCATCCATGCATGCTGCCCCTGCTGTTTCCTGTCCATTTCCGTGGTGTTTCCATCCTTTTCTGAGGTTCCCAGGTGTTTGGCCAAGCTTCCCTGTGCAGAGCCTTGGTCCCCTTGAAAAATGCTCGAGTCTCCCATTGACTTCAATGGGGTTCGTTATTCGAGACGAGCACTCGAGCATCGGGAAAAGTTTGTCTCGAATAACGAGTACCCGAGCATTTTAGTGTTCGCTCATCTCTAGAGGTAACACATCATCCAGGTTACATTTTCTTTTTCATATTGAGCATTCATTTTATTAACTGGTTTGTTAACTGTTTATTTATCAATCTTGCTTTATTGAAAATTTTTAGAAGTTGCAACATGTAATTGACATTTTGTGGCACATTATATCTTTTACATGTTGAGATATAACAGTTATAAAACTATTCAACAATTTTGTTATTCAGCTTAACAGAGTCGTATCGAAAGGTAGCAGGGAAGAAAAAAAGAAAAGGGAACATAAAGAAGAACATGATAGGGAAATAAGGGGGGGAGAAAAGGCTAGGGGGCTAAGGGGAGAGTTGTTTGTGAGAGTTGGGGGAGTGGGAGTCTGGTCACGAGCTAAGTTGGTTTGATACAGTGAGCGCTAGAATTCAGTGTTTCTACTAATCTTCTGCTATATTTAGGAACGCTGATGAATCTTTAAAAACTAACCAGGGGGCCCATGTCTTTAAGTATTTATCGTGTGTTTTTTTGGTCTCAGCAGTCAATTCTTCCATTTTTTGAATATGGAGAATTTCCTCAAACCAGCTCGTCAGGGTTGGGGTTCTGGTATTTTTCCATAGTCTGGGGATTAACGAGCGGGCTGCTGTCAACATAGCATTTAGTAGAGAGAGATCATTATTTCCAGTTTGTTTGGTGTGTAGAGAGAGTAGTAGTACAGAGGGATCATTGAGAACCTTGTGTTTTGTTATATCCGTAGAGATTTTGCACACTTTTTCCCAGAATGGGTGTAATATGGGGCAGTCCCACCAGATGTGTTTCATTGAGCCATCTGGTCTTTTGCATCTCCAGCATTCATTTGGGGTTGTGTGGAATACTTTGTTGAGTTTGGCAGGAACCCAGTACCATCTTGATAAGATTTTGTAATTTGTTTCATGTGCTTTAATAGATATTGACGATTTATGTAACTGCTTAAAGGCTTTACTCCAGTCGTCTTTTGAGAAGGTCTTGTTTAAGTCTTCTTCCCAGAGTAAGGTGTATTGTAGTGGGAGCTCAGCCCATTTGTCTAAAAGGAGGTTGTAGACTTTTGATATTGTGTGTGAGATTGGCGATGTTTAATTAAGAAATCCATTACCCAAGAAACAACAAAGATGGGGAAATGTTGGCTAGTTTTGGACCATACATGTGTGAATATGATGAATTTGATCTTACGTGAGATCTTCTTCAGGTTTCTGCCACTTATATATTATATTTTATTTAATCTTCAATATTTTCTGACAAGCTTTAACCATTTCACTGTTGCGTAGACTGTAGATGAGGGGATTAATCATGGGCACCACTGTGACATAGAACGCTGATAAGATCTGCTTCATGATCTCTGTGTGGTCAGAGAACGATGCCAGGTAGGTTATTGAACCTGAAGAGTAATAAATAGTCATGACGATGAGATGGGACGAGCAGGTGGAGAAGGTTTTCCTCCTTCCTTCCTTTGATTTAATGCGTAATATCACACAAACAATATTTCCATAAGACAACACATTGCAGATGATTGGGAAGAGTCCAAAGACCACAAGCTCTGCATAGGCCAGGATATTGAATTCGTAGGAGGCTCCACAAGAAGCGTTAAATATGTCCATTGCATCACAGAAGAAATTTTGAATATTTGCAACTCCACAGAAAGGTATTTTATGGAGGAAATATAAAAATAGTAATGGATTCAGAAAGGCAACGATCCAGATAGTGACTATCATCAGGATACAGGTTTTCTTGTTCAGGATTCGGTGGTAGGACAAAGGATGACAAATGGCGGCGTACCGGTCAAATCCCATCACAAAGAGAAGCATCTCCTCTGCACTGGCACATAACATAAAACAGTATATCTGGGAGAAGCACTGGGGGACAGATAACAGGTCATCCCCAGATAGTAATATGTAGAGGAGATTAGGGACAGTAACTGTGGTGTAGCAGATATCTATGGAGGACAAGTTACAGAAGAAGACATACATAGGAGAGTGTAGATGGGCATCGAGACAGATCACCGCAATAACAACCGAATTCAGAATTATACCAATCACATAAATAATCAAAAATATCCCAAAAATTAATAACTTATAATTGGCTTCTGAAGAGAACGGCAGAATGTGAAATTTGATTGATGTGTGGTTGGTCATGAGAACTAAAATTCTAGAAAAAATACCTTTTCAGAATATTTGATTGTTTTCTAAAAATGAATAACTAATTGATTTTCACTTTAAATCCAAACAAAAAATTAATGCAAGAGATTCAATGTTATAGATCCCAGGCCCGTTTTAACTCACTATTCCACCATCTATAGAACTAGAGAATATAAACAAATGTAATCATTTCTTTACCAGTTATTCATCCAGATTTCAGGTTTTTCACATTGTGCATTCTATAAGTAATATCTTATCAGAATTTTTCATTTACAGCCCCAATTTAGTGTAGCCTTTATTTTCACATCTTTCACTATGTGCTCCTAATCGTACACTGAGATTTGTATGACTTTGTTGTGTTCGAATAACTTTAATGCGATGCCGATAGCCTACCGGCTTTAGTCTTCAGCAATGTCTTTCGGTGTTGATAGATTTACTATTGCTCTGCTCAGGGAAGATGGTAGAAACCTTGTGTTACTGCCCTCTCCTTTCCTCCATACATAGGGGGACATTTACATGAAGTGTCGGTGTCTGCATTGGCTTTGTTACCAACCTGCTCTCGGATGGAAGATACACATTTAATATTGTGGAGCTGTGCAGATACATTTTTGGTGCCGAGAACTTTTTCTGTCCCTGGGACCAAAATCTGTCCCGAGCACCAGAAATGTGTGTTACATCAATTTGTATATATCCTTGACTGTATATTATAGTGATCATCTGTGGATAAATTTATACTTATATGTACTAGTTATATATATCTAATGGGAAATGCTCTATACATGTTTATCAGGTTCTCATAATCTTTTTACCCTTCTTGATATCTTGTTCTTATCGTTGCTAGAAGTTTTTAACTTCATCACGTCCTGGGAGTAAGGGTTAAACGGATGAGAGGAAGTATTCAGTTCCGATCACGTGACTCACATCACGTGCCGGTGACGTCACACGCCCACCCAGGGCGCGATCTTTAAATAGCTCCTACATAGTTGGTAGCATGTTTAACCATGACTAAGCCCGCAAGGGGCGAAACGCGTTGGTTTTAACCTGTTGGTCCACCTACCTATGTACCAAGCCGTGTGTTATTTTTACTTGGTTTGAATAAAAAGAAGATTTTATACTACACATCTCCTGAAGCGCTGGTGCCATTTCTTTTTCGTTTGGATTCGTATGCCCTAGGTCCATGGGGCTGTTGCTGCTCCGTGCGCGGGAGAGATTGTTTGGAAGAGGTGAGCTGCACTAAACTTCTTTTTTGTCTTAAATCTACAGTAAGTATTGAACACAACACAGATGTTTAGAGAAAACCAAAGGACAAAAGTCTCCAAGATGAATCCCGTTTGGGCAATAGACCCAATTTTCATTACCCTACAATTTTTGCTATTATCTTCTTATTATTATCTTCATAACTAAAACCTATTTTGAGCAGTTTATACGTACAGTTAAGAGCATTGACATTTCGGATATTAGCTATCCTTATTCATGACTGTCATGAGAGTCATGAATAAGGATAAATAATATCCGAAATGCGTAGACTGTTTATGCTGTCTGTATCCCTTGGTATGGATTCGTTTTAACGAAATGGAATAAAGCCTTGAATTTTATTATATTCATGTTGCATCCTATACTCATTGGAAGCTGGATCTGTCTTTTCTTTTTCCTATGTTTTATAACTCGTAAGCTGGAGTGATCCTTTGATTGCATTGACACAGGTGTTATTGGCCACGTAACCAGGGTGAGCTGACTTTTCTTATACCAATCCGTTGGCCTTAACCCAAACTCACACATTTGCCTCACACTTTAAAAACAAAATTGACAACATCAGGGTAAGCTTCAACCTTCAAACCTGGCAACCCACCCAGAATATCCAATCCCCCTCCCACTTAACCAACATCTCTTTCCTTACTGATGAGGAAGTTTCCTCCATGCTGTCAAGCTCATATTTGTGCATTTCACCTAATTCTGTCACATCTTATCCCCAACCTAACTACTGAGTCATCTCAGATCTAACTCATCTTGTTAATCTTTCATTATCCACTGGTAGTTTTCCATCTTCATTTAATTATGCAAATGCCACACCCATCCTTAAAAAGGCATCTTTGGACACATTGTCGCTTCTGAATTATTGCCCTACTTCCATTTGCTATAAAACTCATGGAACAACATGTCCATGTGGAACTATACTCATATATTTCCCCTAACTCCCTCTTTGACAAACTTCAACTTGGATTTTGACCCAATCACTCCACTGAGACTACCCTGACCAAAGTCTCCAATGATCCACTGGCTGCCATAGCAAAACACCACTACTCTGCTTTCCTTCTTCTTGATAGGTCCATTGCCTTTGACACTGTTGATCATTCTCTTCTTCTGAGTGTCTATCAGTCATATCCTCATTCTTCTCTTCTCTAAATGTTAAAGTGATCTTCAACTTTGCCTTATTCTTCAAGCCTCGCATACAGTCCCTTACAACAACCTGCCACCTCCATCCTAAGAACATCTCTTGCATCTTCCCCATTCCAGTGTCTACAAAATTGCTAGTCCATGCCCTTCGTTAGGGTCCGTGGCGGATCCACTGAACCATGACAGGTGATGACGTAAGCCAACACCTAGTAGTGGAGCCCAAGTGGCACCCAGTATTCACCAGAGCGAGCGGGATACCACCAGGTCGCTCCACAGGTGCAACTATGGCGGGGTGGTGGCCAAGACAAGATACATAATCAACAGGCAGGATCAGAGTCGGGGTCAGGCAGGAGGTCAGGACATGCAGCACAGGATCAGTCAGGGACAAAGTAGAAGGTCAAAATAGGAATTAAGGTTCAGGAATGTAGCAGAAGGTCACAACAGGAACGCTTTCTCTAAAGCTATGAGGCACAAAGATCTGGCAGGGGTCACACAAAGAGGTGGGCTATTTAACAGGTCAGCGGCTGGCCAGTGCCAATTAGTGGCACGCTGGCTCTTTAAATGTCACAGAGCCAGAGCATGCGCATCCTAGTAGGTGTGGACGTGTGCACCGAGCAAGAGGAGACGTTGCTTGAGCGCAAAGAAATAAGTGAGGCTGGAGCTAGCAGGGAGGGGCGCATGGACCCTCAAGACACCCACATTATTTCCCGCCTGGACTACTACAATATCCTTCTCTGTGGTCTCCCACCTAACTCTCTAATGAACCCCCAATCCATCATTAACACTGCGGCCGGGCTAATCCATCTCCTTGCTTTTCCTCTGCTTGTCTTTTTTGACAGTCTCTCTATTGGTTACCCATCGTACAACGAATTCAGTTGAAAAAAATAACCATGGCTTACAAAACTGTCCACAACCTGTCCCCTCCATGTAACTCTGAACTCATCAGCCAATACACTTAATCTCCATTCCTCACAGGAACTTTAGCTAAAACTCTATTACAATCCTCTCTTCTCACAACTGTCTCCAGGACATATCCTGTGCATCCCCCATACTAAGGAACTCTCTATCAAAATATTCCAGCCTGTCCCCTTCCAAACCTTCAAATACAGACTGAAAACCCTCCTGTCCAGTATTTACAACACACAATAACTGCTCTGCTTCCTCCCTTCATGTCTCCTTCTTCTTCCCACATAGATTGTGAGCCCTCACATGCAGAGTCCTCCTTCCACTTTTCCCAATCACTGTAGTTTTTTTTTTATTGGTACTTGCATTTTTTCTTGTCTTAATATAATGTATGTGAACCCCTTACTGATTGTACAGAACCATGGAATTAGTGGTCTTCTATAAATAATAAATAATAATAATGGGTGGTAAGTGAAATGTTAGCTTAGTCTAGAGCACAGCTCAGCTTAAGCATGTCCTGCTAGCATCATGGCTGGGCAATGACCTCACTTTCAATTTTGGTTTGGCTTTGTCAAATACCTTTATTTAGGTCTATTTCTGATGATAATTTAATTTATTTTAATTAATTAAATTGTTCCGTTATCAGGGCTTAATGGGTATCAGTCTGGTCTTAGAAATAAAACATGTGAGATACCTTATATACTCGAGTATAAGCCTAGTTTTTCAGCACAAAATTTGTGCTCAAAAACCCTAACTCGGCTTATACTCGAGTCAACTAAAAACATAAAGACTCACCTTTCTGACGTCACCCATAGGTCCTCTTCTGTCTGAAACAGTCTGAGACAGAAGAGGACCTATGGGGGACGTTGAAAAGATGAGTACAGTGTTATTTTTTTTCCTTCTACAGGGGCTGGGTAGGCTGTATGCCACAGGGGTTGGGTAGGCTGTATGCTACAGGGGCTGGCAGACTATATACTGGGAGGCTGTAACCAATGCATTTCCCACCCTCGGCTTATACTCGAGTCAATAGGTTTTCCCAGTTTTTTGTGTTGAAATTAGGGGTCTCGGCTTATACTCGGGTCGGCTTATACTCGAGTATATACCGTATGTTCTAGTTGACTTTTTAACTTCCACATTGACACAATGACCAAACCTACGATTTGGATAATTTTGGTAATATTTTTGAGCTTGCTCAATGGTAAACATTCCATATAGGGATGAGCAGACCTGAACCTGCAATGTTCGAGTCAGTGCCAAACATTGGAGGTTTGAGCACGTACTCAGACTTCAGCCAATCGTGGATGGTAACTAGAAGTTAGACACAAGAAATCTGTCGAGAGCAACATGCCCTACATCAAGATTTGCACATTATAAGTATTCGATCAAGTTATCAATGTTCCCCCAGGAGTGTAGAATTAGGATGGGGTAGATTTTACAAGTTTATACACCTTATGGGCCTACAGAGCCCTTGTCTAACAATGGAAGAAGTCAGTGAATGGAACCCAGCCGACCCTACATTTTAGATGAAGACAAAACTTGAAAGCCCATCTGTCACATCATTTATTGAAGACAATTAGAGGTAACACATCATCCAGGTTACATTTTTTTTTCATATTGAGAATTCATTTTATTAACTGGTTCATTAACTGGTTAATATAGTCATTTATCATAATTATATTCATCACACAAGAAATCCATTACCCAAAAAACAACAGAGAAGGGGAAATGTTGGCTCGTTTTGGACAATACATGTGTGATGTAAGAATATGATCTTACGAGAGATATTCTACAGGTTTCTGCCACTTATATATTATATTTTATTTCATCTTAATTAATTTCCGACAAGATTTTATCATTTCATTGTTGCGTAGACTGTAGATGAGGGGATTGATCATGGGAACCACTGTGACATAGAACGCTGATAAGATCTGCTTCATGATCTCTGTGTGGTCAGAGAACGATGCCAGGTAGGTTATTGAACTTGTAGAGTAATAAATAGTCATGACGATGAGATGGGACGAGCAGGTGGAGAAGGTTTTCCTCCTTCCTTCCTTTGATTTAAGGCGTGAAATGACACGGACAATATTGACATAGGACAACACATTACAAAACACAGGGAAAAATCCAAAGACCACAAGATTTGCATAGAAGAGGATCATGAACTCACAGGAGCCTCCACAAGATGCATTAAATATGTCCATTGCATCACAGAAGAAATTTTGAACACTTGCAACTCCACAAAAAGGCATTTTGAGGAGGAAATATAAAAATAGTGATGCATTCAACGTGGCAGCGATCCAGATTGTGACCATAATCAGGATACAGATTTTCTTATTCAAGATTCGGTGGTAGGACAAAGGATGACAAATGGCGACGTACCGGTCAAATCCCATCACAAAGAGAAGTGTGTCTTCTGCACTGGCACAAATAATATAGAAGTAGATCTGGGTGAAGCACTGGGTGACAGATAACAGGTCATCACCCGATAATAATATGTAGATGAGTTTAGGAATAACGGCTGTGGTGTAGCAGATATCTATGGAGGACAAGTTACAGAAGAAGACATACATAGGAGAGTGTAGATGGACATCGAGACAAATCACCGCAACGACTACAGAATTTAGAAAGATTCCAGTCACATAAATGATCAAAAATATCCCCAAAATTAACAGCTTATCATTTGCTTCTGAGGAGAACGGCAGAATGTGGAATTTTATTAATGTGTCGTTCATCATGAGAGCAAAATTTCTCGAGAAATTCTGAACGTTTAAAAATGCTAAACTCCAATAATTTTCAGTGATATTCACTTTAAATCCTTGTAAAAGTTTCATGCCTGAGGCTGAACGTTATATTCTCCTGGCCCAGTGAAACTCACTCTTCCACCACAGTCTACGGAACTAGAGAACATGGACAATTTTAATCACTTCCTTTTGCATAAAATTTTTTGCATTGCGTATTCTAAAAGTCATATCTTTTTCTAATTTTCCATTTACAGCTCCAATGTGGTGGAATTGAGAAAAAAACAGATTACAAAGATATATATATATATAAAAATCTCCCACTGGCTTTAAATATCAATTGATGTGGAGGCTGAGTCTTCGGATATAAGTTAATCCTTATAGACTGATGCAAAAACCGTGGGAAGAAAGAAGGGGTTAATCTGCTGCCTATCCCTCTGCCCCATCAAGTAGTAATATATATAGGTTATTTTATTAGTATGTGGGTTCTCCATGCTGATATTGGGTATTAACTGCAGTATTTTTAAGAATCACCTCCTGCTTTGTAGTAGGTGACTGCGCCCCTGATCCTGCCGTCCATTTTGTTGCAGTTGGTGCTGCCTGAGGCAAGAGGCTCATCTGGTCTCATGGCTCATGTCCCCCCTTGAAGAAGTTAGAAGCCATTTATTACTGCCTTGTCCTTTCCTGCATGCATAGTGATGAAGCAGAGTAGAAAGGTGAATAGAGGAGCCAACACTGTTTTATAGACCCGGTGGTCATGTGATAATGTCACTGGCGTCCATTTTCCATGCATCTCGATAAACTGTAGTCTGTAAGTGATCCCTGGAAAACAGTCCTGACTAGGACGTGCCCTGCTTTTCAATGGATCAAGGCCGTGATAACCATTGTGATCACTGATCTATTAAAAAGATTGTAATAAGTGCAGCAGTGGGCCGTCCATCCAAAAAAGGGGCGGCATCTGCCCTAACAACAAAATCACCGACTGTTACACAAAGACAAACACTCTTACAAGTCAAACTAATATAACTTCCCATTTCATAGAGAGTTTATCTCAGTATCATACACAGGTAAGTCTCAGTATCATACACAGGTTAGTCTCCACATTATACACAGGCTAGTCTCAGTATCATACACAGGTTAGTCTCAGTATCATATACAGGTTAGTCTCAGTATCATACACAGGTTAGTCTCAGTATCATACACAGGTTAGTCTCAGTATCATACACAGGTTAGTCTCCACATTATACACAGGTTAGTCTCAGTATCATACACAGGTAAGTCGCAGTATCATACATATGTTAGTCTCCACATTATACACAGGGTAGTCTTTGTATCATACAGAGGTTAGTCTCAGTATTATACACAGGTTAGTCTCCACATTATACACAGGTTAGTCTCAGTATCATACACAGGTAAGTCTCAGTGTCATACACAGGTTAGTCTCCACATTATACACAGGTAAGTCTCAGTATCATACACAGGTTAGTCTCAGTATTATACACAGGTTAGTCTCCACATTATACACAGGTTAGTCTCAGGATCATACACAGGTTAGTCTCAGTATTATACACAGGTAAGTCTCAGTATCATACACAGGTTAGTCTCAGTATTATACGCAGGTTACTCCTTCCCCTGTGTCATCTGCTAGTCAGCCCCCTTCCCAGGACCCCGGCCCAAACACCTCATGTGCGAAAACCCCATCTCCGCCTCCACGATCCTCCACAGCATCCACCAGCGTTCAGCTCTCCATACCCCAGACGCTGGAGCGCAAAAGGAAGTATAGGTCGCCACCCTGCTGTGTAATCCCCAAAATATACTGGCAAACTTTTATCATTTACCGATATTATTTCAGCGCTTCTTGCGCATCTGTTTACATTCCCCTCACCCGCCATATCCCAAACTTATAAGAACGCTACTACACTTGATCTTATACAAAAGGTTCTTAGAAGTGCTGTTTGGGGAGTAGCCTAGAGACAGGGGCTTAAATTGGCGAAAGCTCGCCTGGCAGCGGAGCGCCAGCTCCATCCCAAGATCCAACTAACATAGTTTTAACTGCAGCACCTTATTGGCGAAAGCTCGCCTGGCAGCGGAGCGCCAGCTCCATGCCAAGATCCAACTAACATAGTTTTAACTGCAGCACCTTTAATCTACTACTAGTTCACTGCCTCCATACATGGTCCCCTTATCAAACGAGCTGTGTCAGGCAGAATTTTCAGGTGTTTCACCAGATACATAGTGGAACGCGGCCCATCTGTCGCCGCCATGCTGGAGACCTGAAGTTGCAATCATAGCAGCGCAATATGGATGCCCCATACTGTCGCTCTTAATCATGGAACCATTTCCGTAAAAACAATTAAAAATAGAACCGCTATGCTATTCCATTATTACTAGGTGAAATATTCAAACGACCCGGCCTGCTTTGAAAATTATAATTTTTTCAAAGTAAACGCTTCTGGCCCCCAGGCCCATTTTGGGTGGGGAGGAGCCGAGAGACAGGGGCTTGGACAGGCGAAATCTCGCCTGGCAGTGGACCGCCAGCTCCATCCCAAGATTAGGCAGCCTCGGTCGTCCTGACCAGAGCTAGCACTTGTGTTTTCAAGCTGCATGTGGCAAAGCGACCTGGCCTGTACGCCTTGGAGGTCTTTCTTGCCTGCCCGCGTAGCGGTTTGTCCGAGCGTGTTGTTTCAGCATGCTCGTGGCATCATCACACGATACGCGTACACACACGTGTCGACTGCACAGCGCTGACAGCTGACTCTTATCAAGAATAAGCCTGGATTTCTCTCGTTTTTCATTCTCCACCTGTGAAAGATTACTCAACCTGATATGTATGCACAGCACGGATCACATCCTTTGTCCCCTTCTCCTCCTCTTTGGTACACACACAGCAGAGAACTGTGCCTATTTTTTTGCCAGGGCAACTGGCTCTTGCTCATAGTACTCTATGAATTGAATTTTTGTTCTGAGGCCCCGAACCTACGGTCCTCTGTGTCTAAAATAAGTTTTGGGAGGCCCATACACACGCAATCTTTTATTTTTCTGAGACCACCGACCTGCTTCCTCTGGTTGTAAAACTTTTTTGGACTGCCATACATGCATCACATCCAAATTAAATGTCTCCATACAGCTCCCTCCAATTCGTCTTTTTTAGTGCTGGCTCCACACGTTGTCTCCATTGCTACCTCCACACCATCCGTCATCGTCCCTGCTCCTCCACAACCACTCGTTCCCTGCCCTTCCTCCACTCACATGGTCCCCTTAATCAAACGAGCTGTGTCGGCAAATTTTGGGTTGTTTTTTCATGGATTCCACATCAAACTTGTTAAACGTTGTTCCCACCCCCTGCTGTGTAATCCACAAAAGAACTGCAAACTTTTATCATTTACCGATATTATTTCAGCCGCTTCTTGCGCATTCTGTTTACATTCCCTCTCCACCCGCCGCCATAATGCCCAACTTATAAAACGCTACTCCTTTAGCTTATCTAACAGGTTCTTTAGAAATGCTGTTGTGGGAGTAGCCTAAGACAGGGGCTTAAATGGCGAAGCTCGCCTGGCAGCGGAAGCGCCAGCTCCATCCCAAGTATCCACTAACATAGTTTTAACCAGCAACCTTAAGCTCTACTAGTTCCTTAAGTTGCACTGCCTCCATACGGTCCCCTTATCAAACGATCTGTGTCTGCGAAATTTTCAGGTGTTCACTTCCCAGATACATATTGACCGGCCCATCTGTCGCCCGCCATGGCTGGAGACCTGCAGTTGTCATCATAGCGCGCAATAGGATGACCCATACTGTCGCTCTATATCGATGGACCCATTTCCGTAAAAACATTAAAAATAGAACCACTAATGCTTTCGCATTATTCCTAGTGAAATATTATCAAACACGAACTACCCGGCCTGCTTGAAATACATAATTTTTTTCACCAGTACAAACCGGCTTTTTCTTCTTGTCCCCCCTTCCCTTTTGTGTTGGGGCTCTTCTCTACCTCTCTCCCGTGTGCATTTTACATTCCCCCTCTAATCGATCTCCTTTCCATCTTCTCCCCTTCCCTTCGCAAGATTAGGCAGCCTCAGAGGCATCCATGCATGCTGCCCCTGCTGTTTCCTGTCCATTTCGCCTCCACGATCCTCCACAGCGTCCACCAATGTCTCCATGTGCAACTTTCAACTGTCTATACCACAGACACTGGAGCACGAGAGGATATGCAGCACATCATCCCCTTATCAAACGAGCTGTGTCAGGTGGAATTTTCAGGTGTTTCACCAGATACATAGTGGAACTCGGCCCATGTGTCACCATGCTGGAGACCTGAAGTTTCAATCATAGAAGCAATATGCCCCAGTAGTCACTCTTAATCATGGAAGTCGTCTCCATGGCTGCCTCCCCATGTCGTCCCTTTATCAAAAGAGCTGTGTCAGGCTCATTTTTCGGGTGTTTCACCAGATACGTTATGGAACTTGGTCACTATGTCGCCACCATGCTGTGTTATCGACTTAATATACCGTCAACCTTTTGTTCACATAGGAAATCATTTCAGCGCTTCTTGCTCACCTCCTTTGGTGAAACCTGAGTCCATTTAGGGTATGTCGCCATGACACTCTCTAGCCTGCTGCCGCTGCCTCTGCGTGCTGTCCCCTATAGTGTCAGGGTCAATTATTGGATGTTTTAGATGCTATCTAGCCTCATTCGGTCACTCTGTCATGGCCATGCTGTTGCCCATAATTTTGGCATAATGGTGCGAGTAAGCAGCCTCAGAGGCATCCATGCATGCTGCCCCTGCTGTTTCCTGTCCATTTCCGTGGTGTTTCGATCCTTTTCTGAGGTTCCCAGGTGTTTGGCCAAGCTTCCCTGTGCAGACCCTTGGTCCCCTTGAAAAATGCTCGAGTCTCCCATTGACTTCAATGGGGTTCGTTATTCGAGACGAGCACTCGAGCATCGGGAAAAGTTCGTCTCGAATAACGAGTACCCGAGCATTTTAGTGCTCGCTCATCTCTAGTCATGAGAACAAAATTCTGCAAGAAAAACCATTTCAGAACTTTTAAGTGTTTGTTTTAACATGAAGAAATCTGATAATCTTATGTGACTTTCTCTTTAAGTTCATATATAAGTTTCATGTATGAGGCTCAATGTTACATTTTCACAATCCAAGAGGAGAAGAAAGTCAAACAATTTCAACCACTTTCTTAGCAGACTGATGTTTTCTTCCATTTGGCTGATTTCCATCAGTCCTTACGAGCTCATGACCTCTGAAAGTCAGTTCTGACTGGGACATGCTCTTTGTCCTAATAGACCAGGTGCACAGTCACAGATTTGTTAAAATAATTCCATCTGTCCAAAAGTGACAAATCTCAGGCAGTTAACTGCTGGTGTCTGCAGCAAAATAGAAAATTTACACTGTTGGCCCATGTGGTTTTCCCAAAACTTTTTCCAAACTTTTATCAGGATCATACACAGATTAGGCCTCATGGACACGACCATGGGCAGAAACAGGAGAACCTTTGTGACCTGTTTAAGCCGGTTGCAGATGTGGGGGTTTAGTGCCTCTCGACCCTCACATCACCATATGTAATGAGTGGCTGCATTTCGTATCCGGCCAGGAATAGACCCTGCTCTTTGTGTTGTACTTTGGTCATGGAGTGATGTGACCTCAATGGGGCCTTGAGCAAGCTGCCATTTTTGCAGGTATCTCCCAGCCCTGTGCATCAGTCCTTAGTCTCCTACACGGACCTCGATTCATTATCAGAATATTTACCTACTGATGACACTTTACGATCTTGACAGTTGTCCCTTTCTGGACGAGGGAAACCCCACTGGTCAGGCTTCTCTGAATCTTTTAGAATTAAGTTTTTGTGACAAAGGAATTTAGTCAAATTTCACCCAAACCTTTTTTCAAAGATATTATGATGCCATATTATTAAATCTATAAATTGTACAGATGCATATAACACCCATTATATTTTTCATTGATGTAAAATGCTTCTATGTTTTAATTGTCCTTCTGTATTTCCTCATCGGTCATTCATGCTTATGCATGTCGTTATACAGAGGGGAACAGTCTGATAGCAGATTATTGGGGTGAGGACAACAAAATGCTGCATCAGACAGAGACAAGTGAGACCTGATCCACATCATCCATAGAGCGTCATCTCTCACATCAGAGCTGGACGGTGATTCATCTGATGACCCAGCTCGGAGAGAAGAAGCTCCATGGATGATGTAGACATTGCTCCCGACTATCTGATCTATCAGACAGACCCTCCCTGTGTACAGACCTCCATGTACAGAGCTGAGCGGTAAGAGATCAGGGCAGGGGAATGTACAGAAATTATTAGAGATGAGCGAACATGCTCGTCCGAGCTTGATGCTCGGTCGAGCATTAGGGTACTCGAAACTGCTCGTTGCTCGGACGAATACTTCGCCCGCTCGAGAAAATGGCAGCTCCCGCCGTTTTGCTTTTTGGCGGCCAGAAACAGAGCCAATCACAAGCCAGGAGACTCTGCACTCCACCCAGCATGACGTGGTACCCTTACACGTCGATAGCAGTGGTTGGCTGGCCAGATCAGGTGACCCTGGGATAGACTAGCCGCTGCCCGCGCTGCTCGGATCATTCTGTGTCTGGATGCCGGTAGGGAGAGAGCTGCTGCTGGTCAGGGAAAGCGTTAGGGTGTTCTATTAGCTTACTGTTAGGCAGGAGTGATTCTCAAAGAACCCAACAGCCCTTCTTAGGGCTACAATAACGTTCTACTTTTTTTATTTTAATTTGCATCTAGTACCATTTTGTGAGGAATTAGCAGGGGGACTTGCTACCGTTGTGTTTAGCTCTTAGTGGCACACATATCCATAGCAAAGACCGAAGTGGGAAAATTTAGTAGGGGTTGTGCTTCTATGTTTTAATTGTCCTTCTGTATTTCCTCATCGGTCATTCCCGCTTATGCATGTCGTTATACAGAGGGGAACAGTCTGATAGCAGATTATTGGGGTGAGGACAACAAAATGCTGCGTCAGATAGAGACAAGTGAGACCTGATCCACATCATCCAGAGAGCGTCATCTCTCACATCAGAGCTGGACGGTGATTCATCTGATGACCCAGCTCGGAGAGAAGAAGCTCCATGGATGATGTAGACAGCGCTCCCTACTATCTGATCTATCAGACAGACCCTCCCTGTGTACAGACCTCCATGTACAGAGCTGAGCGGTAAGAGATCAGTGCGGGGTCAGGGGAATGTACAGAAATGATGTTTTTTTTCAATATTAAACACTTGAAAACAATTCCTCACTCAATTCCTATTGACTTAGAAAATATATGATAAACTTCTTGATATGTGAAAGAGCTGAAACCCAAGAAAACAACATAGAGATACATAATTCCATGAAGGAAAACTTACTCTAGCAGTTACGTAGTAAGCAGCGTCTGTGTCATCCTCCAGGCTGTGTATTGGGAAGGGCTTCTGTAGTCTCGGATTATATAGGATCTGGCCCTTAAACATTGAATTTGTGCCACAAGGAAATTTCCCTGATGTTCTAATTATAGTAATTGTCCTGATCTTAATGTGACATAAGTTTTAAATTGTAACTTTATTTCCTGATCCCATGTCTACAGAGATTATTCTCTTAATTTATACAACATATAATGCACAACTGTAGAAGACTAAAAGTTGTACTTTAGGACCAGTGAAAGCACTTAGTCATTCATGTAGTGTGATCTATGGCCGGCTTCTCGTCTCAATGTTCTAGAATTGACCTCTGCACGCCTAAGATGTTTGTTCTTGTCCATATAATGTTTTTAGAGTAAAGCTTCAGTAAGTATTCAACACAAATGTTTAGAGAAAACCAAAGCACAAAAGTCTCCAAGATGAATCCCGTTTGGGCAATAGACCCAATTGACATTACCCTACAATTGTTGTTATTGTCTTCTATCACAGAAGAGCGCAACTAAAACCCAATGATAGTCTAGCTGTCAAGAAATGCAAGAGCTGCTCTCTGTCACTACCTACTTGCCAGGACTTGTGCTGACCCATTGGCAGCAATGGATGACGTTCCCTACTCTGATTATCCAATCAGAACAGATGACAGAGAGACAGACAGTCTCAAGCTAAGTCAGGATAAAGTTAAAAAAAAACAAAATGGCAGCGAGGTACAGAATGCTGAGGCAAAGAATAGTAATTAATATGGCAAGTCATAGTCGGAAATAGAAAAATTGTGTAACCTTCTCAATGACGGCTTAATGGCTGGATATTGGCTTCATTGAGAAGGTGAAACATTGTCTGTCTGATTACTGATGGAATAAAAGACACATTGGCCCAAATTTACCAAGGTCCTTGCACAATCTTGCACCCGGCTGGCACATGTATTTAAGAAGTGTCCGCGCCACACAACCCTTTTGTGTCTATACTCAATGCAACACAAATTTCTGCACTGAAAGGGGCGTTCCGTTGCACATGCAGACCTTGTGAAGAAATTAGCATGTAAAGTCCGACAGAAGTGACCTGCACGCCCCTGTTAAAGTCCAGTTTGCACTATTTTTAGTAAATCTGGGCAATTGCTTGTGGATTACTGCTTCATCCTATTTTATTGCTGTAGATGACAAAATGGTTTGGTAAAACCTCTAGAAGTTCTACCCCCATTGTTCATTTGTCATTTTGTTTTTTGATCAAATCTTTTTTTATTGACTCATTAACAATTTTTACATAAACACATACAACCCCCCAACCATCCCCGTCCCCCTCGCTTCCAGATACAACCCCCCCCTCTTCAGTAACAATCCGGACAAAATGCATATTACAATATCCACAGTAGGATCCGGATTGTACATGGGTGTACAGCTGAGACATTTTTACAGATATCAACAAAGAGTAAGATTTTTACAATCAATGAAATGCAGTTACATAAAGGCTGAGAATGGATTACATCGCAAATGTAAAGATGGAAGTCCCAGAGAGTCCCGCCAGGGACCCCATATTCATTCAAATTTCCCATTTGTTTTTCATTTACAATAAACACTTTTTTCTAACCGTATGATGTCATACATTTTATTGACATATGCCTCCAGCCCCGAAGCAATATGGCGGAGCCAATACATAGCAATGAGCTTCCTAGCCTAGCCTTTCCTACTAACCCCTGTATTCGCCTATCTTCCCAGTAATTCTGACCCAACAGGTCTAGAAGGCAGACCACTTGTGTAGCTGGTACAGTAACTCTAAACACTCTAGTGATCAGATTTAAGATATTTTCCCAAAACCTCCCCAAATTTCTAAATTCCCAAAGCATGTGTATCAGGTGAGCACCTTCCATACCACATCTTGGGCACAAGTCTTCACCACGCAGACCAACCCTATAAAGCCAGTGAGGAGTGGGATATGTAGTAAATATAGTTGAGATAAATGGTGGGCTTCACACAGGGACAATGGAGGAAAACTTCAGACCGTTGTTAGTCCATTAGGGGCCCTAAATCTTCCTCCCTCTTTACAAGGGCAGTCAAAGGGTATTTCGCATGTTGGGAGTCTAGGAGCATATTATAAACCTGAGATATACACTATGATGTCAGCCATTGCTAATATCAGTGTGTGCGCCTGCAGTGTGAGGTCTCAGTGTGCATGGATCTGCCGCTGCTGAAAGTAAGAGGGGGGGAATTTGATAAATGTGGGGAGGGGGGGGGGGGCGTGGTATAGCCATCTTTGAAAATGGCGGTGTGCAGCATTAGCTCCGCAATTTAACTCTCCCACCTCTTGCCAGCAACTCCCAGCACCCTCAAAGGTGCTTCACTTACCACCCCAAACATATGGGCAAGAGAGGTGGCACTACCAATCTGCTTACCAGGCGCATTATGGAGTATTTCTCAGCCACTGCAGGCTGCCAAAAACATGGCACGGCATAAGGAGGCTGGAGGTGTCTAGTCGGCCCGAACACTGAACTCCACTGAATACCGCACAGTGAACTACTCCACCAACAACTACACCAGGGAGAGACCCTAGGACGCCAAAATACCTGCCATTTAAGAAGCAGCTACAAGTGAATCCTCTGGCAGAGCTTTGAACCAAAGGGGAGACAAAGAAGCTGATGAGGTTAATGCCTTTATGGCATTTCAAACCTCCGATAAAACGGTAATGGAGCACTTACTTAACAATATGCTTGAAGCACTTCGATCCTCCCTGACATCCAACTTTCTTAAGCTAGTAAGTTACTTAAAGGACATCTATTTCCAGATCGAGGATTGTAAACCAAGAACACTGAATCTGCTATTCTTTTGGCTTCTTATGCCCTTGCTATGAAAAGGGCGCTTTAAAAATTATGCAAATGAGCCTGAGGGGCTCCAGGCTCCATTAACTCCTATAAAGCCTGGAGACCCTCAGGCTCATTTGCATAATTTTTATGCCCCTTTTTTCTTAAAAACTAGGGCATAAGGAGATAAAAGAAGAGCAGATCCTGGCAAAGGAGACACATACCAATAAGTTAGTGTTCTTGGTTTACAATCCTTGATCTGGTGATAGATGTCCTTTTTAGCCCTCTCCAGTCTAACATCCTTGACATTAAAGAACATGTTTCCCACATGGAATCCAAGATGGCCAAGTACGCCTCTGAGTTCAATAACCTTGCTGATGGGCACCAAGCTCTGGAAGAAAGAGTGTCCTATCTACAAGCCAAACTGGTTGATTTTGAGGACCGCAATAGACATTACAATATTAAATTCAGGCATAAAGGCTGTTTGCAGTCTCTGATAGACTATGAACTTTGTGTGGATAGGGCCCACAGGCTCCCCAACCCGAAAAACCTCCCCGACTTTATTGCCCCATTTTCCTTTTATCATACCAAGGATCAGCTGCTGGCCTACTGTACTAAAGTAAGCATCAATCTCTCGCAAATCCCTATGCCACTGTAAAGTTATATGTGGAACTCTCTGCTGCCACACTTCAGGCCAGTAGAGTTTTCCAGCCCTTAACTTTTTTTACAGATGGGGCTTCCCGACTAAGTTGGTAATTAAATACCAGGACTTGGTCCATGTGGTAAACTCACTCGATGAGGGTCTCAACCCATTCAGCTCCTGGGACCTGTTTGATGAGGACTAATCAGTCAAGCAGGTATAACCTGGTAGCTTGCCGGGGACCTGGTATCTATACTTCTTTATTTTATAAGATGATGTGACTATTTGACCACACACACTTATATGTTGGTAGTTGAATTACCCATCATATGTAACGGCTACTGCTCAATGATTGACGGGCTTTGTCTATGTTAATACCACACAAGCCCTAACTCTTAGAGTACAAATATTATACCTGAAAAATTGACTAACACGTTGTTCAGCTTGTTTTTAGTTTTTCTGTTTCATGACCTCATCATTAAGAGACTCATGGCCCATCACTATAATTGGGATTGACGTCACTACTGCACTTGTTCCACGGGGGAGACCTACCGTACTGCTGAGTACTGAAATATAGAGCAAGCTTCAGCATGGGTTTCAAAATCCTCTCAATCAATGTCAGAGGCTTGAATGGCCCTCAGTAGAGAGAGGCTATTACTCAGAATCGCGATGTGTTGTGCTCACAGGAGATGCATGTGGCAATTGATAAACCTCTGCAACTACATCACAAACATTTCCCAACAATAATCTCATCCTCATTTGTCAAGAAAAAATGAGGGGTATTGATAGCTTTTAGGGACACCTTGGCTGTGACTATACACTCTCAGATAGTAGACCCACAAAGCGTATACATTGTTGTGGTCTGTACCATTAACAATACAGACCTAACTCTGGTGAATTTATATGCTCCAAATAGACACCAGTTGAGATTTGTCCAAAAAGTGATAAGAGTTGCATCCAGGGTACAAAGGGGTCACTTATTGTTTTGTGGAGACTTCAACACCTCTCCAACACCCACAATTGATACTCCTTTACTCAACTAGACCATGTCATCTTTAAAAATACGCTTTTTGATGTCTGGAAAGTATTCCAGGCTGATGAGATAGACTTTACCTATTTCTCCTCCTGACACCAATTTTATACGAGAATTGACTTATTCTTGTCCAATTAAGACTTATTAGACAGAGTCAAAGGAGTGGCCATAGGAGAGATTGTGTGCTCTGGCCATGCCCCAATTACCATGTATTTGACCGACCAACATCCCAAACACCACAACTACTTATTTCTCCTCCCAACACCAAGCGTATAAGAAAATGTACTTATTCTTGTCCGATAAAGACTTATTAGACAGAGTTAAAGGGGTGGCCATAGGAGAGTGTGTGTGGTCAGACCAAGGCCTAATTACCATATCTTTGATCGACCAACATCCCAAACACAACCACTACATTTGGAGGCATAATACATTCTTATTAGCTAACGATCATGCCCAGATGATTAAAGCTTGTTGAAGCTGTAATACTACTCTCAGGATAACAAAGCTGAGAAACTACCAACCTCATGCAAAAGAGTAAAATCCTGTGCATACGCTACCCATCTACAAGGGAACACATCCTTTCCCCTCGGGGAATAGCTAGGGCTTTCCAGGAGTATTATAGTTAACATTATAATCTGAGAGACCACCCTGATATTTCGGTCCTGTCTCAAGAAGTCATTGATACATTCCTAGGGGGATCTCCCTGCCGTTCCAGGCAAACAAAATAACGGCTCAGCCAGGCTCCAGGCAATGCGTTTGACGTCCTTTATTTGTTCATAAGAAGATACAACATCCACGATGTGGGGAAACAGCAACAGCTTACGCGTTTCGGGTGGGTTAACCGTCCTTAGTCATAGCTGACACATAGTATCCTAACCAACATTAAATACTAAAAACAGCCGCTAAACCCCACCCCTACCAGAAGTCAATTACCGTACTCATCCTAGATGCAGACAAAAATGTGAAAAATTGCATACAATACAAAACATTCTGTCAGCGAGGTAAGTAAGCGTCTTCATGAATCCTGTATTAGACATTACATATGAGCGTACAATGCAGTCCATTCCGTTTGTAAGTGGCCTGTACGGTAATGCAAGTCACGTGATCGCAGGGTCACGCCGTGTCCGTGGCAACTGCGTCACGTGATACGTAGTCATGGGAGCAGAACGCCTACTGACATTGGGAAAGAAGGATTTGTTTGGCATCGCCGCGGAGATCAATGTTACATTTAGAATAGCGTGGGCCGTGTGTGCGGCATAAGGGATCTTGCGAATGGGACCAGCACAGCGAGGCCGAAGGCGCATCCTCCTTGGCGGTGGGTGAGGTAGAGCATACATCTAAAATTAGATGGAACACAGTTAGTGGCTAAGTAAACATTGAATAATAACATTAAAAAGGATAAAAACAACAATCGGACTTGTAAGGGTAGAGAGAATAGCAGGAGAGAATCGGAAATGGGTCAATAGTAATGCTGGCAGACGTTGATCACATGTGTCCCTGATATGAAAAAGAGAGGACTTAATAATGGTACATGAGTTCACGTCTAGCATTTAATCCATGTGGATAACACGTTTCCAATGTAAATATCCAATAAGCCTCTGAGAGACCACCCTGATATTTCGGTCCTGTCTCAAGAAGTCATTGGTACATTCCTAAGGGGGATCTCCCTGCCGTTCCTATCTCAGGCCCAACCATAATATCTGAACTCCAATCCCAGCACTCAAATGTTGGTCTATGGGTTTTTGTTAAACTCTTTCCCCTTAACAAATGGAAGAAGACAGGGCTGCCAATTCTCTCCCACCATTTTTAACCTCTCCATAGAACCGCTGGCAGAAGCAATTAGGTCCAATGACAAGATACGTGGTGTAGAGATTGGTAAAACATCCCACAAACTTGCCATTTGCAGATGATGTGATTTTAATGCATACTATTCCATCCTCAGCCCTAGAACATTCGTTTAAACAGCTAAATGCTTTTGGGGAAGTCTCCTAATATAAGCTCAACTGTTCCAAAACACGGATTATCCCCCCTTTCATCTCCTCCACAAATCTAGCCTCACTAAAGCGTGAATTTTACCTTGACTGGCAGACATCCACTATATCTTGGCTAGGGGTTAAACTGTCCTCACGCATAGCTGACCTCTTTGGACAAAACTTTCACGGACTACTACCCTGAGCTGAAAGACTATGCCACTCATATTTCCTTGTGGTTTGGGAGGATTGCCCTTTACAAAATGATGATCTTTCCCAAATTCCTATAACTCTTTTGCACTCTTCCTATTATACCGCCAAAATACATCCATGTCTATCTTGACAAAACACCGTCTTGCAGGTAGTTTGGGAGTCCCTATCCTAGAAAACTACTATACTGCCCGTATTGCCGACCAATTTACACATTGGTGGAACTCAAATACAGACAAACCATGGGTGAGACTAGAATTAGCTCTCACTAGCACCACATCTGTGAGACTTAGATTAATTGCAGCTATGTGTAAGCTAACCCCCCCCTATTTATTATACTGTACTCAATTTCAAGAAGCTGCTGTCATAACCAGACTCTGATGGTACCACACCCCATGCCGCCTCCTTCTCATATTCCCATCTTTATCGACCATGTGTTGGAGGGGTTGTAGGAATTTGGGCTCTCTGCTCCACATCCTCTGGAAGTGTGCACATCTCTCCTCCCTGTGGGCACAGATTAACTCATTGATCTCCTTCCTGCTCCTTAGACCATTTGTTCTTACACCCAAAATGGCATTACTACTGATAGACCTTAAAATGTTTAAGCTTTCACGGCGAGTAGTAATAGGCCACTTACTTCTTGCCACAAAGTTGGTGATCACTCGCTATTGGAAACAAACCCTGAGCCCACCCTTTTCTGAGGTGGTAGATATTATGAATACCACTTATGTATATGAAATTATCCCGTCCCTCAAATCTCAAGGTGCCAAACCCATTCCAGAAAAAATGCTACTTATGGTCTGGCTTCCCCTACTTTAAATAATAAGCCCAATGAGTCACTCGTTTCTACTGTTCCCTAGACTATGACACTGAGTGTAGTTATCCTATATGTTTTCTGATACTATATGATCTCTGATATTTGCTAAACTTCTTGTTCTTTGATTCCTCCTTAATGTTTAGAATAACTTTTTTTTTTCAACACCAAATGTAGATATTACACCTCCTGATACTTATGGCTTATGCTGGGTATACCACCCAAGGAAAACTCTACACCCTAAGCTCCTAAGCGTAAAGGAGCTTTAAATATAGCCATTGCACTCTCCATTGGCTATCAATAAACATATGTATTGTGATTAAGTGATTAAGTCTAGACTCTGGAATACATGTTAATGATTCCGACTGCGTCCGGATTTGTTGTAGTTGCTTAACCTTTGTCAATTTATTTGAAAAAAAAAAAACAAATAAAATGTGAAAAAAAAGAATTGGACAATTGTGCAATCTGAAATGGTCTTTGTATGTTTTGTCTAAACAGGATAAGAGTCGGAATTCAGGCATGGGTCAGAATGGGGAGCAATCACGGGTGGTCAAGGTGATGTAGTTCAGCATTGGGGATATGTTCAATAATCAGAAGTGGTTAGAGACAATTTAAGAGCAGAGGGCAAATGCCATACAGCAAGACTACAACATTAAAAGTCTTTGATCAAGCTATTTATATTCCCCGAGGAAAGTGGGAATCGGCTGGGGTAGATTTTACAAGTTTCGGCACCTTATTGGCCTACAGAACCCTTATACAGAAACACGGATGTCGGTGAGTAGCCTTGGTTTGATTTAATCATTATTACCAGGTACCAAGAATGAATAATTCTAGACATTACTTCCTTGGTTGCATCACCTGTTTTTTATATTGTCCCGGTTATTTCCCTTTTTCTCAAAATTATATACACTCACCGGCCAGTTTATTAGGTACACCATGCTAGTAATGGGTTGGACCCCTTTTGCCTTCAGAACTGCCTTAATTCTTCGTGGCATAGATTCAACAAGGTGCTGGAAGCATTCCTCAGAGATTTTGGTCCATATTGATATGATGGCATCACATAGTTGCCGCAGATTTGTCGGCTGCACATCCATGATGCGAATCTCCCGTTCCACCACATCCCAAAGATGCTCTATTGGATTGAGATCTGGTGACTGTGGAGGCCATTTGAGTCCAGTGACCTCATTGTCATGTTCAAGAAACCAGTCTGAGATGATTCCAGCTTTATGACATGGCGCATTATCCTGCTGAAAGTAGCCATCAGATGTTACAGAGTACATTGTGCTCATAAAGGGATGGACATGGTCAGCAACAATACTCAGGTAGGCTGTGGTGTTGCAACGATGCTCAATTGGTACCAAGGGGCCCAAAGAGTGCCAAGAAAATATTCCCCACACCATGACACCACCACCACCAGCCTGAACCGTTGATACAAGGCAGGTTGGATCCATGCTTTCATGTTGTTGACGCCAAATTCTGACCCTACCATCCGAATGTTGCAGCAGAAATCGAGATTCATCAGACCAGGCAACGTTTTTCCAATCTTCTACTGTCTAATTTCGATGCGCTTGTGCAAATTGTAGCCTCAGTTTCCTGTTCTTAGCTGAAAGTAGTGGCACCCAGTGTGGTCTTCTGCTGTTCGACGTACTGTGCGTTCAGAGATGCTCTTCTGCCGACCTTGGTTGTAACGGGTGGCAATTTGAGTCACTGTTGCCTTTCTATCAGCTCGAACCAGTCTGCCCATTCTCCTCTGACCTCTGGCAACAACAAGGCATTTCCGCCCACAGAACTGCCACTCACTGGATGTTTTTTCTTTTTCGGACCATTCTCTGTAAACCCTAGAGATGGTTGTGCGTGAAAATCCCAGTAGATCAGCAGTTTCTGAAATACTCAGACCAGCCCTTTTGGCACCAACAACCATGCCACATTCAAAGGCACTCAAATCACCTTTCTTCCCCATACTGATGCTCGGTTTGAACTGCAGGAAATTGTCTTGACCATGTCTACATGCCTAAATGCACTGAGTTGCCGCCATGTGATTGGCTGATTAGAAATTAAGTGTTAACGAGCAGTTGGACAGGTGTACCTAATAAAGTGGCCGGTGAGTGTAAGTCACACAACAGATTCATAATCTGAGAAAAAAAAGGTACAGTCACTGGGAAACGTTGCACCATATAAAAATAGGATCTTATGTGAGATCTTCATCGTCAGACTGTTCAGCTTTACGGGGCAGAGACGGAGAGTTGGAGGATTGGAGGAGGAGGACAATGGAAAGTCAGGCCAGTGCGGGGGTGAATTCTTACGCGTTGGGCTCTGGCGGCATTATGGCCAGTTTATGCTACGGACTTGCCTACCCGTGACCCTGCGTTCAAAGAATTATATTCCAGCAACCATTACTGGGATTGTCACTCTCTGGACCACGGTACAAGCAAATGTCACATCTCATCCCATGGAGAGGAAAGGGTGTAGAATGCATGAATACCAGCAGGCCCTGCGTGCACAAAGCTGAAAACAGTAGTCCTTATGACGCTGGCTGAGCGGAGATGGGCGTATTGCGGGACAATTAGCGAGGGAGAGTTAGGCGGAGTGATAGCTGTTCCAGCAACTGGAAGGGTGGACGCTTTTACAAGGCTTTTGCCAGCTTTGTAGTACACCCAGCAAGACACTGTCACCACCCATCTCGCAGGAGTAGAGGCGATCGATGCTTTACAGAAAGATGGTAGGAGAATAGCTGACCATAACCATCGTCCTAAATGATCACACAGCTCCCACACTACGGGGTTTCAAAGCTGGAATGTGGCACGAATGGACGCTGTACGCTGGGGGATTCGTGCTGCCCTTGACCATGCGTTGGCGAGCGGGTTTTCAAGTGCAGCTGGTGGCACTTATCACCGATAATGCGTACACGCCGTCAGACTGACAGCGACTGACAGGCTGCCGCTTATAGATGAATAATAGCCTGGATTTCTCCGATATTTCATCTTCACATGTGAAAGAGCTCAACCTGAACTATTGTCCTACTCACTCTCCTCCCAATTTTACCTCCCTCTCCTCCTCTTGTACAGTCTAAAGCAGAGGAAACTGGTATTTTGTGCCAGGGCCAAATGGCATTCTAGCTTATAGTACTCTATGTATTTAATTTTCTGGAGGGCCACCTACCGGTCTCTGTTTTAAGCAATTTTGGGAGTGGCCAATACAGGCACTTCAATCTATTTAATTTTCATGGAGGACCACCTACCTGCTCCTTGGTTTGTGAAAACTTTTTGGACGCCACTATCAGGACGATCCAAAATGATAATTGTCTATCATATGCTCAGTCCTCAACATGTCGTCTTTATAGATGCTCCAAAGGTGTCTCCATTGCTACCTTGCATCAAGTCATCGCCATAGCTGCCTCAACAAAAGTCGTCAATATAGATGCCTCAATACATGGCCCCTTATCAAACGAGCTGGTCAGGCGAATTGGGTCGTTTTCATGGATTCCACACCAAATTGTTACTTTGTGAGCCACCATCTGTTGTAATCCCCAAAATTATACTGCAAACATTATCATTTACCGATAATTATTTACAGCGATTCTTGCGATCTGTTTACATTCCCTCACCCGCCACTATCCAAAACTATTATGAAGACGATATACACTTGATCTTATACAAAAGGTTATTAGAAGTAGCTGTGTGGGGAGTAGCCTAGGACGGGGCTAAATGCGAGAAAGTCGTTGTACTTTCTTTGTTTTTTCGTGAAGCTCGCCTGCAGCGGGAAGCGCTCCAGCTCCATGTCCCACGATCCAACTAACATAGTTTTAACTGCAGCACCTTAATCTATATAAAGTTCACTGTCCTCCATACATGGTCCCTTGATCAAAACGATCTGTGTTCAGGGCAGAATTTTCATGGTGTTCATCCCTGATACTAGGGAACGCGGCCCATCGGTCGCCGCATCATGCTTGGAGACCTGTAAGTGGCAATCATAGCAGCGCACTATGGATGCCCCATTATGTCGCTCTTAATCAGGAACCTATTTTCAGTATATAATAAAACAATTACAAAAGAACCACTATGCTATTCTGTTATTCAGGTGAAATATTCAAAGACTCGGCCTGCTTTGAAAATTTATAATTTTTTCAAAAGTAAACGCTTCTGGCCCCAGGCCCATTTGGGGTGCGGGAGGAGCGAGAGAAAGGGGCTGTCTTGGAATAGGCAAAATCGCCTCATGGCAGCGGACCGCCAGTCCATCCTAAAGTTAGGCAGCTAGCAGAGCATACATGCATTGCTGCCCCTGAGTTTTACTGTCCTATTCGCCTCCAAGATCCACACAGCGTCCACCAATGTCTCCATGTGCAATTTCAACTGTAGTTATACCACAGACGCTTGGAGCAGGATGAGGATAGGCAGACATCAATCCCCTTATCAAACGAGCGGCGGCAGCGGAATTGTCTGGGGTTTCACCAGAGACATAGTGGAACTCGGAGTGAATTGTCACCATGCTGGAGACCTGAACGTTTAAATCATAGAGAAAGCATATGGCTGCCCCGTAGTCACTCTTAATTTATATGGAAAGTAGTCTCCATGGCTTGGCCTCAACATGTCGTCCTTTATCAAATAGAGCTGTGTCAGCTCCATTTTTCGGGTGTTTCACCAGATAGTTAGGACTGGTCACTATGTCGCCACCATGCGTGTTATCGATTAAATATACCGTCAACCTTGGGTTCACATAGGAAAATCATTTCAGCGCGTCTTGCTTACCTACTTGGTGAAACCTGAGTCCATTTCGGGTATGTCGCCATTGACACTCTCTGGCCTGCTGCCGCTGCCTCTGCGTGCTGTCCCCTATCGTGTCAGGGTCACTTATTGGAGGTATTAGGATGCTATCTAGCCTCAATCGGTTCACTCTGTCATGGCCATGCTGTTGCATCTTTCGGCAGAATGGTGCGAGTAAGCCGCCTCAGAGGCATCCATGCATGCTGCACCATTGCTGTTTCCTGTCCATTTCGTGGTGTTTAGATCTTTTCTGAGTTCCAGGTCAATGTTTGCGACAAGCTTTCCCTGTGCAGACCCTTGGTCCCCTTGAAAAATGCTCGAGCTTCTCCCATTGACTTCAAATGGGGTTCGTTATTCGAGGACGAGCACTCGAGCATCGGGAAAAAAAGTTCGCCCACGAATAACGAGTTACACGAGACATTGTAGTGCTCGCTCATCTCTAGTCATGAGAACAAATTCTGAAAGAAAAACCATTCAGAAACTTTATTGTTTGTATTTTAAGATTGAAGAAAATCTGATAATCTTATGTGACTTTCTCTTTAAGTTCATCTATAAGTTTCATGTATGAGGCCTCAATGTTACATTTTCACATCCAGAGGAGAAGAAGTCAAAACCATTTCAACCACTTTATAGCAGGACTGAGTTTTCTTAAATTTGGCTGATTTACATCAGCCTTACGAGCTCATGACCTCTGGTGAAGTCAGTTCGATGGGGACATGCTCTTTGTCCTAATAGACAGTGCACAGTCCACCAGGATTTGTTAAAATAATTACCACTGTCCAAAAGTGAAAATATCAGGCAGTTAACTCTGGGTTGTCTGCCGCAAAATAGAAAATTTAAAATGTTGGCCCACTGTGGTTTCCCAAAACTTTTTCCAAACTTTTATCCCGGTCAATAACAAAATAATGTCAAATTTCTTGAGAGTTCATGGATCATCACAGATAGCCTCACGCACAGACATGGGCAGAAAAGGAGAACCTTTGTGACCGTTTCAGACCGGATTGCAGATGTGTGGGGTTTAGAAGCCTCTAGACCCTCACTATCACCATAGGAAATGCGCGGCTTGCATACGTATCCGGCCAGGAATAGACCCTGCTCTTTGGAGTTGTAGCTTTGGTCATGAGAGTGATGAGACCTCATGGGCCTGAGCAAAGATGCCATTTGCAGGTACCCAGCCCTGTGCATCAGGCTAGTCTCCTACAAGGAACCTCGATTCATTATTCAGAATCTTACCTAATGATGACACTTTACGATCTTGAACAGTTGTCCCTTTCTGGACGAGGGAAACCCCCACTGTCAGGCTTCTCTGAATCTTTAGAAAATTAAGTTTTGTGACGAATTTAGTCAAATTTCACCCAAACCTGTTTTCAAAGGATATTTGATGCCCTATTATTAAAATCTCTAAATTGTTAACAGATGCAACCATTATATTTTTCATTGATTGTTAAAAGGCTTCGTTTTTTTTATTGTCCTTTGTATTTTCTACATCGGTCATTCCCGCTTATGTATGTCGTTATACAGAGGGGAACAGTCTGATAGCAGATTATTGGGGTGAGGACAACAAAATGCTGCGTGTCAAGTAGAGACAAAGTGAGGACCTGATCCACATCTCATCCAGAAGAGCTATCTCTTCACATCAGGCGGACGGAGATTGATCTGAGGGACCCAGCCGAGAGAGAAGCTCCATGATGATGTAGACATTGCTCCCGGACTACTGATCATAGGACAGGACCCTCCCTGTGTACAGACCTCCATGTACAGAGCTGAGCGGTATAAAGAGACAGGGCAGGGGAATGTACAAAATGATGTTTTTTTTTCAATATTAAACAACTTGAAAAACAATTCCTCACTCAATTCTATTGACTTAGAAAATATATGATAAACTCTTGATATGTGAAAGAGTCTGAAACCCAAGAAAAACAACATAGAGTACATAATTCATGAAGGAAAACTTACTCTAGCAGTACGTAGTAAGCAGCGTCTGTGTCATCCTCCAGGCTGTGTATTGGGAAGGCTTCTCTAGCTTCGGATTATATAGGATCTGGCCCTTAAACATTGACTTTGTGCCACAAGAGAAATTTCCCTGAGGGTCTAATTATAGTAATTGTTTCTGATCTTAATGTGACATTTGTTTTTAAATTGTAACTTTATTTCCTGATCCCATGTCTGCAGAGATTATTTCTTATTTATCAACATATAATGCACAACTGTAGAAGACTAAAGTTGTACTTAGGACCAGAGAGAGGAAAGCACGTAGTCATTCATGTAGGTGAGTCTATGGCCGGGCTTCTAGTTCTCAATGTTCTAGAATTGACCTCTGCATCCATAAGATGTGTGTTCGTCCAATATAATGTTTTTAGAGTAAAGCTTCAGTAAGTATTCAACACAAAACACAAATGGTTAGAGAAAACCAAAGCACAAAAGTCTCCAAGATGAATCCCGTTGGGCAATAGAACCAATTGACATTACCCTACAATTGTTGTTAGTGTTCTTCTATCCACAGAAGAGCGCAACTAAAACCAATGATTAGTCTAGCTGTCAAGAAATGCAAGAGCTGCTCTCTGTCACTACTACTTGCCAGGACTTGTGCTGGACCCATTGGCAGCAATGGATGACGTTCCTACTCTGATTATCACAATCAGAAACAGATGACAGGAGACAAGACAGGCTCAAGCTAAGTCGGATAAAGTTAAAAACAAACAAAATGGCAGCGAGGGTACAGAATGCTGAGGCAAGAATAGTAATTTAATATGGCAAGTCATAGTCGGAAATAGAAAAAAATTGTGTTTAAACTTCTCAATGATGACTTAGGCTGGATATTGGCGTCATGAGAAGGTGAAAACATTGTCTGTCTGATTACTGATGGAATAAAAGACACATGGCCAGATTACTAAGGTCCTTGCACAATCTGCACCCGGCTGGCACATGTATTAAGAAGTGTCCGCGCCACACAACCCTTTGGTCTATACTCAAATGCAAAACAAATTTCTGCACTGAAAGGGGCGTTCCGTTGACACATGCAGACCTTGCGATGAAATTAGCATTAAAGTCCGAACAGAAGTGACCTGACGCCCCTGTTAAAGTCCAGTTTCATGTTTTTAGAAATCGGGCAATTGTGGGATTACTGCTTCATCCTATTTTTATTGGAGATGACAAAATGGGTTGGTAAAAAACCTTTAGAAGTTCTACCCCTGTTGTTCATTTGTTCATTTTGTTTTTGATCAAATCTTTTTTATTGATTTATTACAATTTTTACTAAAACATATACACCCCCCAACCATCCCCGTCCCCCTCGCTTCCAGATACAAACCTCCCCCCTCTTCCGTAAACAACTCGGACAAAATGTAGTTACAATATCCACAGTAGGATCCGGATTGACATGGGTGTTACAAGTGAGACATTTACAGATATCAACAAGAGTAAGATTTTTACAATCAATGAAATGCAGTTACATAAAGGCCTGAGAATGGATTACATCGCAAATGTAAAGATGGAGAGTTCCCAGAGAGTCCCGCCAGGACCCCATATTCATTCAAATTTCCCATTTGTTTTTCATTACAATAAACCTTTTTTCTAACCGTATGATTTATTTTATTGACATAGCTCCAGCCCTGGAGCAATTAGTGGAGCCAATACATAGCAATGAGCTTCGATAGGCCTTTCCTACTACCCCTGTATTCGCCCATCTTCCCAGTATTCTGACCCCAACAGGTCTAGAATGCAGACCACTTGTGTAGCTGGTACAGTAAAACATCTATTAGCAGTACAGATTAGATATTTTCACAAAACCTCCCACAATTTCGAAATTCCAAAAGCATGGTGTATCAAGTGAGCACCTCCATACCACATCTTGGGCACAAGTCTTCACCAACGCAGAACAAACCCTATAAAAGCCAGTGAGGGAATGTGATATTAGTTAAATATAGTTGAGATAAATGGTGGGCTTCACACGGGGACAATGGAGGAAAATTCAGGACCGTGTTTAGTCCATTAGGGGCCCTAAATCTTCCTCTCTCTTTACAAGGGCAGTTAAAGGGTATTTCGCATGTGGGAGTCAGGAGCATATTATTAAACTGAGATATACAACTATGATGTCAGCCATTGGCTAATATCAGTGTGTGCGCCTGCAGTGTGATGGTCTCAGTGTGCACGGAACTGTCGTGTGCTGAAAGTAGAGGGGGGGGGCAATTGGATAAATGTGGGGAGGGGGGGCGTGGTATAGCCACCTTTGAAAATGGCTGTGTGCAGCATTAGCTCTGTCTGCTGAGCAGCAATTTAACTCTCCCACCTCTTGCCAGCGACTCCCAGCACCCTCAAAGGTGCTTCACTTACCACCCCAAAACATTATGGGCAAGAGAGGTGACACTACAAATCTGTACCAGAGCGAATCGGAGTATTTCTCAGACCACTGCAGGCTGCCAAAAAAACTGGCACGGCATAAGGAGGCTGGAGTGTCTGTATAGTGGGGCCAGAACACTGAAACTCCACTGAATACCGCATTAGGAACTACTCCACCAGCACTACACCAGGGGAGGAGACCCTAGGACGCCAAAATACCTGCCATTTAAGAAGCAGCACAAGTGAATCCTCTGGCAGGATCCAGAGCTTGAACCAAAGGGGAGGACAAAGAAGCTGATGAGGTTAATGCCTTGGCATTTCAAAACCTCCGATAAAACGGTAATGGAGCACTTACTTAACAAATGCTTGAAAGCACTTCGATCCCCCTGACATCACAACTTGCTTAGCTAGGAGTTACTTAAAGGACATCTATTTCCAGATCGAGGATTGTAAACCAAGAACACTGACATACTGATGTGTGCCCCCTCTGGCAGGATCTGCTATTCTTTTGGTTTCTTATGCCCTTGCTATGAAAAAGGTGCTTTAAAAATTACGCAAATGAGCCTGAGGGGCTCCAGGCTCCATTGACTCCTATAAAGCCTGGAGACCCTCAGGCTCATTTGCATAAATTTTAAAGCCCCTTTTCCCTTAAAAACTGGGGCATAAGAAGATAAAAGAAGAGCAGATCCTGGCAAAGGGGACGCATACCAATACATTAGTGTTCTTGGTTTACAATCCTTGATCTGTGATAGATGTCCTTTAGCCTATCCAGTCTAACATCCTGACATTAAAGAACTGTTCCCACATGGAATCCAAGATGGCCAAGTACGCATCTGAGTTCAATAAACCTTGCTGATGGGGCACAAGCTCTGGAAGAAAGTGTGTCCTATCAAAGCCAAACTGGTTGATTTTGAGGACCCGCAATAGACATTACAATAGTAAAATTCAGGCAAAAAGGCTGTTTGCAGTCTCTGCAAAGACTATGAACTTTGGTGGATAGGGCCCACAAGCTCCCCAACCGAAAAACCTCCCCGACTTAACTTCCAGAGACGTTATTGCCCCATTATTTATTATATCATACCAAGGATCAGTGCGGCCACTGTACTAAGCAAGCATCAATCTCTCGCAAATCCCTATACCATGAAAGTTATATGTGAGAACTCTCTGCTGCCACACTTCAGGCCAGTAGAGTTTTCAAGCCCTTAACTTTGGTACAGATGGGGCTTCCCGACAGTTGGTAATTAAATACACAGGACTTGGTCCAGTGGGTAAAAATCAATGATGAGGGCCAGCCCATTCAGCTCCTGGACCTGTTTGATGAGGACTAATCAGTGCAAACAGGTATAACCTGGATAGCTTGCCGGGGACCTGGTATCTATACTTCTTTATTTTATAAGATGATGGATATTTGGACCAAACACAGTATATGTTGTAGTTGAATTACCATCATATGTAACGGGCTACGCTCAATAATTGACGGGCTTGTCTATGTAATACCACACACCGCCTAACTCTTAGAGTACAAATATTATACCTGAAAAATGACTAACACGTTGTTCAAGTTGTTTGTAGTTTTTTCTGTCTTCATGAGGCACCATCATAGAGAATCAGGCCATCAAATTAATGGGGATGACGTCACTACTGCACTTGTTCCAGGGGGAGAGGACCTACCGTACTGCTGAGTACTGAATATAGAGCAAGCTTCAGATGGTTTCAAAATCCTCTCAATCAAGTCAGAGGCTTGAATGGGCCCTCAGTTAGAGAGAGGCTATATCAGAATCGCGAAGGTGTGTTGTGCTCACAGGAGATGCATGTGGCAATTGATAAACCTCTGCAACTACAATCACAACACTTCCCAACACAATTCATCCTCATTGTCAAGAAAAAATGAGGGGTATTGATAGCTTTTAGGGACACTGGCTGTGGACTATACACTCTCAGATAGTAGAACCCACAAAGGTTATACATTGTTGGTGGTCTGTTAACCAATAAAAATACAGACCTTAACTCTGGTGAATTATATGCTCCAAATAGAACAACAGTGAGATTTGTCCAAAAAGTGATAAGAGTTTGCATCCAGGGTACAAAAGGGGTTCCTTATTGTTTTGTGGAGACTTCAAAACACCCCTCCAAACACCCACAATTGATTTACTCATTTACTTCAACTAGACACATGTAATTTTGAAAATATGCTTTGTTGATATCTGGAAAGAGTCAAAAGGGTGGCCATAGGAGAGATTGTGTGCTCAGGCACCAAGCGACCAATTAGCATGATTGATACCGACCAACATCCCAAACACCACACCTACTTTTCTCCTCCCAACACAAGTGTATTAGAAAATTGACTTTTCTGTCCAATAAAGACTATTAGACAGAGTCAAAGGGTGGCCATAGGAGAGTGTGTGGGTCAGACAAGGGCCTACTACATATCTTTGACCAGACCAACATTCCCAAACACAACCACTACATTTGGAGGCATAATACTTCATTATAGTACCGATTATGCCAAGATGATTAAAGTTGTTGAAGCTTGTAATACACTCTCAGGTAACAAAAAGCGAGAAGAAAACCAAAAAAACCTCATGCAAAAGAGCGTAAAATCCTTGTACATACGCTACCCATCTACAAAGGGAACAGATCCTTCCCTCGGGGAATAGCTAGAGCTTTCAGGAGTTTAACGAATAATTCTGAGAGGACCACCCTGATATTCGGTCACTGTCTCTAGAAATTCATATGAACATTTCCTAAGGGGGGATCTCCCTGCCGTTCCTTATTACAGGCCAAAACATAATATCTTGAACTCCAATCCCAGCACTCAACTTTGGTGCTATGGGTTTTGTTACAACTCTTCCCTCTTAACAAATGGAAGAAAGACAGGGCTGCCAATTCTCTCCCACCATTTAACTCTCCATAGAACGCCTGGCAGGAGCAATTCGGTCCAATGACAAGCATAGAGTGGTTAGTGATAGGTAAAAACATCCCACAAACTTGCCATCCAGATGATGTGATTTAATGCTTAACTATTCATCTACAGCCTCCTAGAACATTCGTTGAGTTGAGACTGCAAATGCTTTTGGGGAAGTCTCCTAATATAAGCTCAACTGTTCCAAAACACGGATTCCCCCCCTTTCATCTCCTCCACAAATCTAGCCCACTAAAGCGGGAATTTTACTTGACTGGCGAACATCCACTATATCTTGGCTAGGGGTTGTTAAACTGTCCCACGCATAGCTGGACCTCTTGGACAAAACGTTCACGGGACTACTACCTGAGCTGAAAGACGTATGCCACCATATTTCCTGTGGTTTTGAAGGCTTGCCCTTTCAAAATGATGATCTTTCCCAAATTCCTATAAACTCTTTTGCACTTTCCTATATACCCGCCAAAATACATCCATGTCTATCTGACCAAACCACCGTCTTGCAGGTAGTTTGGGGAGTCCCTATCTAAAACAAAAAAAACTACTATATGCCCATATGCCGACCAATTTAACACACATTGGTGGAACTTCAAATACAGGACAAACCATGGGTGAGACTAGAATAGCTCTCACTAGCACCACATCTGTGAGGACTTATATTGCCGAGCTATGTGTAAGACCCCCCCCCCTTTATTTATATGTACTCAATTTCAAGAAGCTGCTGTATAACCAGATTCTGATGGTACCACACCCCATGCCGCCTCTTCTCATATTCCATCTTTTACGACATGGTGCTGAGGGTTGTAGGAATTTGGCTCTCTGCTCCACATCCTCTGGAAGTGTGACCAATCTCTCTCCTGTGGGCACAGATTAACTCATTGATCTCCTTCCGCTCCTTAGACCATTTGTTCTTACCACCCAAAAATGGCATATAATACTGATAGACCAAAATGTTTAAGCTTTCACGGCGAGTAGTAGTAGACCACTCCCTTCTTGCCAACAAAGGTTGGATTCACCGCGTATTGGAAACAAACCCTGAGCCCCACCCTTTTTGGGGTGGTTAGATTGGAATACCACTTATGTTATGTAGTGAAATTCCCGTCCACAAAAATCTAAGGTGCCAAACCCATTCCAGAAAAATGATATATGTCTGGCTTCCGACTTTAAATACTAAGCCAATGAGTCACTCGTTTCTACTGTTCCTGACTATGTCACTGGTGCAGAGTGTTTAGTTATCCTATATGTTTTCTGATTACTATATAGATCTCTGATATTTGCTAAACTTCTTGTTCCTTTGTTCCTCCTTAATGTTAGAATAAACTTTTTTTTCAAACCAATGTAGATATTACACCTCCGGATACTTAGGCTTATGCGGGTATACCACCCAGGAAAAAACTCAACCCTTAATGCTCGCTAAGCGGAAAGGAGCTTTAACTATAGCCATTTGCACTCTCCATGGCTATCAATAAAATATGTATTGTGATTAAGTGATTAAGTCTAGACTCTGGAATACATGTTAATGATTCACGACGAGTCCGGATTTGTTGTAGTTGCTTAACCTTTGTCAATTTATTGAAAAAAAAAAAAAAACAAATAAAATGTGAAAAAAAAGAAATGGGACAATTGTGCAATCTGAAATGGTCTTTGTGATGTTTGTCTAAACAGGATAAGAGTCGGAATTCAGGCATGGGTCAGAAGGGGGAGCAATCAGGGTGGTCAAGGTGATGTAGTCGTCAGCATTGGGGATAGTTCAATAATCAGAAGTGGTTAGAGACAATTTAAGGCAGAGGGCAAAAGCCATACAGCAAGACTAAAACATTAAAAGTCTTGATCAAGCTATTATATTCCCCGAGGAAAGTGGGAATCGGCGGGTGGGGTAGATTTTACAAGTTTCGACGCACCTTATTGGACTACAGAACCTATACAGAAAACACGGATGTAGGTGAGTAGCCTTGGTTTGATATTAATATTAGACCAGGTACCAAGAATGAATAATTCTAGACATTAATCCTTGGTGCATACCTGTTTTTTAATATCGTCACGGTTATTTCCCTTTTCTCAAAATTATTACAATCACCGGCCAGTTATTAGGTACACCATGCTAGTAATGGTTGGACCCCCCTTTTGCCTTCAGAAACTGCCTTAATTCTTCGTGGCATAGATTTCAACAAAGGTGCTGGAAGCATTCCTCAGAGTCTTTTGGTATACAATGTTGCCGCAGAGTTTCGGCTGCAACATCCATGATGCGAATCTCCCGTTCCAACAATCCAAAGATGCTCTATTGGATTGAGATCTGGTGACTGTGGAGGCCATTGAGTACAGTGAACTCATTGTCATGTTCAAGAAACCAGTCTGAGATGATTCCAGCTTTATGACATGGCGCATTATCCTGCTGAAAGTAGCCATCAGATGTTGGGTACATTGTGGTCATAAAGGGATGGACATGGTCAGCAACAATACTCAGGTAGGCTGTGGTGTTGCAACGATGCTCAATTGGTACCAAGGGGCCCAAAGAGTGCCAAGAAAATATTCCCCACACCATGACACCACCACCACCAGCCTGAACCATTGATACAAGGCAGGTTGGATCCATGCTTTCATGTTGTTGACGCCAAATTCTGACCCTACCATCCGAATGTTGCAGCAGAAATCGAGATTCATCAGACCAGGCAACGTTTTTCCAATCTTCTACTGTCCAATTTCGATGAGCTTGTGCAAATTGTAGCCTCAGTTTCCAGTTCTTAGCTGAAAGTAGTGGCACCCAGTGTGGTGTTCTGCTGTTCGACGTACTGTGCGTTCAGAGATGCTCTTCTGCCGACCTTGATTGTAACGGGTGGCGATTTGAGTCACTGTTGCCTTTCTATCAGCTCGAACCAGTCTGCCCATTCTCCTCTGACCTCTGGCATCAACAAGGCATTTCCACTCACAGAACTGCCGCTCACAGGATGTTTTTTCTTTTTCGGACCATTCTCTTTTAACCCTAGAGATGGTTGTGCGTGAAAATCCAGTAGATCAGCAGTTTCTGAAATACTCAGACCAGCCCTTCTGGCACCAACAACCATGCCACATTCAAAGGTACTCAAATCACCTTTCTTCCCCATTGTCTTGACCATGTCTACATGCCTAAATGCACTGAGTTGCCGCCATGTGATTGGCTGATTAGAAATTAAGTGTTAACGAGCAGTTGGACAGGTGTACCTAATAAAGTGGCCGATGAGCGTAAGTCACACAACAGATTCCTAATCTGAGAAAAAACAGGTACAGTCACTGGGAAATGTTGCACCATATAAAAATAGGATCTTATGTGAGATCTTCATCGTCAGTTTTGTATGATGGTTTATTTCATCTTTAATAATTTCCGACAAGCTTTTATTATGTCCTTGTTGCGTAGACTATAGATGAGAGGATTGATCATGGGCACCACTGTGACATAGAACGCTGATAAGATCTGCTTCATGATCGCTGTGCGGTCAGAGAATAATGCCAGGTATGATATTGAACCTGCAGAGTAATAGATAGTCATGACAATGAGATGGGACAAGCAGGTGGAGAAGGTTTTTCTCCTTCCTTCCTTTGATTTAATGGATAATATCACACGGACAATTTTTCCATAGGACAACACATTGCAGATGGTTGGGAAAAGTCCAAAGACCATGAGCTCTGCATAGATCAGGATATTGAACTCAGAGGAGCCTCCACAAGATGCATTAAATATGTCCATTGCATCACAGAAGAAATTTTGAACACTTGCAACTCCACAGAAATTTATTTTGAGGAGAAAATATAAAAATAGTAATGGATTCAGAAAGGCAACGATCCAGATGGCGACCATAATCAGGATACAGGATTTCTTATTCAGGATTCGGTGGTAGGACAAAGGATGACAAATGGCGGCGTACCGGTCAAATCCCATCATAAAGAGAATTGTGTCTTCTGCACCGGCACATGTAATGATGAAGTATATCTGGGAGAAGCACTGGGTGACAGATAACAGGTCATCCCCAGATAGTAATATGTAGAGGAGATTAGGGATAGTAACTGTGGTGTAGCAGATATCTATGGAGGACAAGTTACAGAAGAAGACATACATAGGAGAGTGTAGATGGGCATCGAGACAGATCACCGCAATAACAACCAAATTCAGAATTATACCAATCACATAAATTATGAAAAATATCCCAAAAATAAGCAGCTTATTATTGGCTTCTGAGGAGAACGGCAGAATGTGGAATATGATTGAAGTGTGGTTGGTCATGAGAACAAAATTCTGCAAGAAAAACCATTTCAGAAACTTTAAATGTTTTCTGAAGATGAAGAACTCTGATAATCTTATCTGATTATTTTTTTAAGTTCTTATAAAAGTTTCATGGATCAGGCTCAATGTTACATTTTCACAATCCCAAAATCTACTCTGTTGGCCCATGTGGTTTTCCCAAAACTTTTTCCAAACTTTTATCCCTAGTCAATTTAAAATAATGTCACATTTTCTTGGAGAGTTCATCAGGATCATACACAGATTAGGCCTCATACACATGACCATGGGCAGCAACAGGAGAACTTTTGTGACCTGTTTCAGCCGGTTGCAGATGGGGGGGGGGGGTTTAGTGCTGCTCGACCCTCCCATCACCATAAGAAATGAGTGGCTGCTATTCGTATCTGGTCAGGAATAGACCCTCCTCTATATGTTGTGCTTTGGTTGCAGAGTGATGAGACCTCAATGGGGGTCTTGAGCAAGCTGCCATTTTTTAAGGTATCTCACAGCCCTTATTTACAGCCTTGTGCATCAGGCCTGAGTCTCATACATTGACCTCTATTCATTATCAGAATATTTACCTAGTTTTTACCTAGTGATCTTGACAGCAATCCCTTTATGGACGAGGGAAACACCACTGATCAGACCTTTTTGATTCTTTTAGAAGGTCCATTTTTGGGACACTATCTAAAAAAGGGATTTAGTAAAAAGTTCACCAACACCTTTTTTCATAGATGTCATAATATTTAATCTATTTATGGTACAGATGCATATTATAGCACCCTTAATATATTTTATTCATGTAAGAAGCTAATATGTCTTTTTATTCCTGGCCAACCCCCTGCCGATCCTGTATTTCCTCACTGGTCATTCCTGCTTATGGATCTCCATAAACAGATAGGAGCAGTCTAATAGCAGATTATTGGGGTGAGTACAACAAAATGCTGCAGTGGACAGAGACAAGTGAGACCTGATCCAGAGAGCGTCATCTCTCGCAACAGAGCTGGACGGTGATTCCTCTGATGACCCAGCTCAGAGTAAAGAAGCTCAATGGACGATGAAGACAGCGCTTCCTTCCCTCTCTGTGAACAGACCTCCATACACAGAGATGAGGAATAACAGATCAACACATATTTTAATATTTTTTCTCGTTGTTAATACATTTATATAACTACTTATGGATTTATGAAACATCTGGAAATGTTAAAGAGATAAAGAAACAATCACAAGAAATCCACATTCCCTGAAGATTGACTTACGTTGGCAGCGTCTGTGTCATACCCCGGGCTGTGTATTGGGAAGGGCTTCTCTAGTCGCTGCTTTTATAATATTTGGCCTTTATACATCTGGAGGAAAACATATTCCCTGTGGTTCATATAGTAATTACTCTAAAGTGACTGTGAATTTAGTTTAACTTTGAACTTTTTTTTCTGGAAATAAAACTTTTATATCTTCAGTCAAACTTTTCTCATTGTTCTTTAGTGGTGGATTATTTGAATAAGTATCTGTGCTCTGAGGTCCAGTTTAGGGGCAAATAATAATTCAAGATCTTCTAAATTACATGAAGACAATTCCCAGTAATACTGATAGGAGGTGTAAAACCAAGGAAAGACAAAAAGGCATACTCTGACAGTGAGCCCTAATGTTAAGCTCTCCGACCTACTTTTGGACCTCCCTAAATGGTCTTTAAATACAAAATACAGTCCTAACATGTTTGCAGACTCCAAGAAAGGCTTATAGCAAGCAATGGTAGGTGAGACCGGTTTCCTAACATACAGACCCAACAGAAAGCAGTGTAGCAATGTAAATGGAGAAGGCATCTCCCTAGCACAAACAGCTTAACCATCTACTTCCCATAACTAAGTCAGCAGGAGACAGACAGGTGTGGTTGAATACAAATAAGGACAGGAGTGAAATAAGGCAGCATTCAGAATAGTGCAAGACAGAATGCAAACTCAAAATTATGCAAATTCATAGTCAGCAGTATTTCTTCTCTCATACTTTATGGACAGAGAAAGAAAAAGAAGCTCGAACTGTAAAAGCTACACTTACATTAATCGTTGATTGTAGTAGTCTCCCTTTCCCCCAATTATTGTGGTTGATATGAGCCAGTGATGCATAGACACTTCACCAGCATAAATGGGGACTGGAAACTTTCCTTATCCCTCTTACATGTCGTCTATGAAAGATAAAGCATCTGGCCCGATAAGGTGTACTCGCAGGTTTTACAATGTGTGCTTTACAATTGGGCTTCAGAGCATAGTACAGTTTTTTATGTTAATTAATTCCCTTGTTGTGGAAGAGCTCATTCATTCTTCCATTACAGAAGGTTGTAAGGCCTAAACAAATGGGGGACTATCTACTGATCACATTTACCTTTATATTATTAAGGTCTTTCAAAAATTGATACTAATACATCTTAAGGAAAAACTGAGGATTACTGTGATAAACATCAGTTTGCTTATCGGAATGAAATGGGTGTGAAAGATGAAGTATTATACTTGATAGATATGGAGTGTATGGCCATTTAGATGAGCCTGGAGCGGTTGTGAGAATGGTCTTTTTTCGATTTTACCTGTGCTTTTGACATTGTTTGTGTTAAATTATTTTGGGAAAAACTGCAGAATATGATGGTTGGAGCATTCCTGTGGAATGGATGCGGGAATATTTGACAGGTAGGCTGCAGCAGGTTCCATCGCGTTCTTGTTTGTCTGATACGGTATTAAAGGGGTTTCCCCACAAAATAAAATCTCAATCCCCTAGTGATGTTAACACAATAAAGATCATTTTACCCCTTACTTTACATTTTTACTCAGTGTTATTGCTGTTTTAGCTCCTATCACTCCCTAGGCTGCTCAGTGTAAAATCCCAGGGTGTGGGCAGGGACACTCTAAAGCAGACACATGATAATCCCTCTAGTTCTGTGGGGTAATAATGTGGTTACATTATCAGGGTACAGATGTATAAACATTTTCATCTGGCTTCTGACATTGTACTAACACATTGACACATAGAAGGATAAGACAGATGAGAGATGATAAGAAGCATGCGATACCTATTACACAGAGGCATAACAGACAGAGGCTGACAGACTTTTACACAGTTACACTGTGCCTGCCTACCCCTTCCCCCAGGTCACTTATCTCCTTGTGGTTTTCAGCTTCTCTCTGCTCATGATGTGCTGACAGGAAGTGATCAGTGTGAGCTCTGTGCAGGTGGCGTGGCTACAGGCACATAGCAGAGAGAGACAGAAATCTCGCCTCCACGCTGTCACATACAAATCCAGGATGGCGGTCCAACCCCTAAGTCAGCGTCCTGTCTAGGGTTAACTGGTCTCTGCCGGATCTGGGAAGGCTGGAGACTCTGGAGAGGCCTCTGCCAAGGCCGGAGACTCTGGAGCGGCCTCTGGGAAGTCCGGAGACTCTGGAGCAGCCTCTGGGAATGCCGGAGACTCTGGACCGGCCTCTGGGAAGGCCGGAGTATCTGGAGCGGCCTCTGGGAAGGCCGGAAACTCTGAAGTGGCCTCTGGGAAGGCCGGAGACTCTGGAGCGACCTCTGGGAAGGCTGGAGACTCTGGGAACACCGGGGTCAAGCAGGTCAGGCATGGAAGCCGGCTTGGACCGGAATCCTGGACAGGATTTTCACCAGAAACGTGGTATGGGTAGCCATGTCCAGATCACCACTACCCACAAAGGAGTAGCCCAGGCCAGGGCCTCTCCGGAGGGCAGAGAGAAAAGAAACGCCAGCTTAGAGTGTTCGGTGGTGAACTGGGTGGACATCAGTTTAATGTTCAGCGAGCACTGGTAAACAAAGCTCCTGCAAAAATTGGTGTTGCCATCAAACTTGTTAGGCATAAAAAATTCGGGTCCAGACTCTACTGCCGGAAAACATACTGCCCCCTATGTACAAGAATATCACTACTATAATACTGCCCCCTGTGTACAAGAATATAACTACTATAATACTGCCCCCTATGTACAAGAATATCACTACTATAATACTTAAGTTTATTTTGTCCTTTGCCATCAAAAAGTTCTTGTCCAAAAAGACAATTTGGCTTCAGTTTATTACTTGAACAAACAAAGAGGAACCCGAAGTCCGTGACTCTCCAGGGAATGTCAGAAGTTGATGGCCTGGGTCGAAACAGATCTTCTGGATCTCTCTGCTGTGCATATTCAGGGTGTCAGCAACTCAAGAGTGGACATTCGACAGTCGATCTTTCCTTCTCCCACCAGAAGTTATTATTTTTCTTCAAATTACACAGAAATTGGGATATCCAGATCTCGATGTGATGGCAGCAATGCAAAACACAAAAAGTAAACAGCTTCAGCTGACTCTTGCTTGAGCAGGTCATCCCCTGGCCATAAATGGCCTATAAATCAGTTGATCAAACTAGTCTAGGTGTTCCCGCCTTTTTCGCTTATTCTTCGGGTCCTATGGAAAATCTTGGAGGATATGCCGAAGCAATTGCGGTCATTCTCTTCTGGCCATGGAGAGCAGGTTCTCTCTCATTCTGTCTCTTCTGGAAGCTTCCATCTCCCCGGATTCGCTAACTCAGAAGGGATTCCATCTTCCTCATGTTCAAAACTTGAACCTCACTGACTGGAGGCTGAGAGGGTCTGTCAGAATCTGTAACTAACCCCCTGCTCTCTCCCAGGAAACCAGCGGCAGTTTCTCTTAACAACAGAATCTGGAACCTCTTGGCGCTGGTGTAAGTCCTCTTTTAGGACACTGGATTCTCTTCCTTCCCTTAAAGTACAAAGCATTAGACGTCCATTTACAGCAATAAACGCCAAAATGTTCAAATAATCTTCTTATAAGATGAATCTTCAAAGGTATTTGAAACCATTTATCAAAGAACCGATTCCTTCGTGTGATCTGTCATTGGTCCTTCAGATCCTAGACAGGCCTACTTTTCAACCTATGCATCTCTCAGGTTTGAAAAGGATTTCTTTAAAAACTCTCCTCAACTTTTAGTTGCAATCACTTCAGCAAAAAGAGTGAAAGAGCTCCGAGCATTACCCTTACTTTACCTGTGCGGTCCTACGTACTAATCCTAGCTTTGACCCTAGGGTTGTTTCTTTTTCCAATATACATCAGGAAATTTGTCTACCTTCTTTTCAGATCCTATTGATGAGTATCAAAAGTCTCTTCATTCTTTAAACATTATAGATACAATATTTAAATATCTGGATGCTACCAGCACCTTTAGGACTTCCGGCTCCCTATTTGTCCAATTTCAGGGCCCCAACATAAGAAAGAAGTCAAAAACAAGGCAACATTGTCAAGATGGATCAAAGATGTAATAAGAACTTGTCATGACCTCTCTGGTCAAGAAACACCTACTCATAGGAAAGAACATTCCACTCGCTCTACTTCGGGGTCCTGGGCAGAATTTGGTCATGTGTCCATTCAGCAGATTTGTAAGGCTGCCACTTGGGCTTCACTTACAACCTATGTTAAACATTACAGACTGGACCTCCAAGCTGCAGAGGTTTCCGCCTTCGGCAAAATGGTGTTAAACAATTCAACCCTGGCTCTCTCCCGACAGTCCCACCTATGTGTTGCCGAACTGATGATAAAGAAAGTGGATAATTGCTTATCGAAATCTTGAGTCTGGAGGCAGCACAACTTTCCTGCCCTTTTATTGCTACATATTATACAGAGTTTGGGGGGCGGAGCCAAGCCGAGCAAGGAGATGGACGTGTGAAAGATCAGCTCCCGACACCTAACTCCTGAAACAGCTACAAAAGCCACCTTACCTCAGCAGAAATGGTGAAATACGGCAACCAGGCACCTAAGGAGCAGAGAGTTACAACCCGCTCAAGCTCCCAGCAACAAGATTTAGATAAATTCTTGAAAAGAAAGCTGTCCACCCCGCCGACCAAAACTCACAAGATGGCGCCGCCACAATCGGAGGCCTATGATGAGGCGGGAGAATCAGAGCAAGACAGCGGAGGTGAGTGCTCCGAAGCGGGAGGGGAAGAAGCCATAGCACCGGTGTCGCGGAACTTCATAAAAAAGACCCTATATCAGGCTCTCAACCCTATAGCGAAAGAACTTGCTGACATTAAGGCGGACATCCGCCATATTGGCGCACGTGTTGAGGAGCTAGAGAGCAGACAAGGTGCCATACTGGAATTTGGGGAAGCAGTCCGCAGTAACCTAGAAAGCCACAAGGTCCAGCTTAATGCAGCACTGCTGTGGGTGGAGGACCAAGAAAACCGCAGCCGTAGAAAGAACGTCCGGCTGAGAGGACTCCCCGAAGACATCCCGCATGACAGCCTACCCAAGGTAGCGTTAGAAATATTTAAAAACATTGTGTGGCCCGAAAGAGCCCTCATGATACACCATAGAGCGCATAAATAGGGCGCTGCGATGAAACCCCGCCAAACAGACCCACCGCGGGTTGTTATATGTGGCCTATTGCGATACCACGGATGCGGCTGATATCCTAAAAGGAGCAAGGAGCACAGCAGAGGTAAAATATGCAGAAAAAAGAAATCTCCATTTATCAAGATTTAGCACCCTCTACATGGCAAAAAGGAGGTTAATGAAGCCACTTATAGAGGAATTGCGGAAGCGACTAGCAATTCGATGGCTATACCCATTTGGCATCTCAATAAACAAAAGCGGAAACAGATAGTGATCGTACCAGACGACTAACAGCGGCATGGGATCAGCTAAACATGGAGCCCATACAAGTGCCCTCCTGGATGCCAATACAAGAAGAGTCCAACTCTACCTACCCTGCCAAGCATGGACACTGGAAAGTAACAAACAGCAGCAAGAAAAAAGAAGATAAGAATAATTCAGACGAGAGATGGGTAAAAGGAGAAGAAAAGAAGAGAGACTCTTATTCACCTTAGATTTATATATAAGAAATAGAAGTAAGGAGTTAAGAACCACAGATGCATCCGTAGGCAGTTAACTAACATTTACCCCCCCTCACCCTTCCCCCCCCCCCCCCCCCACCCCAACCCACTTCAGCCCCCCCCAATCGAATATTCCAGCCCTCATTCCCCCCCACCACCCCCCCCACCCACCCTTCCCCCCCCCCCCAACCACTTCAGCCCCCACCCCCCCCCCAGCAACCCTCCCCCCCCCCTTCCCGCCTCCCGCCCGCCCCAGAACCTACTGCCTTTATACAGAATTCAATATGGGGTCCCAGAAAGGAAAACCCCAACTAGAAGAATAAGCATCTGATGGTGATTAATCAAACGGTTAACAATATTTCAGGAGTTAAATGTTTTAAATGTCTGAATAGTGATATAAACGGTACAGACATAAGTTAAAAATTAGAGTTATTTGAGAGATAACCGATCTGTCTCATCCCGATGAAAGTTGGCTCCGAGATATGGGACATTTCCCACTAGGGGGCGCAAACCCAAGAAACTGCATCGGGGACAGTGAGGTCCTTTTAAAATCCAGCTTACCCAAGCAAACCAGTTATGTTTTTTACTTGTTTTCATTCGTATGTAATTGTCTTGTCTTTTTCCCTAATCCTCTTGTGTCTTCCCTACCCTGTACTCCCCAACATCAGAGAGTAGGATCCAACCCAAGATACGAGCAGACGTCTGATTGGTTGATGCATACAAAAGACACAGGTCGTATGATGTATTATACACAAGATGTCTGATGTGAAAATTGTTACTTATAATGTAAGAGGTATGAACGAGCCTTGCAAGCGCCACCAAATTCTTAGATTATTGAAGAAAAATAAAGCAGATGTGTTACTGCTACAAGAGACCCACTTCAAGGAGGGGAAAATCCCTAAATTACCGCAAAGAGACTATCAGCAATGGTTTCATAGCACTAGTACTACAGCCTCTAAAGGGGTCTCAATTGCAGTGAGAAAAACAATCCCATTTAAATTACTGGCCGAAATGTCGGACCCTAATGGCAGATATTTATTTATTAAAGGACTGATAGGAAGAGAATTAGTCTCCATTGCTAATGTATATACACCCAATACGGCGCAAGTGCAGTGGCTCGTAAATACACTCCAGAATTTTGAGTTATTTAAAGAAGGCCTATGCCTGGTAGGAGGAGATATCAATATTTGCATAGATCCATTATTAGACACCACAGGCCAAACTCACATATCATACAAACAACTAGCGACCTTAAGAGAAGAACTCAGTAGACTGCATCTGGTAGACACATGGAGATTACTGAACCCCTCCGCGAAAGATTATACATTCTTTTCAGTGACACATCAAACATACCATAGACTAGACTATATATTTATCTCAGAACCACAAATAGAATGGATCAAAACGGCTCAAATAGGCCGCATTTTACATTCAGACCATGCCCCAACAGAACTAGCGATTTGCATCCCATCACTACCCAACCCAGACTGGACTTGAACATTAAATACCACAATATTAGAGGATCCAATACATATTACAGCGGTCAGGGACAAATTACAAGAATATTTCACACTCACCAACAGAGAAGACCTAACAATCCCATACATATGGGAAGCACATAAAACAGTAGCAAGAGGGGAGTTTATCTCCATAGCAACATTCATACAGAAAAGACGCACAAGACTACTCAATGGAATGCTGAACCGTATTTCCGCACTAGAAGCAACACATAAAAAGAGTAAAGCTGAATCTGTTTTTCAAGAACTCATAGACATGAGGAATAAGGTTAAAAACCTACTAAACATACGCTCTGCGAAATTACTACAAATTTCTAAGAGTAAACTTTATGCACATGGAAATAGGGGAAACAGATTAATGTCAGCATTAATCAAAAAACAAAAGGAGAAAGCATATATACATTCCATTTCCACAAACAACGGAACACATACATCGGCAACTGAAAAGATCGCTACTGAATTCCACAAATTCTACAGTGACCTCTACAACCTACCGCATCAAGCAGAACAGACCCCACACAACATTAGGACCTTTTTGGATAGACTAGACCTACCAACATTAACAGAGACGGATAGATTATCGCTTCTGCAGCCATTCTCACAAGCAGAATTAAATAAGGTATTAAGTAGCATCCCCACAGGGAAAGCACCAGGCCCAGACAGCTTACCGATAATCTATTACAAAAAACTAAAAGACATATTGTTACCACAATTCACGGACCTTTGCAACACCCTATTCACAGGAGGCACACTCCCCCCACATACACTAGAAGCACATATTACAATTATCCCCAAAGAGGGAAAGGACCCAAAACTGTGCGGAAGCTACCGTCCTATTTCACTATTAAACGCAGACGTGAAATGGTGGGCCAAAGTCATTGCCAAAAGAATAAGTGCAATATTACCTAAGATAATTACAAAAGAACAGACAGGATTTGTCGCAGGACGACAAGGAAGGGATAACACTTGTAGAGTAATTAGATTGGTAGAATACGCTAGGAAAAATAAAGTGCCGTTAGTCCTTCTAGGTACTGATGCCGAGAAGGCTTTCGACAGAGTAAGTTGGCTATACATGAAATTAACACTGCTGAAACTGGGTTTCCCGGAACAATTTGTGGGGGCTATCATGTCCCTATACTCTGCACCAAACGCTAGAGTAAGAGTGAATGGCCCCCTGTCGTCTACCTAGCAGATCACCAACGGCACACGGCAGGGTTGCCCATTATCACCCAGCTTATTCATCCTTGTTATGGAAACATTAATCAGACGAATTAGACAGGATGACAGAATTAGAGGACTTGAAATAGGTAACTATACACATAAAACGGCAGCATTCGCAGATGACTTACTGGTATTAACCACGAACCCAGAACAATCATTACACCACCTGACACACACCTTTCTAGAATATGGGAAACTATCCAATTTTAAAATAAATTTTCAAAAATCAGAGATATTAAATATTACACTTCCACCAACAACAGCTGAGCGACTTAAGAAGACATCCAAATTCCAATGGCCAGAAAACACGATCAAATATCTGGGGATTAACTTACCAAAAGACCCTAACCATATTTATAAATACAACTATATTCCACTCTTGAAGAAAATAGAGATGCAAATCAAATCATTACAAATCCCATATTTGTCATGGTTTGGTAGGAAAAATTTACTTAAAACTTACATTTTACCAAAACTTACATACCTTTTGCAAACGGCCCCAGTAACATTACCGAGGCAATTTCTGGTTGGTATGCAGAAATTGTTCCGAGGGTTCATATGGGCAAATAAAAAGTCCAGGTTGCAATACAAAATGCAGATTGCTACTAAACAGGGGGGAGGCATGGGTTTACCAGACTTCACTAATTACTATAGAGTTGCGCAAATACAGCGCCTATTGAGACTTTTACACAAAGCCCCTGATAGCCTCTGCACCCAACTAGAGCAACATCTCTTAACTAAAGAGGAAAAACTTCAATTATGGGGCATACATAATAGAGATGATAATAAAACACTGCACAGCTGTTTGTTGAGAGGAATAGTAACCACCATTCTAACACTAAACAAGAAATGGAACCTAATAGGAAAATATACAAAACTTATGCCCATGGCACTAGCCCCATACGTAAATAATAGAGATGAGCGAGCACTAAAATGCTCGGGTACTCGTTATTCGAGACGAACTTTTCCCGATGCTCGAGTGCTCGTTTCGAGTAACGAGCCCCATTGAAGTCAATGGGAGACTCGAGCATTTTTCAAGGGGACCAAGGCTCTGCACAGGGAAGCTTGGCCAAACACCTGGGAACCTCAGAAAAGGATGGAAACACCACGGAAATGGACAGGAAACAGCAGGGGCAGCATGCATGGATGCCTCTGAGGCTGCCGAACCACAATGTTTGGGTTCGGGTCTGCGGACTTCAGTCAGAAGTCTGGTGTTGGTACAACTCCCCTATCAGTAACACGCAGCACTGACCATGGGTGTTATCCTTTACTTGCCACATGCAAAGCCATTTTATCATCACGGGAGCCAAAATTGTCGAGAAAATGGAGTTGTGCATGCCGGCACCAATCGTGGGTGTTACTGTTGGGTGATCAGACCATTTTAAGGGATTATGACTTGCAACTGGTGTAAGCAATGTTTGCAGGTGTTCAGATTTGGGTTGGGGTTCCGCCGAGCCCACCAGACCCGAATCCCGATGGGTCCACTTATAACTAGCCAATAGTTATTCCCTCTTAATAGGATTTTTATAATATTGCTACTGTATTTCTGTGCCACAAAGTTAACCTAATGGACTTTAAAGTGTTTTCTCTGGGCCAATATCTCTCATGGTTCCTTAGCTATTCCTCCTGACTTTTGAGTTTACCCCAAATAATATAAGAATAGCATTGGTCATGTCTTTATTGCGTAGACTGTATACAAATGGGTTCAGTACTGGAGTGACGGTGGCATAGAGAATAGTGCACATCTGCTTGAGAACATCAGAGTACTTTGACGGTGGTATCATATAGACCGACATACCTGTTGTATAGTAGAGGGATAGGACAACCAGATGAGAGGAGCAGGTGGAGAAGGCTTTGCCTTTTCCATCTCTTGATTTAATCTGTAAAATGATACCGATAATTTTTATGTATGATGTCAAACTACATACAAAGGTAACGAGGCCAAATAGAGGTAATTCTATGTACAGCACAAGGTAGAAGACCTCCACGCCAGCGCAAGCAATGGCAGCCACGGTGTATGCATCACAGTAGATTTGGTTGATGGTATTCAACTGACAGAAAGACATTGACGAGGCTGGAAATGCAATAATCAAACCATTCGTAAAAGCAGTAACCCACAGTCCGACCAGGAGCAGGACACAGACTCTAGTGCTCAAGATGCTGTGATAACTCAGTGGAATACAGATAGCAACATATCGGTCATAGGCCATCAGAAGTAACATTGTGACCTCGGAACTGGCAGATACAACGTAAAAATACATCTGTGCAAAGCACTGCATGAACGTTACAGTGTTACTCCTGTATAGGATGTCTAATAGTTTCGGAATGAAGACCGTAATATAAAACATGTCAACGATAGACAAGTATAAGGTCACGCCATTACAGAACATGCCAGATCCAAGACAGCGTTACCCAAGTCTTATTCGTATTCCGTCCTTTTCAACAGTTAAGCAATTTCTTTGCTTTTATATCTAGGTCTTTGTGTTTTGTTTTCCAAATTTTGTTCATTCTAATTTTTAAAAATCTTTTAACTTAAATTTCTTCAAATTTTTTTTAGCTTTAGCAATACACAAAGACTAAGGAGAATCACATTCAGCCACGCTCATATAGTGTGATATACAGTACTTTTCCTCTGCGTGCTACATACTGTACTATTATAGACATATTATAAACAACAAGAAAAAGAAAAGATAGTTCTGTCAGCACCACAATCCCAGCAGCTGCTGTCACCAATCCTAGAAGCTGGTGTTACCAATCCTAGAAGCTGGCGTCATCAATCAAGAATCTAGGGTCACCAATCCAGAAGCTGGTGTAACCAATCCTAAAAGCCGGTGTATCCAACCTAGAAGCTGTGGTTACCAATCCTAGAAGCTGGCGTCACCATCCTAGAAGCTGGCGTCATCAATCATAGAATCTCAGGGTCACCTCCCAAAGCTGGTGTAACCAACCTAAAAGCCGTGTTTAACCAATCCTAGAAGCTGGTGTTACCAATCCTAGAAGCTGACGTCACCAATCCTAGAAGCTGCATCACCTATCCGAGAAGCGGCATCACCAATCCTAGAAGCTGGGGATCACCAATCCTAGAGCGCTGTCACCAATCCTAGAAGCTGGGTGACCAATCCTAGAAGCTGTGGTGACCAATCCTAGAAGCTGGGATCACCATCCTAAAGACTGGCTCACCTTTCCTAGAACTGGCGTCACCTTTTCCTAGAAGCTGGGATCACCAATCCTAAAGCTGGCATCATCATCTGAAAGCTGGCGTCACCAATGCTACAACCGGGGTCACCATCTTAGAAACCTAGCGTCACCAATCCTAGAAGCTGGTGTCACCAATCCAAGAAGCTGGGATCACCAATCCTAGAAGCTGGAGTCACCAATGCACAACCAGCGTCACCCCAATCTTACAACCTGGCCGTCACCAATCCCAAGAAGCTGGATCACAACCTAGAAGCTGACGTCAACACCAATTCTAGAAGCTGGCGTCACCAATCCAAGAAGCAGGTGTCACCAATCTTACAATCTGGAGTCACCAATCCTAGAAGCTGGCATAAAATAACACAGTTCATAATAGTAATCAACCACTTACTCTATTAAACAAATAAAATACCAAATAAAACTAAAGAATAAAAATGCTAAAATAGAAATAGTCCACCCAATGCTTATATCAATGATAAAAATACATGTTCTGCAGCCCCCCTTGGCATGGTGAACTCTTTAAACCTGAATGATGGAGCAATCTAGAGATGTTTGCTTCAGGCTCTATTAGTGATCACAATAAAAAATCTTTAAAAAGTCCACAAATTGAGCATGCAAAGTGTCGATCGCTGCTGATTCTAATGTTCCAGTATATATACTAATCAGCATTAATACCACACTTTTGAATCCGCCCATTTGTGACTTTTTAGGACCTATAAGACTTTCTATGGAGATCAGATCACTTATAGACCTTGAGGCAGAACATCTCTATTTTTTAGATTGCTATGACATTTGTGTTATATAGTTCACACTGTGAGGGCTTTTTTAAAAAAAGTTTGTTCGAACACGTTCGTTCTCAGATTTTTACACAAAACTCATCAAGTAAGACCTGGCGTATTTTGGCCTGGTGGCACGCGGCCCGCCGGATACATCTGGAGCTTGTTTTATATTAATAACAGAATGACAGGCATTATTGTGGTAGTAATTCATTACTCCATTACATAAAGACTGAGATTGTGGACCTGAGGGACATCCTGATTTATGGAGACTTTTAAAACAAATTTGTCATTTTGATCATTACACATCATCCAAAGTTTTTTTTTCATGGGGCTCTATTTACATTAATGAGTATATAATAGCTTAGGTGCTGTCTGTAGCAGTTAACCAGAACTAGAAATTTGGGGATACAGATCCCCCAAAACGGACACCCTGGACTTTGAGCAAATATCACTCCATCAGCTACGGAGTACAAGCACGCAGACGCTGAGACAGCACATGCAGTGTGAAATGATGGGATGGCAAATGGCCGTCTGTTTTATAGGGCTGTGACATACATAAGCCTCCTGGTCGCTGATTGCTTACATTGTTTGGCACATGTGATCGAGGGTGTTCCTTTCTTCTTCCCGAGAGTTCTCTGCCCCATGTAACACGTTGTTGCTCATACCCATTTTGCTAATTAAGGGAAAAAAAAAAAAAATTGTTCCCCACGAATCACCGTAAACTTCGGATTCGTGCCGAACCAAACTTTCTAAAATTTAAAAAAACGAATTCCACTTTGTTAGAATCGATTCGTCCATCTCTAAATATAATCATCACCCAACATGTTGTTTGTCTAGCCTTTCCAATTCTGACAACTGTAATATTGTATTGTTCTGTATAACTAAAGGCTTTGTTTTTTTTGGATTAGTGACATTTTTCATTGCAACCACTTCTCTACCTATACTGATTCTTTTACTTGTATTCATTCCTGGGGGAGATCATTGTGCACTCGTTTGTTTTGGGCAACATAAACAATAAAATCATGAACGTTGCTAATCCCAGCTGCATTGTAGACCGGGGACTTGGTGACAATGGGGCAGATTTACTCACCCGGTCCATTCGCGATCCAGCGGTGGATCTCTGCGGTGGATTCGGGTCCGGCCGGGATACACTAAGGTAGTTCCTCCGACATCCACCAGGTGGCGCTGCTGCGCTGAAGTCAGTCGAAATGCACTCAAGTTCACCGGCCTATTCCTAGTGAAGGTAAGTGCAAGTCCCGCAACACTTTCTGTTTTTTAAATGCGGCGGTTTTTCCGAATCCGTCGGGTTTTCGTTTGGCCCGATTTCGACCCGATTTCCGTCGCGTGCATGCCAGCGCCGATGCGCCACAATCCGATCGCGTGCGGATTTATCAACTTTTTTTGCTTACAGGACTGAAAAAACGGCTGCAGCATTATTTTACAATGTGTCAGAACAATTGTAGATCAGTGCAATTTTCTATACTATTTTTCTGATACTTATTTTTCTTATTCATTAAATTTTAGTTTGCATGTCCACCTTTCATTGATCGAACTATTAGAGTTTTGTTTCGTATGTTACATAAATAAAGCACATTGGGATCGGGTTTCCAGAATATTTCCGATTTGCGCCGAGTTTTGGCGCACACAATCGGATTGTGGCTCATCGGCCGCTGGCTTTCCACGCGACAGAAATCGGGGGGGGGGGCTGTGGCCATTGGACAACACGAAGGATTTTGAAAAACTGTGGAATTTAAAACAGAATTTGTGTCTCAATCATTTCAACACTTCATGCAACCGTGGACGAAGAAGTGAACTCTCCTGGCCAACTCGGCGTGACACAACTGCTGATATCGAACACTATAAGGTACATGTAATATGCACTTACCAGTGACACATCAGCCGGCAGGGGTATTACAGGCCATGAGATGCCGGTTGCTGGATTGTATCCTCCTCTTATATAGAGCAGTAATAGGAGGCATCATGAGATTGCATCATCATGCCACGTAACGACTCACCTCACATAACCTTCCCGCCAGTAATCCCGCTATTAGGTAAAGTATCAGTCACAATATAAGGGGGCAGAGATAAAGCTGGGAAGGGAAGGAGGAGAAGGGGGTAGCGCATTGACATGAAATTGTTTTATATATAAATATTATTGCTTTCTATGTTTCTACATTTCTATGTTTTTTCTAATTTTCTTTGAAAGCCTTTACAGTACGTTTTTAGAGCTTTGGCTCTTCCAGTTACTTTACTAAATAAACTCTATTGATACAGTAAGTTTATACTTTTTTAGCTCAGATTTTTTGTTTTCTTGATCAAATTTGGGACATTTGACTCACGTTATTTATAGTACACATCTGCTTGAGGATATCGGAGTACTTTGACGGTGGTATTATATAGACCGAAATACCTGTTGTATAGTAGAGGGATAGGACAACCAGATGAGAGGAGCAGGTGGAGAAGGCTTTGCCTCGTCCATCTCTTGATTTAATCTGCAAAATGATACCGATAATTTTTATGTGGGTTCTCCAACGATATAGTCCCTATCCACAGGTTAGGAGCTAACTTACTAACTTGCTGGAACCCCCATGTATAATCCTTCTCTATGGTGCTGATGGAGATTGCCGCTCTCTGTAATATCTGTCGGTGCCATAGAATTGAATAACGGGGGTACAATGGACCCCAGTTGTGGTGATCCATGATCCATAATTGAGACCTCTCCCAATCAGCAAGTTAGCCCTTATCCTGGGAGCCGAATGCCAAAATGAAAATTATGGTAGAATTTTTGGTTCAGGGACTCAAACCGCACAATGTGAGGCATTGATCCAAAAATTGCAGGTTTACGACCACTCATCTCTAGTCATCTGTATTATTTGCTGTAGTACCCTAAATAGGAGGTAATCAAATTCTAGGCAACTAACTCAGTGATTTCGGAATGAAGACCGTAATATAAAACATGTCAACGATAGACAAGTTACAGACAAACAAATACATGGGAGTGTGGAGGTGATCGTTGACGTACACCACGGTGATGATGAGCACGTTCATGAAAACACCAAGTAAATAGATCAGAGTAAATACGGTGATCACGAAGCCCGTGTACGGAGACTTATAGAAAAACGGGGAGATCCTAAGGTCTTTTGCTGATATGTTTTGCTCCATTGCTAGATTGTTTTTAATCTGCGATAAAAAAAAAAAGATTATTATATGTGCTCTATGAAATATTTTATTTATTATATTTAACTTAAAGGGGTTCTCCAACGATATTCGTTTGTCCCTATCCACAGGTTAGGAGCTAACTTACTAACTTGCTGGCACCCCCATGTATAATTCATCTCTATGGTGCTGACGGAGATTGCCGCTCTCTGTAATCTCTGTCGGTGTCATAGAGGTGAATAACGGGGGTACAATGGACCCCAGTTGTGGTGACCCATGATCCATAATTGAGACCTCTCCCAATCAGCAAGTTAGCCCTTATCCTGTGAGCCGAATACCAAAACTAAAATTATGGCTGAATTTGTTTATGGTTCAGGGACTCAATGGTTCAGGGACTTTGTTTATGGTTCAGGGACTCAAATCCCACAACGTTAGGCATGGATCCAAAAACTGCAGGTTCATGACCACTCATCTCTAGTCATCTCTATTATTTTCTGTAGTACCCTTAAATAGGAGGTAATCAACTTCTAGGCAACTCAGTGAAGCACATGTATCACAAGTGCGGCTTGACCTGTTTTTGGAAACTTTTCTGCTGATCAGATGTATGTTAGCAGTTTTTCTTTACTGATACATAAGGTGTTTGATCTTTAGTGAATTTGAATTTAGTGCAGGCGCAAAAAATCATTAAAAGTTGAAATCAGTTCCAAGCTCATTTCTATGCCTGGTCAGGGGCAGCCTAAGATTTGTGCCAAAATGTGCTACTTTTTGAGATTTTTTTAATAATGTATAACTTTCGTACCTGGATTCAGAAACACTGCAGAAAACTAGACAATGGTGAAATTTGAAGGGACCCTGTTTTAGGCACAAAAAAGCCACAAATGAGCACAAGCACCATGAAAAGTCTGAAAAATTTAAGAAAAAGGCAAACCAAGTGTTTGATACATGTAATCCACAGATTTTTAGTAACTAAGGCATCTAAAAGCTATTACTATTTTCGCACTATGCACAATGGGGCACATTTACTTACCCGGTCCAGACGCAATCCAGCGGTGCTCTGTCCGACGCTGATTCGGGTCTCCCGGGATTCACTAAGGTCGTGCGCCCCCAAAATCCAGCGTGTGTCACGCCGAGGTCTGCCGGAGTTCACCTTCTTCGTCCCGGTGCATGTAAGTGCGGATCTTCCGACACAAATTCTGTTTTAAATTCTGCAGTTTTTCCGAATCCATCGAGTTGTCCGACGGCCACACCCCCCCAATTTCTGTCGCGTGAAAGCCGGCGCCGATGAGCCACAATCCGATCACGTGCGCCAAATTTGGCACAACTAGGAAATATTCTGGAAACCCGACGAAAGTGCGGCGTTCGGACCCTTAGTAAATGAGCCACAATGTGCTTTATTTATGTAACATACGAAACAAACTCTTAAATAGTTCGATCAATGGAAAGGTGACAATGCAAAAATTGTACTGACCTACAATTGTTCGGACACATCGTAAAATAATGCTGCGGCCGTTTTTTCAGTCCTGTAAGCAAAAAAAGTTGATAAAATGTAGTAAATAAATGTATGATCCCTTAAATGTACAATTGAGATGCAAAATCAAATTTAGCTTTGGAATAAGACTTTTTATTTTGCTTTCATGCAAGGAATCAGTAGCAAAATATCGGCCTAATTGATTATGAACAAAAATAATTATTTTTGTAAATGAAGTTCAAAAACATCACATTCTCTTTAAAACAAATCAACTAAAATACATGTTTTAGTTATTTAGAATTAACAAAATATAAAGAAATTATAATAAATAATATGAAAGGGTTTTAAGAAATATTTATTCCAGAATGTTTCAGTCAGTTGAAATTAGTTCCAAAATAAATAAAATAACCTGCAACGATAACCCAGACAATAATGAGCCCCTGTCAATGATAACGGAAAAAAGGAGCCGTATTTATACAGTGGGAATAATCCGGTGCCATGTGTAAGAGGTTTACCTATGGGAGATAATGTCACCAAGTCCCCGGTCTACAATGCAGCTGGGATTAGCAACGTTCATGATTTTATTGTTTATGTTGCCCAAAACAAACGAGCGCACAAAGATCTCCCCAGGAATGAATACAAGTAAAAGAATCAGATATAGGTAGAGGAAAGTGATGCAATGAAAAATGTCACTAATCCGAAAAAACCACAAGCCTTTCTTTATACAGAACAATACAATATTACAGTTGTCAGAATTGGAAAGGCTAAGACAAACAACATGATTGGGTGATGATTATTTTTAGAGATGGACGAATCGATTCTAACAATGTGGAATTCGTTTAAAATTTTAGGAAAAGTTTGGTTCGGCACGAATCCGAAGTTTACGGTGATTTGTGGGAACAAATTTGTTTTTTTCCCCCCTTAATTAGCAAAATGGGTATGAGTACAACGTGTTACATGGGGCAGAGAACTCTGGGAAGAAGAAAAGAACACCCTCGATCACATGTGCAGACATGTAAGCCAATCAGCGACCAGAAGGCTTATGTGATGTCACAGAGCCCTACAAAAACAGACGGCCATTTGCAATCCCATCATTTCACACCGCATGTGCTGTCTCCAGCGTCTAGCTGCTTGTACTCAGTAGCTGATGGAGTGATATTTGCTCAAAGTCCAGGGTGTCCGTTTTGGGGATCTGTATTCCCCAAATTTCTAGTTTCTTGTTAACTGCTACAGACAGCACCTAAAGCTATTCTATATACTATTAATGTAAATAGAGCCCCATGAAAAAAAAAACTTTGGATGTAAATGATCAAAATGACAAATTGTTTTAAAGTCTCCATAAATCAGGATGTCCCTCAGGTCCACAATCTCAGTCTTTATGTATATGGAGTAATGAATTACTACCACAATAATGCCTGTCATTCTGTATTAATTATAAAACAAGCTCCAGATGTATCCGGCGGGCCGCGTGGCCACCAGGCCAAAATACGCCAGGTCTTACTTGATGTAGTTTTGTGTAAAAATCTGAGAACGAACGTTCGAACAAATTTTTTTTAAAAAAGCCCTCACAGTGTGAACTATAATAACACAAATGTCATAGCAATCTAAAAAATAGAGATGTTCTGCCTCAAGGTCTATAAGTGATCTGATCTCCATAGAAAGTCTTATAGGTCCTAAAAAGTCACAAATGGCGGATTCAAAAGTGTGGTATTAATGCTGATTATTATATATACTGGAACATTAGAATCAGCAGCGATTCGACACTTTTGCATGCTCAATTTGTGACTTTTTAAAGATTTTTTATTGTGATCACTAATAGAGCCTGAAGCAGAACATCTCTAGATTGCTCCATCATTCAGGTTTAAAGAGTTCACCATGCAAGGGGCCTGCAGAACATGTATTTTTATCTTGATATAAGCATTGGGTGGACTATTCTATTTTAGCATTTTTATTCTTTAGTTTTTATTTGGTATTTTTATTTGTTTAATAGAGATAAGTGGTTGATTACTATTATGAACTGTTGTATTTTATGCCAGCTTCTAGGATTGGTGACTCCAGATTGTAAGATTGGTGACACCTGCTTCTTGGATTGGTGACGCCAGCTTCTAGAATTGGTGACGTCAGCTTCTAGGATTGGTGATCCCAGCTTCTAGGATTGGTGACGCCAGGTTGTAAGATTGGTGACGCCTGGTTGTAGCATTGGTGACTCCAGCTTCTAGGATTGGTGATCCCAGCTTCTTGGATTGGTGACACCAGCTTCTAGGATTGGTGACGCTAGGTTCTAAGATTGGTGACCCTGGTTGTAGCATTGGTGACGCCAGCTTCTAGGATTGATGATGCCAGCTTCTAGGATTGGTGATCCCAGCTTCTAGGAAAGGTGACGCCAGCTTCTAGGAAAGGTGACGCCAGCTTTTAGGATTGGTGATCCCAGCTTCTAGGATTGGTCACCCCAGCTTCTAGGATTGGTCACCCCAGCTTCTAGGATTGGTGACAGCAGCTTCTAGGATTGGTGATCCCAGCTTCTAGGATTGGTGATGCCAGCTTCTCGGATAGGTGATGCCAGCTTCTAGGATTGGTGACGTCAGCTTCTAGGATTGGTAACACCAGCTTCTAGGATTGGTAACACCGGCTTTTAGGATTGGTTACACCAGCTTCTGGGATTGGTGACCCTAGATTCTATGATTGATGACGCCAGCTTCTAGGATTGGTAACACCAGCTTCTAGGATTGGTGACAGCAGCTGCTGGGATTGTTGGTGCTGCAGAACTATCTTTCTTTTTCTTGTTGTTATAAATATGTCTATAATAGTACAGTATGTAGCCAGCAGGAGGAAAAGTACTGTATATCCTACTATATAGAGCTGGCTGAATGCTGATTCTCCTTAGTCTTTGGTGTATTGCTAAAGCTAAAAAATTTGGAAGCAATTTATTTAAGTAAAAGATTTTTAAAAATTAAGAATGAACAAAATTTGGAAACAAACACAAAGACCTAGATATAAAAGCAAAGAAATAGCTTAACTGTTAAAGAGACAGAATAAGACTTGTAAACGCTGTTAGAATCTGCCGTGTTCTGTTACTGATTGTGACTTCTATAATATTAGATGTTTAATCTCTGCAAGTATATATTGTACATATAAATGAATTTTAAATTCACCAGTTCTCAATGCAAAAGATGCAAACTAAAGAGAACACTATAAGGTACATGTAATATGCACTTACCAGTGACACATCAGCCGGCAGGGGTATTACAGGCCATGAGATGCCGGTTGCTGGATTGTATCCTCCTCTTATATAGAGCAGTAATAGGAGGCATCATCTGGAGCTAAAAAAGTATAAACTTACTGTATCAATAGAGTTTATTTAGTAAAAGTACTGGAAAGCCAAAGCTCTAAAACGTACTGTAAAGGCTTTCAAAGAAAATTAGAAAAACCATAGAAATGTAAGCATAGAAGCACATAATATTTATATATAAACCAATTTCATTTTTTTAATTTGAGAATTTACCATAATTAGGACTGCAGGGAAGGTTATGTGAGGTGAGTTGTTAGTGGCCTGAATGATGCAATCTCATGATGCTCCTATTACTGCTCTCTATAAGAGAGGAGGATACAATCCAGCTCCGGCATCTCATGGCTGTAATACCCCTGCCGGCTGATGTGTCACTGGTAAGTGCATATTACATGTACCTTATAGTGTTATAGAGGTCCACGCCAGTTACAGAACATGGCAGATCCAAAGCGTTACAATCTTATTCATTCCGTCTCTTTAACAGTTAAGCAATTTCTTTGCTTTTATATCTAGGTCTTTGTGTTTTGTTTTCCAAATTTTGTTCATTCTAATTTTTAAAAATCTTTTAACTTAAATTTCTTCAAATTTTTTTTAGCTTTAGCAATACACCAAAGACTAAGGAGAATCACATTCAGCCACGCTCATATAGTAGTGATATACAGTACTTTTCCTCTGCGTGCTACATACTGTACTATTATAGACATATTATAAACAACAAGAAAAAGAAAAGATAGTTCTGTCAGCACCACAATCCCAGCAGCTGCTGTCACCAATCCTAGAAGCTGGTGTTACCATCCTAGAAGCTGGCGTCATCAATCAAGAATCTAGGGTCACCAATCCAGAAGCTGGTGTAACCAATCCTAAAAGCCGGTGTACCAACCTAGAAGCTGTGGTTACCAATCCTAGAAGCTGGCGTCACCATCCTAGAAGCTGGCGTCATCAATCATAGAATCTCAGGGTCACCTCCCAAAGCTGGTGTAACCAACCTAAAAGCCGGTGTTTAACCAATCCTAGAAGCTGGTGTTACCAATCCTAGAAGCTGACGTCACCAATCCTAGAAGCTGCATCACCTATCCGAGAAGCGGCATCACCAATCCTAGAAGCTGGGGATCACCAATCCTAGAGCGCTGTCACCAATCCTAGAAGCTGGGTGACCAATCCTAGAAGCTGTGGTGCCAATCCTAGAAGCTGGGATCACCATCCTAAAGCTGGCTCACCTTTCCTAGAACTGGCGTCACCTTTTCCTAGAAGCTGGGATCACCAATCCTAAAGCTGGCATCATCATCTGAAAGCTGGCGTCACCATGCTACAACCGGGGTCACCATCTTAGAAACCTAGCGTCACCAATCCTAGAAGCTGGTGTCACCAATCCAAGAAGCTGGGATCACCAATCCTAGAAGCTGGAGTCACCAATGCACAACCAGCGTCCCCCAATCTTACAACCTGGCCGTCACCAATCCCAAGAAGCTGGATCACAACCTAGAAGCTGACGTCAACACCAATTCTAGAAGCTGGCGTCACCAATCCAAGAAGCAGGTGTCACCAATCTTACAATCTGGAGTCACCAATCCTAGAAGCTGGCATAAAATAACACAGTTCATAATAGTAATCAACCACTTACTCTATTAAACAAATAAAATACCAAATAAAACTAAAGAATAAAAATGCTAAAATAGAAATAGTCCACCCAATGCTTATATCAATGATAAAAATACATGTTCTGCAGCCCCCCTTGGCATGGTGAACTCTTTAAACCGAATGATGGAGCAATCTAGAGATGTTTGCTTCAGGCTCTATTAGTGATCACAATAAAAAATCTTTAAAAAGTCCACAAATTGAGCATGCAAAGTGTCGATCGCTGCTGATTCTAATGTTCCAGTATATATACTAATCAGCATTAATACCACACTTTTGAATCCGCCCATTTGTGACTTTTTAGGACCTATAAGACTTTCTATGGAGATCAGATCACTTATAGACCTTGAGGCAGAACATCTCTATTTTTTAGATTGCTATGACATTTGTGTTATATAGTTCACACTGTGAGGGCTTTTTTAAAAAAAGTTTGTTCGAACACGTTCGTTCTCAGATTTTTACACAAAACTCATCAAGTAAGACCTGGCGTATTTTGGCCTGGTGGCACGCGGCCCGCCGGATACATCTGGAGCTTGTTTTATATTAATAACAGAATGACAGGCATTATTGTGGTAGTAATTCATTACTCCATTACATAAAGACTGAGATTGTGGACCTGAGGGACATCCTGATTTATGGAGACTTTTAAAACAAATTTGTCATTTTGATCATTACACATCATCCAAAGTTTTTTTTTCATGGGGCTCTATTTACATTAATGAGTATATAATAGCTTAGGTGCTGTCTGTAGCAGTTAACCAGAACTAGAAATTTGGGGATACAGATCCCCCAAAACGGACACCCTGGACTTTGAGCAAATATCACTCCATCAGCTACGGAGTACAAGCACGCAGACGCTGAGACAGCACATGCAGTGTGAAATGATGGGATGGCAAATGGCCGTCTGTTTTATAGGGCTGTGACATACATAAGCCTCCTGGTCGCTGATTGCTTACATTGTTTGGCACATGTGATCGAGGGTGTTCCTTTCTTCTTCCCGAGAGTTCTCTGCCCCATGTAACACGTTGTTGCTCATACCCATTTTGCTAATTAAGGGAAAAAAAAAAAAAATTGTTCCCCACGAATCACCGTAAACTTCGGATTCGTGCCGAACCAAACTTTCTAAAATTTAAAAAAACGAATTCCACTTTGTTAGAATCGATTCGTCCATCTCTAAATATAATCATCACCCAATCATGTTGTTTGTCTAGCCTTTCCAATTCTGACAACTGTAATATTGTATTGTTCTGTATAACTAAAGGCTTTGTTTTTTTTGGATTAGTGACATTTTTCATTGCAACCACTTCTCTACCTATACTGATTCTTTTACTTGTATTCATTCCTGGGGAGATCATTGTGCACTCGTTTGTTTTGGGCAACATACAATAAAAAATCATGAACGTTCTAATCCCAGCTGCATTGTAGACCGGGGACTTGGTGACAATGGGGCAGATTTACTCACCCGGTCCATTCGCGATCCAGCGGTGGATCTCTGCGGTGGATTCGGGTCCGGCCGGGATACACTAAGGTAGTTCCTCCGAATCCCACCAGTGCGCTGCTGCGCTGAAGTCAGTCGAAATGCACTCAAGTTTCACCGGCCTATTCCTAGTGAAGGTTAAGTGCAAGTCCCGCAACACTTTCTGTTTTTTAAATGCGCGTTTTTTTCCGAATCCAGTCGGGTTTGTCGTTTGGCCCGATTTCGACCCATTTCCGTCGCGTGGCATGCCAGCGCCGATGCGCCACAATCCGATCGCGTGCGGATTTATCAACTTTTTTTGCTTACAGGACTGAAAAAACGGCTGCAGCATTATTTTACAATGGTTCAAACATTGTAGATCAGTGCAATTTTTTCTATACTATTTTTCTGATACTTTATTTTTTCTTATTCATTAAATTTTAGTTTGCATTCCACCTTCCATTGATCGAACTATTAAAGAGTTTGTTTCGTATGTTTACATAAATAAAGCACATTGGGATCGGGTTTTCCAGAATATTTCCGATTTGCGCCGAGTTTTGGCGCCACAACGGATTGTGCTCATCGGCCGCTGGCTTTCACGCGACAGAAATCGGGGGGGGGGGCTGTGGCCATTGGACAACACGAAGGATTTTGAAAAACTGTGGAATTTAAAACAGAATTTGGTGTCTCAAATACTTACACATTCAGCAACCGGGCACGAAGAAGTGAACTACCGCTACCAAAACTCGGCGTGACACACTGCTGATATCGTTTTTTGTTTTCTTGATCAAATTTGGGACATTTGACTCACGTTATTTTAGAATCCATTAAAAGTACCAGCAGAAGAGACAGCACAGTATGGTTTTAATAGAACTCTATTACAGCCGCCACCACTTGACTATTTAAGGCTCCATATTGGAAGGGGCTGTTACTATTAAGCAAGACTTGGCAAAAATAATTTGTCTCACCAAAAGCCTGAACAAAAAAATGGGTTTTACACTAACAACTAATTTGGGTTAAATATAATGAAAGTAAATCAGTGTATGGAAGAATAAGAATGTCTCAGCTTTAGTAATAGTAATTTTACTTATTGATATATACTGTAAGTCACACAATCACTGGTCATAGAAATATTGCGTTGCAAGGCAAAAATTAACAGTGGAAACATTAAATATAATATTAGCAATTGTTAAAGCATGACATTTTCAGCTTTTCAGACAAATAGCTATACCACCCAAATGAATGATTAACTACATGGGAGAATGGGGGTGTGTGCCCTAATGGCAGACTAGGTAAGTTGCACTTCTGAGAAACTCCTGGGGACCCTGACCTGAATCCTGACAATAGGTTAGCCAAGAAAGGTTTTATTCTTTCTTTAGATAATTGTAAGGCGTTTGACTCCATCAAATGGCCTTATTTATGGGCTGACAAAAATGGGAGCTGGTCCACGCTTCATGTCTTTGGTTCAGCTTCTATACAGTACTCCACAGACAAGAGTCTGAACACACCTCAACATCTCGGATCCCTTCCCAATGACCTGGGGTACCAGACAGGGGTGCCCACTGTCCCTGCTACTCTTTGCAATGGCCACTGAACCCCTTGTGTCCCTGTTAGCACTGATGGCACCCTCTCAGGACTCCGGGTCAACTGGGACAAATCTATCCTGTTTCCCCTTTCTGTAACTGAATCTGCTGACCTCTCCCTTTCAGTCCCTGTCCAGATGTTGTCCCATTTTAAATATCTTGGTGTCTAGGTCTCTCGTAAGGTTAAAGCCTACTCTAAGCTGAACATTGAACTTGTGATATCAGACACTAAATCTCGCCTACGTGCTTGGTCAGTGCTCCCTCTTTCACCCTATGGGTGTATTAACATATTTAAAATGTTAGTTCTTCCCAAATTCATATATTTATTCCATGCCTGCCCTGTATTGCTCCCCAGGAGCCTCTTTAGGCACATAGATGGTATTCTCAGATCCTTCTATTGGCAAGGTGGTCCTCCACGCTTCAGCTTAGCTTTGCTACAGGTACCTAAATCTTGTGGTGGGTTAACTGCTCCCTATTTGTATTTGTACTATTTGGCTTCTCAGCTTGTCTATGCCCACTGTTGCATCGATGAAGATAAAAGCAATGCTGCCACAGATCTTACCGGGGCCTTTATGGGATCCTATGATGCTCTTACCAATCTTATTTATCAATACAAGTCTCCGTCTTCTGTTCCGCTACCTTTGCGAACAGTTGTGGTGTGCTGGCGTAGGGCTCATATACTGGTTGGTGGTCCAAGCACCCCCCCCTTGTCTCCTTGAACTCCCCTGTGGATCAACTCCTGGCTCCCCCATTTCCTCTCTCTGGCTGGATGGATGATGTAAGGGCACTGCTGGGGTCAAATTTATCCCTGCCAAATCCTGTCTTCCAACTCTGAGTTGCTTTCTCTCACCCAGTTGTGTGAAAAATTTACTCTACCTGCCATAGCCTCTTTTCACATTTCACAATTGAGACATGGATCAAGGGCTCAGTTGGCTCTACCACCCTGACAGTGGAATTTTCTAATCTTGAGTCCCTACTGGGCAAAACAGACCTCCCTATGCCGCTCAACGAGGTCTATGCGCTCTTGCAGCAACAGGGCTATAGACCCTTTGACAAGGCTCTCCTGCACTGGAAAGCAGACATTCCTAACCTCTCTGATGATGACTGGAGGGAAGTTGAGCTCTCCTTTTTTGACTCGGTGGTGAGCGCTAGGTATCTCCTGATACAGTCTAAATTTCTACACCACATCTATTGTACTCCTGCAAAACTCCACTGCATGGGAGTGATGCCAGGTGACTCCTGCTTTCGCTGTCAGGCTGGCTCCTTCCTACATTGTGTATGGGCTTTCCCTTGGACTAGTGTCTCATGGTTGGAGGCACTGAACTTTCTTGGTACACACTTTGACTTCCCATAAATTATGTCCCAGCAGGTCTGTCTTCTCAGTATACTAAATGAGATAGTCCATGGTCATTATGACAAGAGTTTCTTCCGCTTCATCTTATACTATGTCCGCAAGATGGTGACTATGTCCTGAAAGGACCAGGAGCCTCCTCCTCTGAGGTGATGGATCCTGCTTATTAATAGCATTATCCCCCACTATCATGCAGTGTACAGTAATAGGAAGTGTCCCCATAAATTCGAGCTCATCTGGTAACGATGGTACCTGAACTCTCATATGCAATATAAGTACCTGTCAATTCATATCTCCCCCTACGTCTTAGGGTATGCTGAGGAGGGTCTGTTTGTTGTTTGTTTTTGTTGTCTTGTATTAGTGTAGTCATGTGGGTGCATCAGGTTGAGTATATATGTGTGTAGTTGTGTCTATGGTACACTTATCCTCTTTGACGAATAGCATGCGACTAAATGTATCTCCCGCTTCAAATTGTCCATATGTTTGCTTACTGCCTTTGTTACAACATGGTGCTGTAGTCTGCTATTTTATGGCCACTTATTGTATATTGTTCTTGTTTATCTTTTAATGGAAAAATGTAAAAATAAATACTTTACAAAAACTACATGGGAGAATGCGTTTTCTTTATTTTTGCATAGTTTTTTAAGCCTATTTTTTATCTTTTAGGCTGGTAGAAGGCTTCCAAATGTCATGTACATTTCCCTCTCAAATTTTTCAGGACCAATACAATCAAGAATGAATTTTAATGACCTATTTCACAACCAATTCACGTGACCTCTGTTTTTACCAGTTTCACTGTTTGCTCTAAATAACACCTCCCGTTTACTCTTTACGTCAGTCATGGAGATACCAACTTCATATAGGTTTTATTAAGTTTAAAAAGATTTTGAAAAATGAAAAATCTTTTGTGCAAAAAAAATTCTTAGTTTTCCAATATTCTGAAGCTAATAACTTTTCATACTAAAATGTGTAGACCTGAGTAAGGTCTCATTTTTGTGAGACATGCTGCCATTTTCAAGGCTCAAACCATTAAGGGGCTGTATGACTTTTTGATTACTTTTTGTTCAAAGTTTTTATGTGTTGTAAAATGGCAAAACAGTGGTGGATCGAACATTTGGGTTCTCTTTTCTATTACAGGCTTCACAAGTGGGAATTATCTATTTTATAGATCAATTTTGTCTTTTTATTTGTTATTGTTCACTGAAAAAACAAAACCGTCTATGGAAAGGATTTGACACTTATAAGGGGCTTTTTCTCACTCATATCAATCATTTGCTATAATTTTTTATTGGTGTTTTCACTTTTCATGATTTATTTTTTGAAGATACAAGATTGTCCATCAAACAAACAACACAATGCACAACTGATCAGCTCAGTGGAACAACTGTCTGGCATGAACACGGAAACCCTTCATTACTATCCATTGCTACATCGATTTCAATACAACTGACACAATCGATTAGTTAAAAAATTCCATCTTCTTCTTTATTCATAAAACTAAAATCAAATGTATAAAAATTAATGCATTTACCAAAAATAGTTCATATTCTTCATTCCACACATGCAGACTCAGGCAGCGCTCACTGAGACACTAGCAACCTTAGCAACACTTGGGCATGTCATGGAACTGAGAACATGGACAATTATTGGTCAGTGAAATAATTTTTAGACATTTGTTAAGGTTCTACCATCACCAGTTGGTTACTGTGCGAGCAGCAAGACCATAGAACTTTGTGCCACAAGATATTGTAATGGCTGATAATTGGATCATGTTCAATGTATGGCTGCCTTTCTAGAGAGCAATAAGATCACATTGTATGGGAATAAAACTGCTTGTTGGTAGTTTCTGTTGATCCAGGGAGTTATTACGACTGTCATATTAGGGGTTGGGAAGAAATTTTTGAGTGATCAGACCCATTTAAAAGATTATCACTTGCAACTGGTTCCGTCAAACCCACCAGAGTCAAATACTGATGGGTCCACTCATCACTAGCCAATAGTTATTCCCTCTATATAGGATTTTTAGCACATTGTTACTGTATTTATGTGCCATAAGGTAAACCTAATGGACTTTGGAAAATAAATGCTATGGGCTAGACAGAACACTAAGTAAAACTAATGGAATGTTTTCTCTGGGCCAATATCTCTCTAATGATTCCTTAGCGATTCCTCCTGACTTTTCAATTTACCCCAAAATAATTTAAGAAAAGCATTTGTCATGTCTTTATTGCGTAGACTGTATATAAATGGGTTCAGAACTGGTGTGACGGTGACATAGAGAATAGTACACATCTGCTTGAGGATATCGGAGTACTTTGACGGTGGTATATTATATAGCCCGAAAATACCTGTGTATAGTAGAGGCGATAGGACAACAGATGAGAGGAGACGGTGGAGAAGGCGTGCCTCGTCCATCTCTTGATTTAATCTGCAAAATGATACGATAATTTTTATGTATGAGTCAACTGCACATAAGGTGAAGAATCCAAACAGAGGTAATTCCAAGTAAAGCACAAGCTGAAGACCTCCACGCCAGCGCAAGCAATGGCGCCACGGTTTTTGCATCACAGTGGAAGTGGGTTGATGGTATTTAGCTGACAGAAAGACATGATGAGGCGTGGAAATGTAAGGATCAATGCATTTATAAAAGCAATAACCACAGTCCGACGGAAGGAGCAGGACACAGACTCTCGTGCTCAAGACACTGTGATAATTCAAGTGGATACAGATAAGCAACATATCGGTCTAGGCATCAGGAATAACACCAAAACCTCAGACTGGCAATTAAAGTAAAAATACATCGTGTATAGCACTGCATGAAAGTTACAGTGTTACTCTGCATAGGAGGTCATAGTTTCGGAATGATGACTGTAATATAACACATGTCAACGATAGAAAGTTACAGACAAACAAATACATGGGAGTGTGGAGGTTGACATTGCCATATACCACAATTAATAATGAGCGCGTCATGAAAGCGCCAAGTAAAAAGATCAGAGGAAACTACGCGTTATCACTAAGCCTGTGTATGAGACTTATAGAAAAATGGGGAGATCCTAAGGTCTTTTACTGATATGTTTGCTCCATTGCTAGATTTAACCTGTGATAATATACAAAAGTACACAATATTGGGAATATACATCAATGGAAATTTTCCTTATATAGTAAACTGATCGGTGGAGGTTCCGTGATGGAACACCCATGTATCACAAGAATATGGTCTGTATGCACCGGCTGGCAATGATTTCCTTGTCGCTTTGGAGATATCCAAGTGCAGTTCTCGCAATCTCCATCAGCGCCTATAGGTGAAATTAAACAGCTAGCACATGCGTGACTGGCTGCTATCGTCATCTCAGGTTACAAAGGGGTACAATGGACCCTTGTTCTGATGTTCAATATGGGTCCTATCACTGAGACCCACTGATCAAATAAGTTGCCCCTATTCTGTGGATAGGGGCTAACTGTAGTCACTGGAAAAACCCCTTTAAGTCAATCAAGGTGCATAATATTGAGAAACAAATTATTAGTACAGGCGAATATCAGAATCAATAGGGATCAACTCATCATTAACCATCAGCCAAGGAGCTGTGGTATTGGGCAGAGTCCCCTCACTCTCCTCATTTACATGGCTACAAACGTGGCTTAGTACTATTGGTAAGTGCAGGCCTACAGAACAATGCAGCAATAAAGCGACCTGTGATGATCAATGGGTTGTCACGAGATAGACGCCCCACTGATCTTTATCAATAACCTACAGTGGGTACGGAATGTATTCAGACCAATTACATTGTTTACTATTTGTGGTCATTGCAGCCAATTGGTAAAATCAAAAAAGTTATTTTTGCTCAGTAAGTGCCCTCTGCCCTCATTGTGACTGAAAACTGAAATGTAGATATTTTGATAATTATTAAACAAAGAGAAAACAAGTAAAAAGAAAAAATTTAGTGTTGAGTAGAAGCAGTTGGAGCTGGTTCAGCCAGGAGTCTTCTTGGGAAGGGCTAGTTTCACCCCTGGATTGGGGATCCTCTGCCTCTTCATTGCAGATCATCTCCAGTTCCCTCAGGTTGAGAGGTGAGAAAGATAGTGGAAGCCATTTCAAGTCTCTCCAGGATGACTCAGTGTAGGTTTAGGTCCAGGCTCTGGCTTAGCTCGTCAGGAGAATGTAAGAGATGTTCTGAAGCTTCTGCTTGTTATTTTAGCTGTGTTCTAGGTCATTGTTAGGAGGTAAAACATCCTGGATATCTCTCTACTGGCCACATTAATCTTCTTTATTTGCAACTAGTGGTCTGTCCCTGCCCCAAAGCATGATCCTACCAAAAAGTTCAATGAAATTATTTCTCATAGGTCTGGCAGTCCTTCATAAGCTTTTTTGCAATCTGTATGAAGCTTTTAAATGTCTGGCACTGCCGAGAGGCTTCTGTCAGCACACTTTGCCATGAAGCCCCGACTGGTGGAGTCTGCAGTGATAGTTGACTTTGGGTAACTTTCTCCCATCTCCCTACTGCATCTCTGGAGCTCAGCTACAGTAATATTGGGGTTAAACTTTACCTCTCTCACAAAGGCTCTTCTCCCATGATTGCTTGGTTGGGCTGAACGGCTATGCTGAGGAAGAGTTGCAGTCAACGTAAACTTATTCCATTCAAGGTTATGAATGCCACTGTGCTCTTTGGAATCTTGAGAGCTAAATGTAAATCTCTAATCTAAATGTCTGTTTTTCTTTTGTCAAGATGGAGCAGGAGTGTACATTAATGCGAAAAAAACCTCCTTTTTCACATCATGGTGGGCAATGAACATACAGCAGGAAATTTTTCTAATGCTATTCCTTTTAGATTTATCGAACTGTCATTGCAGTAGAGGGAGCTTGGAAAACTGGCCCTTGTCATCAGCAAGAGGTACAATCTTTAGGGGAAGCAAACCTGTTAAGAAATGAAAATCTCACTCCACTGGTAAGACCCCTGACCGATGCTGGGACCAATCAGGGATGTTACCCTTAAGTAGCATGGGCAAAGCAAGCTGGTGGCATATTAAACTCTGCCCCAATTTTGTGGATTGTTGGTGGAGCTTGGTTGTCGTATTTAGAGAGTTAACATTCGCTATGTTCCCAGCTCCGATTGTAGGTGTAATGTTGGGGTGAAAAAATGCTGAAATTCGCTGAGGTTTGGGTTCAGAGACCCAAACCTCACATTTTTCGGCATGGATCCAAACATTGCAGGTTCAGGATGCTCTGGACGATTTGCTGTAGGTGCCCCAGATGGAGTGACAAAAATTCTAGGCAATTAGTATCTGAGGCATCTTACAGCTCTGTTACATCTTACATGTGTCATGAAGTGATTATATTCGCAAAAATGAAAAAACTCTCAAATAGTTTGATCAATGGAAAGGTCGCAATGCAACGAAAATCAGAAACACAGAAAAATAATGTAAAAATCTCCAAAATTGTACTGACCTACACAAATTGTAACAAAAATGCGAGCAGTTGTTTTTCAATTATGTAAGCAAAAAAAAATTGATATAAGTAGAAAAGAAATGTCCAAACCCTTCGATGCACAATTGTTATGGGCTGGGTCAGAATCAAATTTGATTTTTAATAAGACATTTTTATTGCAAAGAATCATCAGCAAATATTGATTTTTAATGAATAGAATTATGTGGTTAATGAAGTTAAAAAAAACAGCAAATTTTCTTTAAAAATTGATGATTTTGTGTATTAAACATACAAAATATAAAGAAATTATAATAAATAATAAGAATACGTTAAATAATATCAGTCATTCAAATTTTTTAAGTCAGTTTGAAATTATTCCAATATAAGTAAATAAAATTAACTGCAATGATAGCGACGGCAGCCCAGGCTATGGAGAGCCCTGGTGATAAAGGAAAAAGGGAGCCATATTTATACAGTGGGATCATCGTGTGCCATGTGTAGAGGTTTACCTATGGAGATAATGTCACCAAGTCCCCAGTCTACGATGTGCATGGGACTAAACACCGTTCATGTTTGAATTTTTTATGTTACCCAAAGCAACCGAGTGCACAATGATCTCCATAGGAATGAATACAAGTAAATGAATTAGTATATGTAGGGAAGTGATGCAATGAAAATGTCCCTAATCCTAAAAACCAAGCCTTGTTTATACAGAACAAACCAAAATTTCAGTTGTCACCATTGATAAGCGTGTGAAACAGAAAAAAAATTACGGGCGATGATTTATGGGGCAGATCGTTTACTTACCCGGTCCATCGAATCCAGCGGCGCGTTCGCTGCGGTGGATTGGGTCCGACCGGGATTCACTAAGGTAGTTCCTCTGACGTCCACCAGGTGGTGCTGCTGCGCTGAGTTCCCCAAGGCCCGCCGGAATGCATGAAGTTCACTGACCTATTCCTAGTGAAGGTAAGCGCGGGTCCCGCAAACACTTTTTTTTTTTTTTAAATCGGCAGTTTTTCCGAATCCGTCAAGTTTTCGTTCGGGCCACGCCCCCGATTTCGCGTTCACGCCGGCCCGATGCGCCAAAATCTGATGCGCTGCGCCAAAATCCCGGGGACTACAGAGAAAATCGGCTCAAACGGAAATATTCGGGTTAATGTGGAGAAAACGCAGCCTTAGTAAATGACCCCCATTATGTCAAATATATTTTAAAAGGTACAGACAGTCCCCGGGTTACATACAGGTAGGGTCTGTAGGTTTTTCTTAAGGAATTTGTATGTAAGTCGGAAACTGTATATTATCATTGTATCCCGACAGAATTTTTTGGTCTATGTGACAATTGGATTTAAAAAGTTGGGTGTCATAAGAATCAGGATTAACACTAAATCTTCATTACAGACACCTGTGATAACTGTTAAGCTGTATTGTAGCCGAGGACTCTAAAGTACAGGAAATACCAATTACCAGAGGGCGTTTGTAACTAGGGGTCGTAGTAAGTCGGAGGTTCTAAGTAGGGGACCGCCTGTATAACATAAGAATCTGAACTCAAAAAAGTTTATCTCATTCTACAAAAATGAAACCAAATCCCCTCCCAAGATTTTGTAGGGTACTTTTTAAATTCTTTTTAAACAATTTATTTATCGTTATTCAAAAAATACAGTACAAATACATTACCAAACATTAAATATCAGTATCAAATGAACATTGCCCTGATATAAGGTGAACAATGTGGAATCCAAGGCCTCAAGTCCATTAAAATGGTATAATTCCCAATATATATAATGCCTGCATTACCACTGGTTGTGATACCTGCTTTGTTTTGCCATTTACAGCACTTCCACCATATCAAGTGCAGTATTCGCAATGTGGGCTTATTGACCAGCGTATACGTGGAACTTATGTGGCTCTAGAAGGTAAAGTAGAGCTGTCCATTACCTAGCCAATGCCTCAATAAAGACTAGTAGAATCTGTTGTATAGCAAACTCTAGCCCTGAAGTGCTGGAGTTGGGATACTTGATATGTAGCAATATTTTGCCTCATATACTCTCCCCTGAATAAGTGGTTAACCCCTAAGGACGGAGGTTTTTCGGCTCATTTCTCGCTCTCCAACTTCCAAAAATCCATAACTTTTTCATTTTAGGTGTAAAGACCTGTGTGAGGCTTATTTGTGAGTAACAAATTTTACTTTCCCGTTATAAGTTATTTATTTTAACATGCCGTTGTACTGCGAAGCTGAAAAAAAAATCCAAATGTGGAAAATTTTAAAAAAAAACGTGTTCTTGGGGCTCAGTTTTACGACTTCACTCTTCGCTCCAAATAACACGCCCTACTTTATTTCTTTGGTTTGGTGCGATCGCGGTTCGATACCAAATTTATACAGGTTTTATGGTGTTTTAATACATTTCAAAAATTAAACGAATGTGTACAAAAGAAAAAAAAAATTTTGACGCTAATAACTTTTCATACTTGGCACACGGAGATGTGGGAGGGGTCATTTTTGCAAAATGAGGCGACGTTTTCATGCCTACCCATTTTGAGGTCCTGGGAGACATTTGATCATTTTTTATTAATTTTTTATGTTATGTTAAAAAAGGTGTAAAAGTCGCATTTCGGACATTGGGCGCCATTTCCTTTCGGAGATCACCGCGGCCGTAACCGTTTTAATTTTGATAGATCGGGCATTTACGGACGCGGCGATACCTAATAGGTTTGTGATTTTTACGTTTATTATGTTTTATATCCGTTCTAGGGAAAGGGGGGTGATTTGAACCTTTTAATATTTATAATTATTTTTATTTTTTTAAACTTTTTTTTCTTTTTTTTTCACTGTTTTTTAGACCATCTAGGGTACATTAACCCATAGTGTCAGATCGCTGCTACCATATACTACAATACTTCTGTATTGCAAATATATGGCATTTTGCAGCACATTCGTTACAATGAGCCACTGGCTCATTGTAACGAATCTGCCGAGGCCGATAGTATCGGGGCAACGAAGACCAAGGCTACCATGGAACCGATCGCCGCCCCCTGATGTCGTTCAGGGGGCGCGGCGATTGAAAAAAGATACGTCTATTATATGCCGCCGCGGATTGCCGGCGGCAACGAGGGGGGTTAATAGCCGCGATCGGTGCAAAGCACGACCGCGGTTATAGCGGTGGGGGTTTGTGCGCAAAATGCAAAAACCCCAACTCTGTATGAAGAGGATCAGCCCGTGAGCCCTCTTCATACATCCCTTATACCTCTGCGCCGTAGAGCTATGGCGCAGAGCGTTAAGGGGTTAATATTATAAAAAAGGATCCAAATTGGGGAGTTTTGCAGGACATTTAGCAATTCTATCAGCTCTATCAGCACATTGAAATGAATGAGGAGTAAAAATCCCATATTTTGCCATACTGTAGTATGGCAGTGTATGATAGGATCATACAGACGACCTAGGGTTAAAGTACCGTAGGGAGTGTGAAAAAGAGTAAAAATAAAAAAAAAGTTGTGTTTAAAAAATTCTAATAAAAAAACTAAAAACTCAAATCACCCCCCCTTTCCCATAGAAACTGATCTAAATATAAATAAACAGTAAAAAATATAACACATTGGGGCAGATTTACTTACCAGGTCCATTCGCGATCCAGCGGTGCTTTTCTGTGCTGGGTTCGGGTTCGGACGGGATGTATTAAGGTAGTCCTCCGCGTCCCAAGGTGGCGATGCTGCGTGAAAAGCATCGGAACGCGCTGGAGTTCACCGGCTCGGGCTGAGTGAGGTAGTGCAAGCTCCGCAACGATTTTTGTTTTAAATGCGGCCCGTTTTCCGTATCTGTCGGGGTTTCATTCGGCACGCCCCCCTATTTCCGTCGCGTGCATGCAGGCGCGATGCCCACAAAATCCGATCCAGTGCGGCAAAATCCCGGGGCCAATTCAGGGGAAATGCGGCGCACAGAGGAATATTCGGGTAACACGTCGGGGAAAACGCGAATCGGCCCTATGTAAATGACCCCATTAGCCTATCGAGCGTCCGAAACATGCCCAATCTATCAAAGTTAATAACGGGTTTCCTGCGTTAAACCCCGTAACGAACAAATAGCGCCCCGAAATCGACAAATGGCACTTTAGCCGTTTTAAAAAAATATAAAACTTCTATAAAGTGATCAAAAGGTCGCAAGTCCTAACAATGATAACATTGTAAACTTCATCAAAAGCCCCAAAAACGACCCACCCCCAAGCTCCAACACAAAGTATAAAAGTTATTAGCGCCAGAAGACGGCAAAATCCAAAGAATTTTTTTGTACAGGCGGTTTTAATTTTTTAAATGTATGGAAAACATTTATAAACCTATACAAATTTGGTATCCCGTAATCGGCCCACCAGAGAATAAAGTAGACCTGTCATTTGGGGCATACAGTGAACCTCCGTTAAATCAAGCCCACAAGAACGAAAACAATGGTTGGTGACCAAGCGTACTGCTTTGGCTTTTTGTCTGTCCCGTAGAGGGAGGACTTAAATACAAACATTTGAAGTGTAATTGTTACGCAGAGAACAAGCATAATAGTTGAGTGTATCAAATACAGGACACCGCGGGTGATAGGTGGAGATGGCCTCCGGAGCGTAAGCAGCTTGGGGCTAAATTATTGTGAAACTGTTGTCACTCGTATACTGCACGGACACGGTGCGGTCTACTGGCTCCAACTATCGATTCGTGTTAGAAGAAACTGTTATGGATCAAGTAGTGGACTCAACTAATAATTGAATCTCAACCTACGACCATAGTAGGTGTAATTTTGATATAAGAGACACAAGCGATGAACAGCACTGAAACAAACCCAAAACCTAGACAGAGCAAGTAAAACTATCAGAGACAGAATAAGAAGGCGGTATCAGGATATAATAGAAACTGGTGGGATGAATAATATATCCATCTCTTGATTTAATCTGCAAAATGATACCGATAATTTTTATGTATGAAGTCAAACTGCACATAAAGGTGAAGAATCCAAACAGAGGTAATTCCAAGTAAAGCACAAGCTTGAAGACCTCCACGCCAGCGCAAGCAATGGCCGCCACGGTTTTTGCATCACAGTGGAAGTGGTTGATGGTATTTAGCTGACAGAAAGACATTGATGAGGCTGGAAATGTAAGGATCAATGCATTTATAAAAGCAGTAACCCACAGTCCGACAAGGAGCAGGACACAGACTCTCGTGCTCAAGACACTGTGATAATTCAGTGGATTACAGATAGCAACATATCGGTCATAGGCCATCAGGAATAACACCAAATACAGATAGCAACATATCGGTCATAGGCCATCAGGAATAACACCAAAACCTCAGAACTGGCACATATAAAGTAAAAATACATCTGTGTATAGCAATATTTATCGAACTGTCATTGCAGTAGAGGCAGCTTAGGAACTGAGCCCTTGTCATCAGCAAGAGGTACAATCTTTAGGGGGAAGCAAACCTGTTAAGAATATGAAATCTCACTCCACTGGTAAGACCCGTGACCGATGCTGGGACCAATCATGGATGTTACCCTTTAAGTAGCATGGGCAAAGCAAGCTGGTGGCATTAAACTCTCTGCCCCAATTTTCGTGTGGATTGTTGGTGGCAGCTTTGTTGTCAGTATTTAGAGAGTTAACATTCGCTATTGTTCCCAGCTCCGATTGTAGGTGTTAATGTTGGGGGTGAAACAAATGCTGAAAATTCTGCCTGAGGTTTGGGTTCAGAGACCCAAACCTCACATTTTTCGGCATGGATCCAAACATTGCAGGTTCAGGACTGCTCTGTACGATTTGCTGTAGGTGCCCCAGATAGGAGTGACAAAAATTCTAGGCAATTAGTATCTGAGGCATCTTACAGCTCTGTTACTATCTTCACATTGTGCATGAAGTGTTATATTTCTGCAATAAATGAAACAAACTCTCAAATAGTTTGATCAATGGAAAGGTCGCAATGCAAACGAAAATCAGAAACACAGAAAAATAATGTAGAAAATCTCCAAAATTGTACTGACCTACACAAATTGTAACAAAAATGCTGCAGTTGTTTTTCAATTATGTAAGCAAAAAAACATTGATATAATGTAGAAAAGAAATGTCCAAACCCTTCGATGCACAATTGTTATGGTCTGGGTCAGAATCAAATTTAGATTTTTAATAAGACTTTTTATTTTGCAAAGAATCATCAGCAAAATATTGATTTTTAATGAATAGAATTATTGTGGTTAATGAAGTTAAAAAAAACAGCACATTTTCTTTAAAAATTGATGATTTTTGTTATTAAAAATTAACAAAATATAAAGAAATTATAATAAATAATAAGAATACGTTTAAATAAATATCAGTCATTCAAATTTTTTTTAAGTCAGTTTGAAATTATTCCAATATAAGTAAATAAAATAACCTGCAATGATAGCGACGGCCCAGGCTATGGAGAGCCCTGGTGATAAAGGAAAAAGGGAGCCATATTTATACAGTGGGGATCATCCGGTGCCATGTGTAAGAGGTTTACCTATGGGAGATAATGTCACCAAGTCCCCAGTCTACGATGCAGCTGGGACTAACAACGTTCATGTTTTTGAATTTTTTTATGTTACCCAAAGCAACCGAGTGCACAATGATCTCCCTAGGAATGAATACAAGTAAATGAATTAGTTATATGTACGGGAAAGTGATGCAATGAAAAATGTCCCTAATCCTAAAAACCAAGCCTTTGTTTATACAGAACAACCAAAATTTCAGTTGTCACCATTGATAAGGCTGAAACAGAAAAAAAATTACTGGGCGATGATTATATTGGGGCAGATTTACTTACCCGGTCCATTCGCGATCCAGCGGCGCGTTCGCTGCGGTGGATTTGGGTCCGACCGGGATTCACTAAGGTAGTTCCTCTGACGTCCACCAGGTGGTGCTGCTGCGCTGAAGTTCCCCAAGGCCCGCCGGAATGCACTGAAGTTCACTGACCTATTCCTAGTGAAGGTAAGCGCGAGTCCCGCAACACTTTTTTTTTTTTTAAATCCGGCAGTTTTTCCGAATCCGTCAAGTTTTCGTTCGGCCACGCCCCCGATTTCGCGTTCACGCCGGCCCCGATGCGCCAAAATCTGATCGCGTGCGCCAAAATCCCGGGGCAATACAGAGAAAATCGGCTCAAATCGGAAATATTCGGGTAACATGTCGGGAAAACGCAGCCCTTAGTAAATGACCCCCATTATGTCAAATATTTATTTTAACAGTACAGACAGTCCCCGGGTTACATACAAGGTAGGGTCTGTAGGTTTATGCTCTGTGCCGTATGCGATGTGAGTCCTTGTTATGCAGAGGTGGGGTTTGCTGAAAATTGCAGCAACCACCTACCACTAATACCCACGATTGGTGCTAGAGTATTAACCCTCCGATTGCTGCAGCAAAGCTTCCCATGTCATAATCAATTCCCAAGCCAATTCGCCAATTTTGCCACATTTGGTCTTTTTTCCTGCTTCCCGGTACAAGGAATTGAATAGTAAATTATGTCATTGAGGAGCAAAATTTGTTATGCAGAAAATAAACCCTCACACAGCTCTGTACACAGAAAAAAATTAAAGTTATAGATTTTAGAAGGTGGAAAGTGAAAAATGAACTTAACAAAACTGCAATGCGAAGGGGGACTGTAATGGGACCAAGAATCATCAATAAAGCTTCATTACAGACACCTTACAGCTGATCATTGCAGTCTGGGACTATAGTACAGGCAGTCACCGGGTTACATACAAGGTAGGGTCTGTAGGTTTGTTCTTAAGTTGAATTTGTATGTAAGTCGGAACTATATATTTTATCATAGTAATCCCAGACAGAACTTTTTGGGTCTCTGTGACAATTGGATTTTAAAAATGGTGGGTTGTCATAAGAATCAATATTAACACTAAAGCTTCATTACAGACACATTTGATAACTGTTATAGTTGTTTATTGTAGCCTAAGGCTAAAGTACAATAAATTACCAATATCCAGAGGTCCGTTTGTAACTAGGGGTCGTATGTAAGTCGAGTGTTCTTAAGTAGGGGATTGCCTGTACCAGAGGGCCGTTTGTAACTAGGGGTCGTATGTAAGTCGAGTGTTCTCAAGTAGGGGACCGCCTGTATTAACATAAGAATCTGAACTCAAAAAGTTTATCTCATTCTACAAAAATGAAACCAAATCCCCTCCCAAGTATTTTGTAGGGTACTTTTTAAATTCTTTTTTAAACAATTTATTTATCGTTATTCAAAAATACAGTACAAATACATTACCAAACATTAAATATCAGTATCAAATGAACATTGCCCTGATATAGGTGAACAATGTGGAATTCCAAGGCCTCAAGTCCATTAAAATGGTATAATTCCCAATATATATAATGCCTGCATTACCACTGGTTGTGATACCTGCTTTGTCTTGCCATTTACAGCACTTCCACCATATCAAGTGCATTATTCGCAATGTGGGCTTATGACCAGCGTATACGTGGAACTTATGTGGCTCTAGAAGGTAAAGTAGCTGTCCATTACCTAGCCAATGCCTCAATAAATGACTAGTAGAATCTGTTGTAGTAGCAAACTTCTAGCCCTTGAAGTGCTGGAGTTGGGATACTTGATATGTAGCAATATTTTGCCTCATATATCTCCCCTGAATAAGTGGTTAACCCCTTAAGGACGGAGGGTTTTTCGGCTCATTTCTCGCTCTCCAACTTCAAAAATCCATAACTTTTTCATTTTTATGTGTACAGACCTGTGTGAGGGCTTATTTTGTGCGTAACAAATTTTACTTTCTCGTAATGTTATTTATTTTAACATGCCGTGTACTGCGAAGCTGAAAAAAAATTCCAAATTTGGAAAAATTTTTAAAAAACGCAAAAAAACGTCACGTTCTTGTGGGCTCAGTTTTTACGACTTTCGCTCTTCGCTCCAAATAACATGCCTACTTTATTCTTTGGTTTGGTGCGATCGCGGTGATACCAAATTTATACAGGTTTTATTGTGTTTTAATACATTTTCAAAAATTAAACGAATGTGTACAAAAAAGGAAAAACATTTTTTGCCATCTTCTGACGCTAATAACTTTTTCATACTTTAGCGCACAGAAATGTGTGAGGGGTCATTTTTTGCGAAATGAGGCGACGTTTTCATTGCTACCATTTAGAGGTCTGTGAGACATTTTGATCATTTTTTATTTCATTTTTTATGTTATGTAAAAAGGTGTAAAAGTCGCTTTTCGGACATTTGGGCGCCATTTCCCGCCTTGGAGGTCACCGCCGCCCGTAAACGTTTTTATATTTTGATAGATCGGGCATTTTGGGATGCGGCAATACCTAATATGTTTGTGATTTGTACTGTTTATTATGTTTTATATCCGTTCTAGGGAAAGGGGGGTGATTTGAACTTTTAATATTTTATTAATTTTTTTTATTTTTTAAACTTTTTTTTTTATTTTTTTTTCACTATTTTTTAGACCATCTAGGGTACATTAACCCTAGATAGTCAGATTGCTCCTACCATATACTGCAATACTTCTGTATTGCAATATATGGCTTTTTTGCAGCTCATTCATTACAATGAGCCACTGGCTCATTGTAACGAATCTGCGGATTCCAGAGGTCTCTCCGGGTCAACGAAGGACCCAAGCTACCATGGTAACCGATCGCCGCCCCCCTGATGTCGTTCGGGGGCGCGCGATTGGAAAAAAGATACGTCTATTATATGCCGCCGGCGACTTTGCCGGCGGCAACGAGGGGGTTAATAGCCGCGATCGGTGCAAGCACCGACCGCGTTATTAGCGGTGGGGTTTTTGTGACAAATTGCAAAAACCCCCACCTCTGATGAAGGGACTCAGCCCTTGAGCCCTCTTCATACATCCCTTATAACCTCTGCGCCGTAGAGGCTATGGCGCAGAGCGTTAAGGGGTTAATTATATAAAAAGGATCCAAATTGGGGGAGTTTGCAGGACATTTAGCAATTCTACTATCAGCTCTATCAGCACATTGAAATGAATGAGGAGTAAAAATCCCATATTTTGCCATATGTAGTATGGCAGTGTATGATAGGATCATACAGACGACCTAGGGTTAAAGTACCGTAGGGTGTGAAAAATAGTAAAAATAAAAAAAAGTTTTAAATTAATAAAACAATAAAAAAACCTAAAAACTCAAATCACCCCCCTTTCCCCTAGAACTGATCTAAATATAAATAAACAGTAAAAATCATAAACACATTGGGGCAGATTTACTTACCAGGTCCATTCGCGATCCAGCGGTGCTTTCTCTGTGCTGGGTTCGGGTCCGGACGGGATTTATTAAGGTAGTTCCTCCGCCGTCCACCAGGTGGCGATGCTGCGCTGAAAAGCATCGGAACGCGCTGGAGTTCACCGGCTCGGGCTGAGTGAAGGTAAGTGCAAGCTCCGCAACAGATTTTTTGTTTTAAATGCGGCAGTTTTTCCGTATCTGTCGGGTTTTCATTCGGCCACGCCCCCCTATTTCAGTCGCGTGCATGCAGGCGCCGATGCACCACAATCCGATCCAGTGCGGCAAAATCCCGGGGCAATTCAGGGGAAATCGGCGCAAATCGGAAATATTCGGGTAACACGTCGGGAAAACGCGAATCGGGCCCTTAGTAAATGACCCCCATTAGCTATCGACGCGTCCGAAAATGCCCAATCTATCAAAGTATAATAACGGTTTTTCACTGCGTTTAACCCCGTAACGAAAAATAGCGCCCGAAATCGAAAATGGCACTTTTTAGCCGTTTTAAAAAAATATAAAAATTCTATAAAAAGTGATCAAAAGGTCGCAAGTCCTAACAATGATAACATTGTAAACTTCATCAAAAGCCACAAAAAACGACACCACCCACAGCTCCATACACCAAAGTATAAAAAGTTATTAGCGCCAGAAGACGGCAAAATCCAAAGAATTTTTTTTGTACAGGCGGTTTAAATTTTTTAAAATGTATGAAAACATTATAAAACCTATACAAATTTGGTATCCCCGTAATCGTACCAACCCAGAGAATAAAGTAGACCTGTCATTTGGGGCATACAGTGAAATCCGTAAAATCCAAGCCCACAAGAATACGACACAAATGCGTTTTTGTACCAATTTCACTGCATTTGGAATTTTTTTCCTGCTTCCCAGTAGATGGCATGGAATTTTAAATACAACCATTTTGAAGTGTAATTTGTTACGCAGAAAATAAGCCATCACATAGCTTTGTATGTGAAAAAATTAAAAGTTATAACTGGGGGAGTGCTAGGGAGCTGCTTACTTTCGTATGAGCAGCTAAAGTTTTTCAATGATCTGGCAGGTCCTCTTTAACAGTGTATTGTGAAAAATGTTGTCACTAGTATTTTTACTGCAATCAGGACACAGGTGCAGCCGTCCCTAACATGGCTTTTACCCATTAATTTTATTGTATTTTGTTTTGTTTTCATGTTATCAGATTAAATATGTCTATGGAGAAAACTGTAGGTGGTGCTCACTAACCTCAAATAATTGAATATTAATACATATACTAGAACATAAAGAATGTGTATTCTTATCTTGATATAAGATTACAAAAATGTAGAATGAACAAAATTTGGAAACAAACACAAAGACCTAGACAGAAAAGCAAAGTAATAACTATTAAAGAGACAGAATAAGACTTGTATATGCTCTTAGGATCTATCAAGTTCTATAACTGGTGGTGACCTCTATAATATATATACATATAAAATATAATATTAGATGTTTCCTCTCTGCAAGTTAATATTGTACCTGTCTATGATGATAGTAGAACCCACTCTCCTCTCGGCGTAGAGGATGACCCCTGTCTATGTTGATGGTGGAATAGTCTCTCCTCTAGGTGTAGAGGATGCCCCCTGTCTATCATAGTATCATAGTATCATAGTATATAAGGCTGGAAAAATACGCAAGTCCATCAAGTCCAACCTTTAAGAATTAAATAAATGTTTTTTCCCTATAACCCGTGATATTTTTTCTCTCCAGAAAGGCATCCAGGCCTCTCTTGAACATGTACATAGAGTCGGCCATAACAACCTCCTGCGGCAGAGAGTTCCACAGTCTCACTTCTCTTACAGTAAAGAACCTTTGTCTATGTTGATGGTAGAATCACCTCTCCTCTAGGCGCATAGGATGCCCCCTGTCTATGGTAGAATCGCCTCTCCTCTAGGCGCAGAGGATGCCCCCTTGTCCTGGTCACAAGCCTGGGTATAAAAAGATCTTTGGAGAGATCCTTGTACTGTCCGTTCAAGTATTTGTACATTGTAATGAGGTCTCCTCTCAGCCATCATTATTCTAAACTGAATAATCCCAAATTTTGTAATCTGTCATTGTATTCTAGTCCCCCCATTCCCCTAATAATCCTGGTTGCTCTCCTCTGCACCCGTTCCAGCTCTATTACATCCTTTTTATACACTGGTGCCCAAAACTGTACACAATATTCCAGTATTCTAGTCCCCCCATTCCCCTAATAATCCTGGTTGCTCTCCTCTGCACCCGTTCCAGCTCTATTATATCCTTTTTATACACTGGTGCCCAAAACTGTACACAATATTCCATGTGTGGTCTGACCAGGGATTTGTATAAGGGCACTGGGCACGTCTCCTCCACGGGGTCGAGTGTACCCACTGTCAGTGCCAGAAACAGCACTATGTCAGCCTAAGTGAAGGAGAATCTGCAGAAGGGGTACATATGCAAGTCCGCTGCCGATGCTGAGTTCTTCTTTGTGGCTAAGAAGGGTGGTTCACTGCATCCATATATTGATTATCACGGCCTTAACACGGCCTTATTTGCTTTAGCAGCAGCCGCCTGGCTCTGGTCACTAAAATTAAGTTTACCATCCACCAATACGCCCAAGTCCTTTTCAGCTCCAGTTTTACTAAGTAATTGACCGTTTAGAACATAATTATACTTTTTGTTTCCAAGTGCCCAAGTGCATAACTTTACATTTATCTACATTAAACCTCATCAACCATTTCTCTGCCCACTCCTCAAGCTTCCACAAATCCCTCTGTAATGCTAAACTATCGACCTCAGTATTTATTACTTTACACAGCTTAGTATCATCTGCAAATATTGAAACTTAACTGTGTAAACCCACTACAAGGTCATTAATAAAAATATTAAAAAGAAGTGGCCCCACAGAAAAAATGGGAAATTTTATTTGAGTTGCAAAATGACATTTTCAATGTAGGTAACGTCACTAAAAGAGAATTCAGACTTCCAAAAACCCAACTTCCAAAAATGAACAAAAAACATTTCTTGATGCTCAGTATCTGCTGATAGTGTAAGGGATGACATATGGCTGCGTATCGGTCATAGGCCATAGAAACCAATAACATATTTTCTGTGCTTGGAGCCAAATAGAAGAAATACATCTGAGTAAGACATTGGGTAAAGGTCATTACGTTATTCCCAGATAATAAGATGTACAGGAGCTTCGGAACAGTAACATTGGTGAAATAGATATCCACGATGGACAAACTGGAGAGAAATATGTACAAGGGGGAATGTAAGTGGTGATTATAGCGAATGACTGTAATTATTGTGACATTTACTAGCAATCCTATTATATAGAGGGACAAAAACAAACTGAAAAGAGCCCATTTATGGTCTGTGATGGTGGAGAAAGCTACAATACGGAAGTCAGTGATAGGCGTCTGGTTCTCCATTTCTGAAAAATGAACAAGAAAGTTAAAGAGTCCAAAATGAGGGTTACAAAACGATAATCCATATTCAGGAGAAGAAATTCACATAGGAGATCCTCTGAGATAGCTATCCACAAATTATTTCTCCTCAAGCTTTTTAACACAGACCTTAGCTCTAATGGTGGATCTTCATATAGGCAGTATGGGTGGGTGCCGGGGCCTTTGGCTTCCCAGGGGCCTAACCATAACCAGACCCTTCCCTTACCAAGGCCCTATATGAAGATCGCTAGGTTGAAAGAAAAATGCTATACTCACCTTCTGGCTTCTTCTCCTTGACCCCACAGCTATGACGCTACGGGGTCATGGCTGCATGGCTGAAGAGAAGACGGAGCCATGTGGAGAAGAAGCTGGAGGTGAGTATAGCACAGGGCACAAGTTTGGTTTGGACGCTGGAGGAGCCCTAGTCGTGTAAACAGCCCAGGACACATGGGACACTTAATCCTAAGTTGTCCTTTTCTGGTTCTGTAGAGGATGCATCTGATATTGCTGACATAGCATGGTATATTTTTGCTGTTAACTATTTTCTACCCATTTTTTGTCTTTGTTTTGAGAAGTTCTCAGAATCCAAAAATCAGAATTTATACAGCAGCTAATTTTTCAAAAAAATTTTGCCACACTTGTCTACAATGCTTTATCGACATGAAATCTAACGCAGAAAGGTTGTTATACGTAAAAGTGATGATGGTGGGAATCACACAGCAAATCAACTAAAAATGTTAATTATTCAAATTGTTTGTTCAATATAAAGGGAACCTGTTATCAGAAACTTGCCTAATAAATACTTCCAGTATGTTGTCAAGCAGCTTTATACCTTACAGACCATTTTTCTTTCATAGCCCAACGTGGTTCCATTACCAAGAAAATCAACTTTGAAGTAAAATGTAAATTAGTTCTATAAAGTCAAGGAGGCGGAGAGTTTAACACTGAAGTCAAGCTCTTCCTATCTCTGAATACCCATGAATTACAACATGCACCATACTTTGAGGGGTTTTCCCATTTCAGCAAATTAATGTTATTGTTTGAATAATGAAAAGTTATACCATTTTCCAATATACTTTCTGTATCAACTCCTCAAAGTTTTCTAGATCTCTGCTTGCTGTCCTGCTACAGATAGCTTCATTGTTTATTTCCAGTGGACAGAAATCTGACCATGGTCATAGAGGTGCACGGCTGTTTGTATCACACAGCTCTGGTTACTCTCTATTATACTAACGAGATGTGCACCCGTGTGACCATGGTCAGATTTCTGTCCACTGGAAATAAACAATGAAGCTTCCTATAGCTAGAAAGCAATCACAGATCCAGAAAACTGAGGAATTGCTACAGAAAGTATATTGGAAAATTGGAATCTGGAATCATAAATCTGGTTAGTGATATCTCTGGGTGCAAAACCATAAATTACACTGAAGGGAACATTCTGGGACAGGGAAAGCTTGACTTCAGTTTTAAACTCTCCGCCTCCTTGACTTTATACAACAAATTTACACTCACTTCAAAGTTGATTTTCTAGATGTTGCCATCACCCTGAGCCAGCTGCTTGTCAACATACTGGTAGTGGCTTATGAGATATATTTCTGCTGACAGATTCCCTTTAATTATGATTTTTAAGTCCTACAAACAGGTTGAAAATATGAAATCATAGATGTGTGAAGATACAGTAAGCTTACACCTATATGAACTCCTTAAAGGCTCTGCACAGCACAGAATGAGTGCGTGCACAAGACTGATGTCAAGGTTTAGGAGATGGTCAATCACCATTGATGGTCAATCTTTCTACTGTTGACACCAGATTGTTAGTTTTCTTACATGCAGGAATGAGTCAGGCAGATACAGTTTAAGGCTACAACCCAAAAGAAAAAGCCGAGTGACCCATATCCTGCGTATATAGTATGGACTGGATAAAGATTTTCCTTAGCAACATTCAATTATTGTATTGCCAAGGACAAAAGTAAGTATAAGATTATAGAATTCCATAATGAACACAATATAGAAAACATACACATATACACACATACACATGTACACACATACACACATACACATATACACATATACACATGTACACACATACATACATATATACACACATACATACATAAATACACATATACACACACATACAAATATACACACACATACACATATACACACATACATACATATATACACACATACACACATACATACACTTATATATACACATATACATATATATATACATAAACATACACATAGACATACAGTAGATACAAAAGCAGAGAACTAGTTTCACTTCACTAAAGCTCCTGAGATTCTGTTCAGATTTGTCATGTTCTGGTGATAACAAAAATAATTGTTTTATCTCTGTAAGTTAATTTTATACATACAAAACATGATAAATTAATCAGGACACTTCTAAGTACCTCAATATCTGTATGTAATGTGCACTTACCAGTGACACATGAGCCGGCAGGGGTATTACAGGCCATGAGGTGCCGGGTGCTGGATTGTATCCTCCTCTTATATTGTGCAGCAATAGGAGGCATCATCAGACCACGTAACGACTCCCCTCACATCACTGTCCCTCTGCTCCTCATTACTGGAACTTTTTACAAATTACTTTTACTTTGTGTTATTTAGAAATAATAATAGAAATGTTACTGCTTGGAGATTTCTACCTTTTTTCTCATTTCTGTTTCAAACTTTCCCAATAAGTTTTTAGATCTTTGACTCTTTGCCTTCCCGTGGTTTCCTGTTGCTCCTCTACTTAATACACTCTATTACATAGTTAAATAGTTAATATGGCTAAAAAATGACACATGTCCGTCAAGTTGAACCAAAGAAGGAAAGGGATCGGATGAGGAAGGGATTCATGGGAAACAATGTAATATTACATAATAACCGTCCGTGTCGGGGGGTTTTTTATGGCTTTTCGTTGTTCCCTCTCCAGCTCCAGGGCTTCCTTTATGGCAAACACAAACCAATTGGTGGTCACAGAATTGTTGTACAGCAGTGCAAAATTTTACAATTTAAGTAAGTTTTCAAATTTACAATTTAAGTAAGTTTCCAAATTTACAATTTAAGTAAGTTTTCAAATTTACAATTGAAAACAAAAAGGACCAATACAATTTTATTTTTACAGATCTTTTTATTAAGTCATTTAACCTGCAGAAAAAATGCAAGACTCTAAACAAATAAGGTCCAGTACAATTTTAACCCCTTCCCGACATTTGACGTAATAGTACTGCATAGTGGGAGGTGTGTTCCCGCATCATGCAGTACTATTATGTCATGCTTCTGGAACAGCTATCGGGAGTTGTGGGTGCTAGCTGTATGTTGTCTCTAGCACCTGCGATCACAGTTTCCTCCGATCATGGGCTTTAACCCCTTACACGCCGTGGTCATGCATGTAGGGTCTTCTACACTAGATCGGACCCCCCACACCCTCTGCAGCGCTTACTGGGAGGTCTGTGTCTCCGATGGCAGCTCAGGGGTCTGCCAGTGCCCTGGGGCTGTGTGGCTTCTTCTGGCAGGAGATGCCTGTAACACACTGCGCATGCGCCGCAGCTCAGAGTGTTACATAACACAGTGTAATACATCTGTAATACACTGTGTTAGGTCAAGAATGGCCTGAACAAGCATTCAAGCCAACCAGTAAAAGAAAATAAAATGTTTAAAACTATTTTTAATAAAAAGAATTTTAAAAAGTCTCCTAAAAATTGAAAAGAAATCCCCTAAACACAAATATTCCCTATACATATTTAATAAAGTAAAAAAAAACAAAAAAAATCACCAAAAAAAACCCTACATATTTGGTATCACTGCATCCATAACAATCTGTACAATAACTCAGAAACATTATTGGACCCGCTCGGTGAGCACTGTAAAAGCAAAAATCCGAAAAACTTGCCAAAAATGTACATTTTTTATAAAATCTCTCCACAGAAATGTTCTAAAAAGTGATCAAAAAATTAAGCGCGCCAAAATGGTACAACTGAAAAGGACAATTCAACACCTGAAAAATAAGCCCTAAACCAGGTCTGTCAACCAAAAAGTATTAAACGTATGTATCTGAAAAAATGGCGATACAAAAAATAAATGAGATTTTCTCTATATTAGTTTTTCTTCAGTAAAAATGTAAAATATATATAAAAAAACTATATAAATAGTATCACCTAATCGAAGTGATCTTTAGAATAAAGATAATGGGGCTCATTCACTAACTTTCGTCAGGTTTCGGGTTTTTTTCCCATTTTGCACTAAATTGCCCCGGGTTTTTGGAGCACGCAATCTGATTGTATCAAATCGGTGCCGGCTTGCATGCGACGGAAATCGGGGGTGTGGCCGTCAGACAACCCAACGGATTCGGAAAAACCACGTAATTTAAAAAGCTATTTATGTCGCAAGACAAGCACTCACATGCACCGGGAAGAAGAAGGTGAACTCCGGCGGACCTCGGCGCAGCAGCGACACCTGCTGGATATCGGGCGCACAACCTTGGTGAATCCTGGCGTACAACACACTGCGAGATCATGACCGGATCAGGTAAGTAAATCTGCCCCAATATGTTATTTTTATGGTACGGTGTGTGGCCCCCAAAAAATACAAGAAGAAAGGAAACCAAAATTTACAATTTTCTTTTCCTCCATATGTTCAAGAGTTAATAAAATCTCATCAATAAACTAAAGACCCACTAAAATGAAATATTTGTAAAGTGCATCTAATGTCACAGAAAATAAGCCTCTTATATGTCCAAATTGCCAAAAAAATAAAGATTGTGTAGCCATTAAAAGTGACAATACATAATCTGCATAATGGCGCAGTTTCCCTTCATTGCCTTGGCGCGTGCCCATACAGCAGGTTACCACCACATATGGGGGATTGTTATACTCGGTAGAAATAGGGTATCAAACTTAGTGGAGCGTTTAGGTGTTTTAACCACTGAGAATTTGTACATTTGTTTGCAAAAGACCCATTCATATTAGCCCAAAAAAAATTAAAATTTCAAAAATTGCATCCGATTTTTGTTAATCCCATTGTAAAACAATATTAGGGTTAACAAACTTCATGAAAGGTGTTTTACGTACGTTGAGGGGTGGTTTGTTTGTCTGTGTAGTTTCTGAATAATGGGGTTAGTATTTATGGGGGTTCACTATTATTAGGCACTCTTAAAGTGACTTGAAACTAGAGTCCCTCAATAGCAGGATTTTAGGTTTTTTATGGAAAAATGTGAAAAATGCACTAGTTCAACATGCCCATAACATCCTCACACAATAGAGTGGTTTCGCATAAAAAAGCATGTGAGGCCTAAAGCAAACCATTCGGCTTTACTAGTAGCTATCAAGTTTGTTTGCGTGTTATGGCATGTATGGAAAAAGAGAACAATTTCGGAAATCGAAGAGAATTTCCAAATTTTTCCCCAATAGAAAGGTCACTAACATAAACAATTTCAAAATCACTTGGGACTTTACAGCGTTCGAAGGTTATACCTATTTATAGTGACCACAGGGCAGATTTAAAAAATGGGCCGTGTTCAGGACGACGGAAAAAGAGGGCTTTGGGGTAAGGGGATGGGTTGTGCTATGTCATGTAACAACAAACTGGTATATTAAACCATATTTTACCTTTTAAACATTTTACATACATTAAAATTAAATGGAGATTACATTCTTAAGCAGATTTTTAACCCCTTAACGACCTATGAAATAATTGTACATCACAAGGCCAATAAGAAAATATGGAGAATCTGATCCCTCTCCATAAAGTCTTGTGTTTGTACCATATTCTTTGCTGGTAACTTACACAAATCAAGTTCTTATGATTGTGCCATTTTGGCTCAGATCGCGACCATGACGGCACTGGCAGGTATTGATACTCCAGGATCGTCATTCAGCAGGCTCTTTATAACAGTGTGCTGGTGGCAACACTGTTACTGACCTTGAAACATAATCCAACCCATATGCAAACAGCTAACAGAGTAATGCAGTCATGGTAGAAGGATAGGACCCCCTAAGGTTAGTACATAAATAGGCAAAAAATATTTTACTAAATCAATAAAAGTCAAATCCCCCTTCCCGAGAACTAAACAATCCCACAGCCCAATGTGGATGGAAAGTTTGTGGGGAAGTGTGCTGAGCTAACTACAAAGTTCTGGTGTCGGGCACAAGTTGGCTCAAACCAAAAACCTACAGATTCCAGGTGGGTTCTGATTCGAGTACACCAAACCTGAACCGGGCGCGAACCCACACAGTAGACCTGAGGTTCCCCATGGTGTATGGGCACTAGCATTTTGTCATGGGGAGCAAAGATCCACCCCAAAATGACAGCATACACATGGCTTTTGAGGAGAGCACACAACACTGACCAGGGGTGTTGAGACAAACCTGCACCAGAACTTCTTACAGATTTTCCTCTTATAACTAATGGGCCAAGTTGTCGGATGAAGAAAGATAGATAAAGCAAACATGAGGCATTTGATTTTGCTGAATAAGCCCACTAAGAGTACCAGATATGGGGACTTAGAGATGAGCGAGTATACTCGTCCGAGCTTGAAGAACACAGTGAAGAACAGATTGCAGATGTTCCGAACATCTGCTCACTTAGGCTACATGCACACTGCCGTGTGCCCGCCGCACCGTAGCACGGCAGGCACACGGCAGTGTGGGGAGAGGAGGAGGAGGAGGTGAGCGCAGCTCACCCCCGCCCCTCTCCATAGCGAAGTATGTCCTATCTTTTCCCGGGCTACGGAGTGGTACGGTGCTCCCGTAGGGCGCCGCAAGCCCATAGAAGTGTATGAGGGACGTATATCGGCCGCATATACGTCAGCCGCATATACGTCCCCCATACTGTTGTGTGAATGCAGCCTTAGCCGAAGACACAAGTGCCGACGCTGGATCAGGCATGCAGGAGAGGAGGCTAAAGTGGAGCGGAGCGGGCATGGAGGAGCGGAGCGGGCATCACCGAGCAGTTATGGAGGATCGGAGCGGGCATAGAGGAGCGGGCATGGAAGATCGGAGCGGGCATGAAGGAGCAGGCATCACGGAGCGGAGCAAGGCTGGAGCGGGCATGGGGACGGAGGGGGATGGAGGGGCATGGAGAATTTGGAGACGAGTGGGCACTCAGCCGAGGGGCATGGAGGAGCAGGAACCGGGGCTGCTAGAGTGGGCATGGAGGATCAGAGCAGGCACTCACGGGAGCGGGGGCTGGAGCGTTGTTCTGGAGGAGCGGAGCGGGGCTGGAGCGGGCATGGAGGAGCGGAGCGGGCATCACCGAGCGGGTATGGAGGAGCGGAGCGGGGCTGGAGCAGGCATGGGGGATCAGAGCGGGCATGGAGGAGCGGGCATCACGGAGCGGGGCTGGAGCAGGCATGGAGGATCACAGTGAAGAACACACTGTGGGGGCTGGAGTGGGAATGTAGGATCGGTGCGGGCATGGAGGAGCGGGCATCACAGAGCGGGGCGGGGCTTGAGCGGGCATCGCGGAGAGGAGCGGGGCTGGAGCGGGCACGGAGCATCGGAGCGGGCATGGAGGAGCAGGGCTGGAGGTAGTGGGGGCTAGAGCGGGCATGGGGGATCGGAGCGGGGCTGGAGCTGGCATGGAGGATCGGAGCGGACATGGAGGAGCGGGCATCATGGAGCGGAGCAGGGGCTGAAGTGGAGGCTGGAGCAGAGCGGGGCTGGAGCAGGACAAACAGCACAGAAAGAACACAGTGAATAACAGATTGCAGATGTTCCGAACACGCATGCCAAGGGTGTTCTTCACAATAGTATGTGAAGAACAATATGTGTGAAGAACACATTGCAGATGTATGGAAACATCTGCAATGTGCTCTTCACACATATTGTTCTCAATACTATTTGTGAAGCAACACGTGGCACGCGTGTCTTCCGATCAGTTAGCAGATGTAGAACATCTGCAGTGTGTTCTCGGTGGTTTCTTCAATCTGTTTCTTTAAGTGAAAATGCTCAGTCTCCCATTGACTTCAATGGGGCTCGTATATTCGAGACGAGAACTCGAGCATCGGAAAAGTTGGCCTCGAATAACGAGCACTCGAGCATTTGTGCCTCTCTCATCTTCTCATTGGAATCCTTCAACAATTAACTAAATCCATTATTAGTTAGTTTTATTTTGATAAAACTTTGATTAAGCCACAAAATAAGAACGTGATTTCCAGTTTGTTATACAATTTCATAATAAGGAATTATCCCACATATGGATGATACCATGCTGTAGGGCAAAGGCTGGACACTGAAAGGAAAGCGCACCTTTTGGTCTTTTTGAAGATGGTGTTGCTTAATTTTTTTAGGAATCTTGACCCATAAGCTTAGCTGCTGAAATGCGGAAAAGGAAAAAATCCAACTACGAAAACCGTGTGGTTAACAGAGATCTCCATATTGCCCAAAGCATATACCATACAAGAACCATACAAGCAAGAACAGCTATACACCGCTGTCATGAGTAATTACATGATACAGTGGAGGGAAGATGGTGAAGAGTGCCCCAAGCATATCACGTAAGTGGCTTCCTTGTATCAGAGTTATTTAATTATTGTATGATCTTCTTTTTCTGGACCTGCCGGTTGTAGCTATCCATCATTTTCTAGGCAGTTGGTTGGGGACTTTTCTGAGGACATTACAGGTAGGTGTCCCAGATCTTCTTATTTACTGTGGGTACTTTCCCCCTTTTTAATTCTTTTTTATAGTTTTTTTTAAACGTCTTATCTGGTGCTAATTTGATACACACATATTATGACTAAATTAAGAGTGATCTTTTTTACCCCAGTTCCCAAAAATGAACAATAACAGATAGTAAAGTGAAAATGGCTATCTCTCTTGAAGTACAATTTAGGTGTCCAGTATATTGTGCCAAACTCACGTCAAGAGAGAGACACTCACACCGTAATTTGTTCAGGATTCATAGACAGTTTCTTCTGCTCCAGTGTACTGAATGTTCTGGCTGTGCTCCCAGGTTTCGAACAATACACACTGATGTAATTCTGTTGAGGGAGGGAAGTTTGGAAGGAGCAGGGTACCACAGATGATGGTCGGAGGAGCCGTACAATACTTGAATTAAAATATACGGCACCCTGAGACGATGCTCATTGCACTGGGTGCTACGAATCCTGAATTTACATACTGAATAAAAGTTAATTTAGAAGCATTCATGTCCACAAGGTCTACTTATGAACATGTCCCTGGATAGAAAACACAGCTGGGGGCAGTGTCGGACTGGCCCACCAGAGCATCAGAGAATCCTCCAGTGGGCCCCAGGTTCTAACACTTCATAATGGGCCCCAAAGTTCTTCATTTGGAAGTTAATGGAGTAATCATTGAATATTATAATCTATGATGATTCCTATATTATAGATTATTAGATCTTTTTCATGATACATGATACATACCATGGTATTTTATGGTTGAAGGCTGGGCCCCTAAAGATCACACACCTCTGGTAGGCTCAAACACGCCAGTCCAACACTGCCGGCTGACGACCTGATCCTATGTTAATCCTTCTTTTTCACACTAGAAGTTATAAGAGAGACATATTAAAATGTATTTCAAGAATTCCATCTAAATTTCGTCGGGGAAACAGTTACAACCTTCCCAAAAAAGTTTCCATGCTGTCCTCAGTTCTTGATTCGCAGACTGTAGTATAAAGGTTTAACAGTGGTGTTACAGTAAGGGCAATACACAGGTGATGACTTGTTCCAGAAAGCCGCTATGTCGTGAGGATGGAAAGGTAGAGACGCTCGCAGCAGTCACAGTACATAGTAAAGACAACGAGAGGGTGCGAGGAGCAGGTGGAGAAGGCTTTCTTTCTTCTTCTGTGGATTTAATATCAAAATCACTCTAAGAATTTTGACATAAGATCAAAGTACAAAGGAATATGATCAATCCAATCGGCAAATTTCCACAATGATTGTTTTATAAAGGCATACCGTTCCGGCACAGTGCAATCTGGTCAATGCTGTTGGTCTCACAGAAAAAACTGGAAAAATTTCATTTGATCCACAAAATGTCTTTTGTTGTAGGTAAAGTGAGAAGAGCATTCACACTCCGATGACCCAACTCCTCACAGATGAACAGAGAACACTTCCCCAGATACTCAGGATATGCTGGTAGTGTAAGGGAATGACATATGGCTGCGTATCGGTCATAGGCCATTGAGAGTAATATCAATCTTCTGTGCTGCAGGCCACGTAGAAGAATACATCTGAGTAAGACATTGGTGAAGGTCTTACAATTATTCCCTGATATAACATGTGAAGGAGCTTCGGAACAGTAACACTGGTGAAATAATATATCCACGTGGAAAAACTGGAGAGAATATGTACAAGGGGGAATGTAAGTGGTGATAGGAATAAATGACGTACTGTGGGAGGATTCATCAGAACTCCTACTACGTAAGGGAAAAAATAAAGCAAAAGAAACCATTTCTGATCTGCCCGGTGGAGAAAGCCACGCCAATACGGAACTCGTGATAGGCGTATTGTTCTCCATTCCTGAAAGATCAAGAGTAACATTGACAATTCTAAAGTGTGTCTTGTGAGAAGGGCTTTGTTATTACTCTAATCATATCCCATGCAAAAAAAAAATTAAAAAAAGATGGCTGCATTTATCACCCCACTCAAAATTCTATCAAACAAAACAAAGCTCTATAAACCCCAAGCATTGTACAAAAAAATTCAGGTCACAGTCCAGTGACCCAAAAATCAAATCCTATAGCTCCTAGAAGGTGACTATGCAAAAAGTCCCAACCATGAATTTTCACTATAAGGCCCATCCACACTTGCAAGTGTGATGCGATGAACTCGCACACACTCCAACGCAAGCTGCCGGGAACGCATGGCCCGAAACGCTGCACCGTGGGAGTGAACTCAGTATGTCAGTTCACTCCCGGTGCAGGTTCGGGCCGTGCGTTCCCGGCATGCGTTGCGAGTGTGATGCGGTTCATGCGCATTACACTCGCAAGTGTGGAACGGGCCTCAATGTGTAATTTTTTTTGTTTTTTGGTTAGAAAAAAACAAACAGACATTTGTGTTTTACTGTACATAAATGTTCATAAGAGTTCATCAGAGACATCATGAAATCCAAAGTATTAAATTACACCACACAACATTGAGGACAGAAAAATAAAACAGTTCTAGCATGTATAAGCCATTAACTAACCACCAACCCCCCCCCCCCCCCCTGCGAAATTGACCCCTTAGGTAAACAAGTTATCGTGGATGATATTCCTACTTATATTTAGATTGTTATTGTTTATTATATCCACTAAATTATTATTGCCATTTATTTATGTTTTATTATTACTGTTATGTTTTTAATTAATACAAATTATCCCTGTCTTAGCATTATTTTCATAGTTGATCACTACAAAAAGTGACTTAATTTCATAAATTTATTTCGTGTGAGTGCACACTTACTAAAAGCAAATGATCACAACAATAGAGATCTGTTTGACAGTGTTTCCGAGTCGATTGTTTGATACAGTAATTGGATTTGAAAATGTGCATTCTCTTATTTTCTGTTTCCTGGCTTAGGGGGAGGGTTTTTTCTAAGGTGGGTTTAAACATTGGTTGGAATTAATAATGTTTGATATTGATTATTTTGAGTGTTAAAAGGCTTTGTCTATTTTATAAGGTTTTTTTTTATATTGTTTGTCTTTGGTCTTTATGTAATTATAAGAAAAAATTCAATATTTAGAAAAAAATAAAAAATAAAGGACCACATTTATCACTTTTGTGCGCCTAAGTGTACTAGTTGCGCCTAAATTCTGGCGCACTGTTTTGCCAGAATTATCACAAGCTACAACCATCTGTGATAAGTATATTTTCTGCTTCTTATTAATCACTTTACTTTAACACAGTTTAGGCACAGTTTAGGCGCAGTTTAGGCGCAATGTTAGATTCAGGCACTTACATGTCATCCTGCTACAAGCTCCTCTCTGCTTCTCCCACAGCCCAGAATGAAGATAACACTCACAGCAGCACCCAGGTGTGTGACACCCAGCACCCAGTGACCCCCTCAGCAGCACCCAGGTGTGTGACACCCTGCACCCAGTGACCTCCTCAGCAGGGGCTTCTCCTGGAGGGGATCCCCCAGTGCTGGTCTCCTGCTGCACCCCTGTAATTCTGCACAGTATCCCTCTCAGAAACACTGGTGATACTGTGCAGAATTACATGGGGGACACTTGTATGTCAATCTGCAACATTCTGCAAACTTGTGCAAAGTTCTCTCCTCTCTTGCTGTGAGCTCAGCCTTTTGCAGAATGTTTTGTAAATAGAAGGTGATGAACTGTAAATAGAGTCTGCAGCTCCTGTCTGCAGTGTATGTAATGTTTGTATTATATGTTCTAGTGTCTGCAGTGTATCTAATGTATCTATTATATGTTCTAGTGTCTGCAGTGTATCTAATGTATCTATTATATGTTCCAGTGTCTGGCTGAGCTTTGCTGCTAGAAATGAGCTCTTTTGCAAAGGGGCTCAGTGCTTTCTTCTCAGATAACGCCACCTTCGGGCTGGAGTGTTTTTGCGCCCGTTTTTGCGCCTAAATGAAAACGTTGCAAGTGATGAATATCATTAGGTGCAGCAAAACATCTGGATTGGTCAGATAGATGAGGGAAAGCTGGTTATTTTTGCTGTGCGGCTAGTTTGGCGTTTAATCGCAAAAATGTTGCAAAAACGGTGCGCCTGAATGAAAAGGCGCAAAAACAACAGAAAAAAACGAGTGATACATGTGGCCCAATATGTGCATTCTTATTACTTTAAAGACGGAGTAGAATTGTGAGAAGCCAAATTGCGAACTGAGTTGGTCGTAGGCGTGGCATATATAGGTACCATATATCACGTTCTATCCCATGGTTCGTGTACTTACTGAAAAAAATTACAGGATTTTGGCACGTGCATCTGTGTACATGGTGTTATTGTAGATGGGGAGGAGGATTACGTCACAAAAAGGACGAGCTGCGGAGAAAACCAAATATCTTAACACATAAAGAATATTATCTGTTACATGTAAAATGAAGAGAATACTGATCCCGGTGTGATATATAAATCCCGGTGACACGTCAGACAACCGACACGTTGCAGGACATAAGATGCCGGAGTGTCGTGTTTTATGCTCGTCTAATATAATGTAGTGAACGGAGGCCTCATGAGACCAATTAAGGCCCCACGATGACTTCATTACCTCATTACAGTCATTTCCATAGGTAGACATATTTGAGATTTTTTTAATTTTAACATAATACTGTAGATTTCTACTTTTCATTGTATTACTTTTACAATATGTTTAGATCTTTTATCTCTCAGTGTTTCTGCCCTTGTTATTCCAATCTGTCCAATGTTCTCTTATGAAATAGAGTCTATTTATTGTTACTCGCAGACTCTTTAGCTTTTTAATTTTTTTTATTAAAGAGGACCTGTCACCCAGAAATTCGACACCAGGAGCTGCTAAAACAAAAGCCGCAATGTAAATGCCGGACCGCTCTCAAAGCAGTCCAATGTATTCATGAGGGGGCGGGATTGTGGACAGGTTTAGGGGCGGTGACTGCCGCATGATGCGCAGCAGTCACCGCCGGCCTATGGAGCGAGCAGGGCGGTCCGGTCCGGACCGCCCCCTCATGAATACACTGAACCGCTTTAAGAACGGTCCGGCATTTTCATTGTACTCCACCGCAGTGTTAGATAGCTTTATCAGAGGTTTACGATAACGGTATAATTCTAAGACTGTGGCGTTACTTTAGTGAGCAGCTCCTAGTGCCGAATTTCTTGGTGACAGGTTCTCTTTAAGTAATTAATTTTATTGAAGCCACTACTACTGGATTATGTAAAACGATGTTTGGGCAGGACTAGGTCGTAGTCAGATGGTCTTGGTAAAAACAATGGCAATCAGTCAGCAGCTGTTTTGACATAATCAAGACTTTTTTATCATTTTTATTAATTTTTTACCAACAGAAGGGAGCAAATAAGAAAACAGATAATGTCATATATCCCAAATATCATAATAAAGTACAAAATAACTGAAAAGAAACAAAGAAACTATACTGCTCCCTCTTATAAAGAGTAAAGAAAAAAGCAGAAAAGATTTTTTTCTTCTTTTTTGAAATCCTCTCTTTTCTCCTCTCTCTTTTCTCCTCTGAGTAGATATGAGCGAGCACTAAAATGCTCAGGTACTCGTTATTCGAGACAAACTTTTCCTGATGCTCGAGTGCTCGTCTCGAATAACGAGCCCCATTGAAGTCAATGGGAGACTCGAGCATTTTTCAAGGGGACCAAGGCTCTGCACAGGGAAGCTTGGCCAAACACCTGGGAACCTCAGAAAAGGATGGAAACACCACGGAAATGGACAGCAACACAGGGGCATCATCGTGGAATGCCTCTTGATGGCTGCTTAAAAAAACTCTCGACCATTATGCAAATTATGGGCCACAGAAACAAAAGAGAAGTGCTTCCATTACAGAGTTAAGCCGGGAAAAGGGTGGAAGGCTAGTACTGATGGCGGACGAAAGTCGTAAAACATGCGTCTCGATTGTGACCCAGGTATGACCTGAATAGTGAAGGAAGTGACGAAAGTTACAAAACTAAAAATCCAGTAAAAGAAAGCAAAGCACAGGCGAGCGGAAAGCAGGATATATACACAATAGTGTTCATAAAGCGACAGTAAACAAAAACGCAGGAAAAAGGTGGACATCAGAAGCTGGGTGTGCACGGTACACACAAAAAAAATTAAGAAAGAGGTGTAAAGATTGACATTTCCACTGCTTATGTAACCAAGAGTTGCGGTCGTAATTAGTTATAGGCGGGAATCCGAGGTAACACAAGACTGTTGGCGACATATAGTCACAACGGGGGGTTTACCATAACGTATCTGGGTGAAAACACCCGTAAAATGTGCCTCACACAGCTGTTTTGATAAGGGGACGACATGTGGAGGCACCATGGAGCCGACTTTCCCATGATTAACGTCGACAGTATGGGGCATTCATATTGCGGCTGTCTATGATTGCAAACTAGGTCTCCACATGGCGGCGACAGATAGACCGAGTGTCCATTATGTATCTGGTGAAACACCTGAAAATTCTGCCTGACAGCTCGTTTGATAAGGGGATGATGTGCTGCATATCCTCTCGTGCTCCAGCGGGGGTGTTAGAGAGTTGATAATGAGACATTGGTGGAACGCTGTGGAGGATCGTGGAGGCAAAATGGACAGGAAAACACCAGTGGGCACGCATGGCATGGATGCTCTGAGGCTGCCTAATCTTGGGATGGAGCTGGCGGTTCACACTGCCAGGCGAGCTTTTCGCCTGTCCAAGCCCTGTCTTCTCGGCTCCCTCCCCACCCAAAAAGGGCCTGGGGCCAGAAGCGTTTACTTTGAAAAAATTATTTTTTCAAGCAGGCCGGTCGTTTGAATATTTCACCTAGAATAATGGAATAGCATATTGGTTCTATTTTTTAATTGTTTTTTTACGGAAATGGTTCCACGATTAAGAGCGACAGTATGGGGCATCCATATTGCGCGCTATAATTGCAACAACTTCAGGTCTCCAGCATGGCGGCGACAGATGGGCCCGTTCCACTATGTATCTGGTGAAACACCTGAAAATTCTGCCTGACACAGCTCGTTTGATAGGGGACGATGTATGGAGGCAGTGAGCGTAGTAATTAAAGGTGCTGCAGTTAATAAAACTATGTTAGGTTGAGTCTTGGGATGGAGCTGGGCCGCTCGCTGCGCGAGGCAGCTTCGCCAATCCAAGCCCCTGTCTCATCCTCGGTCACCCTCCAAACAGCACTTCTAAGAACCTTTTGTATAAGATCAAGTGTTAGTAGCGTTCTTAAAGTTTGGGTTATGACGGGTGAGGGGAATGGTAAACAGATGCGCAGAGCGCTGAAAATAATATCGGTAAATGATAAAACTTTGCCAGTAATTTTGTGGATTACACACAGGGTGGCGACAAAGTTAACAAGTTTGTGGATGAGGGGCCATGAAACAACCCAAAAAATTCTGCCTGACACAGCTCGTTTGATAAGGGACCATGTATGGAGGCAGTGAACTAGTAGTAGATTAAGGTACTGCAGTTAAACTATGTTAGTTGGATCTTGGGATGGAGCTGGCACTCCGCTGCCAGGCGAGCTTTCGCCATCCAAGCCCCTGTCTCCAACAGCACTTCTAAGAACCTTTTGTATAAGATCAAGTAGTAGCGTTCTTATAAGTTTGGGTTATACGGGTGAGGTAATGTAAACAGATGGCAAGAGCGCTGAAATAATATCGGTAAATGATAAAAGTTTGCCAGTATATTTGTGGATTACACAGCAGTTGGCGACAAACATTACAAGTTTATGTGAATCCATGAAAACCACAAAATTCTACCTGACACAGTTCGCTGATAGGGACCATGATGGAGGCAACTATATGAACCGACTTTGGAGGCAGCTATGGCGATGACGTGTGGTGAGGTAGCAATGGAGACAACGTGTGGACCCAGCTAAAAAGACGACATGTGGAGGCTGCTATGGAGACAATTTAATTTGAATAGTGCCTGTATGTGGCAGTCCGAAAGTTTTCAAACCAAAGGCAGGTAGGTGGTGCCTCCAGAATATTAAATAGATTGAGTGCCTGTATGTGGCACTCCCAAAAATTGATTAAAACAGAGACCGGGTAGGTGGCCCTCCAGAACAATTAAATACAAAAGTACTATAGCTAGCCATTTGGCCCTGCAAAAATAGCCAGTTTCCTCTGCTTTAGTGTACAAGAGGAGAAGGAGGACAATGAGGAGGAGGAGGAGTGCATACATTATTCAGGTTGAGCTTCTTTCACACTGATGAGAATAAAATCCGGAGAAATCCAGGCTTTATTATCTTGATAAGCGTCACCTGTCAGCGCTGTCGTCGACGGCGTGTACGCTTATCTGATATGATCCCACCAGCTGCACTGTAATCCGCTCGACAACACGCTAGCGGTAGGCAGGCAAAACCTCCAACCGTACACGCGCCATGTCGCCACATGTCCAGCTTTGAAACCCAGTAGTTTTAGGGAGCTGTGTGATCATTTAGGACATGGTATGGTCAGCTACGTACTCCCTCAACATCTTTCTGTAGATCAGCCCTACTCTGCCGACGGGGGACAAGGTGAGCAGTGTCTTGCTGGGGTGACATAAAACTGGCAAAGGCCGGTAAAGCGTACCCCTGCCAGTGCTGGACAAGCTGCCTGCTCGCCTACTCTCCCTCGCTACTTGTCCAGCCAAGTACGACGCCCTCTAGCGCTGTCAGAAGGAAATACTGTTTCAGCTTGTGCACCAGGGCCTGCTGGTATTCATGCATTCTCACACTCCTTTCCTCTCCAGTGAGAGTGGAAAGATTTGCTTGTACCGTTGGTCCAGGAGAGTGAATACCCAGTAATCGGTGCTGGAAAAATCAACTCTAGTCTGAACGTGAGGGTCACGGATAGGCACTAGCACTGAATCTGCCATATGCGCCAGAGTCTCCCACAGCGCAAGAATTCACTCCCCTCACTGGCCTGACTGCCCATTTCCTCCTCCTCCAACTCCTCTTCTTCTTTGCCCATACACGCTGAACAGTGAAGGACTGAACAATGGTCCCCTCTTCTGTCTCGCCAACATTCTCCTTCTCTTCCTCCTCATCCTCCTCCCATCCTCCTCGATATGCGCTGAGAAACAACAGAAAGGGTGCTTTGGCTATCAACAAGAATCTTCTTCCCCCATCTCTTGTGACGAGCGCAAAGCTTCCGACTTCAAGCTGACCAGAGGCCAAGCTGGCCAACAGGCCAAGCAGCGGGATGGTGAGGCTGATGATGGCGGCATCGCCACTGACCATCTGTGTTTGACTCCTCAAAGTTACTAGCCCAGCACCTACAGATATCAGACATCCGTACGTCCACTCCTCATTGTAGACTTGAGAGAGCTGACTGACCTGACTACCAGTTCTGGTGGAGTTAGACGGATTACACCGGCATCTACACATCGCTCTTGTGAGGCGGGATGGAGGGCGCGAGCTTGGCTGCGCTGCCTGCCCTGAGAGTGGCAGCATCTGTGCTGGACTCCTGAAATGCGCACAGATGCGCGCACCTTCGTGAGCAAATCAGACAATTGGAGTAGTGTCTTGAGGAAACGCTGAACTATGAGATTTAACACATGGGCCAGGCATGGCACACTGTGTCAGTTGCCGAGTTGGCAGAGCCGCCACCAGGTTACGGCCGTTGTCACCACACCACCATGCCTGGTTTCAGTTCACGGTGCCAGCCACAGATCAGTCTGCGCCGTGATGCCCTGTAATAGCTCTTGGGTGGTGGGCCTTTTATCCGCCTAGGCTCAGCAGTTTGAGCAACGCCTGCTGTCGCTTAGCGACGGCACTGTGCTGCTGGTGCCTAAGCTACCGACTGATGGCGCCATGCCCACAGATGTAATTCAAGAGGAGGAGGTGGAGGAGGTGGGAGGAGGGAGGGCATAGTAGTGGTCTTTGAGACCTGGACCGAGGTAAGGCCCGCAATCCTCGGCGTCGGCAGTATATGACCAGCCCCAGGGTCCGACTGGTCCCAAGCCCAACCAATTTAAACCCATTGCCGTCAGCGATATATAGTGGCCCTGCCCGGCAGCACTCGTCCACGTGTCCGTGGTCATTTGGACCTTGTCAGAAACGGCGTTAGTCAGGGCACGGATGATGTTCTCTGCACCAGCGGTTGTGCAGGGCTGGGACCACATCGGAAAAGTATGGCGGCTGGGGACCGAATACCGAGGGGCGGCAGCCGCCATGAGTTTCGAAAGACCCTCCGCTCTCTACCAGCCTATAGGGCATCACTCAGGTTCAAGCACTTGGAGATGTGGACGTGGAGGGCTTGGGCGTTGGGGGGGTTGTGCTATACTTCCTTTTGAGCTCCAGCGTCTGGGGTAACGGAGAGCTGACGCTGATGGATGCTGTGGAGGTATCGTGGAGGCGAAGATGGGGTTTTCGCACGGGAGGTGTTGTGTGGCCGTGGTCCTGGGCAGGGGGCTGACTAGCAGATGACACAAGGGAAGGAGCATGGTTGTCCCGGCCGATTTGAAACGCTTTGTGCCATTTGATTGGGGGGTGATTTTAAGCATTCATACATGCCTGCGCATACTGGTGGTAGTTAAGCTGTAGTGGTGGAACCCTCTCGTGTAATCCTGGTTTGGCAAGGTTGTCGACCACCACAGTCCCGTCGGTCATCCCCTTTTTGCCGTTTTTCTGTTAAAAAACCCTCCAGACTCTTTCAACTACTCCCTCGCCACGGGGACGCTTGACTACGGCAAACATTTGGCGCTGATGCACCAGCTCTGGGCCCTGCCTCTCGCGTCTGGCCCCCCACCTGGCCTCTTCCAACCTGTTTCTGCTATAGGACTCGCCTCCGTCTTCAGTAAGCACTGTTTCTCACCTATCAACCCGCGTCTGGGTCTGTCACCCCACCAAGCACATCCTCTTCGATCCCTCAGTCTGCTCACCCCCCTGGACCTTCCTGCCACCTGACAAACTTCACTCACTGTCCTGACGAACCGTGTCACCCTCAATCGTCCGACACCTCTTTACACACTTCTTCCCACCACGTCATAATGTCATCATCACCCACAGACTGCGACCAGGGGAAAACCTGCATCGGAAAATTGCTCAGCAGCAACCGGACAAGTGGTTGTGCTGTGGGAAGGTCCAGAAAACAGTTCCTCAGATATATGGGCCGTTGTTCAATGGACAAATCTATCATGCTGGGATGGGCAGACCTGGGGGCAAGGTAGGCTGAGGAGTCTCGAGGAGGGTGCTGATTCTCATGGTGTGACATTGTGAACTGCGGTTCGGGAAGACTGACTGGTGGAGCCAATGAAGGCTAGAGAGGCATTTGCTCCCCGCGAATGCTGTAGCCCGAAGCATGACAGGCATCACCATGGAAGTCGGAAGGGCTCTCTATCGCGCCTGTTTCTGGCACGTCCAAGAAGCTCGTGACCGGCAGCAGATGCACCCAAGCAGCACCGAAGCCTACTCCAGCATTCCTGAATTCCCAGTAACTTTAGAACAGTCGATGAATGCCATACGCGAGTGTAGCTCTGCGGAGGGTCTGTTCCGCCGGAATCTGCTCCCCTGTCTCATCAGGCTGAGGGTCTGAGTCTCACCACCCCTCTGGCCCAGACACACTACACTCACCTTCTTTCCTCTCTCAATATTCCCTTACTCAGGTATTGAATAACTTTTTCCGGCTCGCTTAGCCTCCTGCTTCTTTTTACGCCTTTCCCGTCCACGTGGGAGGTGAAAAACCAGCCCAGCAGAAAAGAAAGAACGCCCGTCGTCCTCTGGGAGATCCGACCCCCCTCTAGCCCAGTCACAATTGTCCTGAACACTTTTCACCCTAAGAAACGCACCTCTCCAATTTTTTTTTGTTTTTGTTTATTTGTGACTTGTTTATAATTTTATCATTTTTTTAACAAAACGATGCTATCCCTATTGCTATGGCTAGCTTTTTCTAACCTTACACTTCGACACCGCCGGGCATGCCACGGGAGATTAGGCTGTGGCGGGGGGGCCGTGAAGTAGGTGAGCTAGAAAATTAAATCAATGGTAAAAAATATCATAAATCAGCAGACCTGGGCCACATCTAAGTCAAACCCCTAAATAATTGGTCCCACTTGGTGTTTGAGGGTGAATGTCATGTCACTGAGACTAACACAACGGTCGCAGTCCTCCCAGCAAATTCACTACAATATTGGTACCATAGCTGCACTACTAATCCACAAGCCCAGCCACAATCAATACAAAAAAAGAAAATATACACAGCTATTGTAGCCTAGTAAACCGTTGGGGTTCGTCCTATGCTATTTTGTAGCCTACATGAAGCACACTGCTATTGGGCACGATGAGTTTGAGCTATAAATGAATAAAGGTAAAAAAATAAATAATCAACAAACTCTGACCTAATTAATACCGCCCCTATAAATTGTCCCACTTTGTGGTTTTTGAGTGATCTGCGTGTCCACTAAGAACTAAACACACGGGAACGTGTGTCGCAGTGTCTCTCCGAGCAAATTCCCACAATATGGTCAACTGGCACGAGTCTGTTAGTACTATAAGGGCCCAGCACCGCAGCCACACAGTCAAATAAACAAAAAGGAAAATATACGCTACTTGTAGCCGCTAAGCTAAGGGAGCAGAGGGAGACGAAAGCGCAAGACTGGGGACGGAGTGGCGGCAGACAAATAATGGTCCCGATTAACACGGTGGGGAAAGGAATAAAACGGGTTAGGCAACCACATGATGGCTAGGCGGACATAAGCAATCAGGAACGCGGTCAGCGGATCACGGACTCGAAACATTCCGGTCTCTATGCCATACCGAAAAACAAGAATTTAGCCCCGTTGGCGTGTTGGGTGCACTACTTGGGCTAGTGTTTTGTCATACGTCGACACGGAGCCACTGCGGTTGCAGAGATCGGTTTGGCTATAAATGAAATAAAGTAAAAACACACAAAACATCAGCAGACTCTGGGCCAATTCTAAATCAAACCCCTAATAATTGGTCCCGGCCACTTTGGTGTTGTGAGGTGGACTATTGTGCTTCACTAAGAGCTAAACACAAACTTCGCAGGTCTCCCAGCAAAATTCCTCACAATATGGTACTACCTCCCAGGAATTGTCGGGCAGGACCACTGGGGGAGGATATCTTGCATACCAGCATGCAGCTTCAACTAGTAGCCAGCAGCACCCATCCCCCAAGCCACTCACCCAAAAATATCTACAACGTTTTGTTAGGAAGTTAGGCCCCTAAGAAGGGCTGTTTGTCGATTTCTTGTAGAAGCACATCCAGTTCGGGGCCGCATAACACATGTTTACATAAACACCTAACGCTTTCCCTGACACCAGCAGTCACCGCTCTCAGGAATATCCCTATCGCATCCAGACACCAAATGATCCGATAGTCAGCGGCGGTCAGGGGCTAGTCCTATTCCAAGGGTCACCTATTCTTGACCCAGGCCAAACCACTGCTATCGACGTGTAGGGTACCAATAAAGCGATAGTCACATGCTGGGTTGATTTGCAGATTCTCCTGGCTTGTGATTGGCAAAGAAGTCGGCTCGGGACGAATGCCGATCGTATATGTGTCACTCGAGCCTGTCAAGTATTGCGTCTCAATTCGTATCCGAGGCAACGATCAGTTTCGAGTACGCTCTATGCTCGGAGGAAAACGAGACATCCAAGCGCGGGGACAAGAGTATTATCGCTCTCATCTAAAAATGAAATAAGTACATTTTAAAGGTGAAATAGAGACAGGGAAAAAGAACGGTTTATGGGGAATGTAAAAGGCGGAGAAGGAACGCAAAGTGATAGAAAAAGGTTCGGAACAAAGCGAACTGTAACAAAGTAAGAACATGGAATACAAGGAAACAATGGGTGGGCAAGGGCTGAGAAAAACAAAGTAGAACAAAACATAGGTAGACATATGGTATAAAATACAAAGGCGGGGTGGCAAGATGAAAAGAGCGATGAAATGGCCCTTGTGAGCATGATTTTTTCAGGCAACAAGGGTAGTTGAAGTAGTGCGGATCAAGCCGCATATCACAACACGATATCCCCAATTGAAAGAAAGCTGGGATCCAAGCGCACTCAAAAAACGGCGGCAAATCAATTAAGCGTAGTCATGACAGAGACTTAATTTAGCTAACACAATTAGAAAAGTTAACAAACAAAAATAGGCACTGAGACAAAGAAGGGCTGAAAGCACATCAGTGGTACAACATATGCAGTGGGCGATGGTGTAAAGCAGAGAAAACCCCTAGTGTAGGGAGGTGGAAGGTGAAACGGTAGGGGCCAGAGGCCTAGCTTGATTTTGAGTGGATGACGTCAAAAAAACAAGTTGAATCTATACAGTACAAAAGCCATTGTAGCAAATGAGAAGCCAGGAGTCCATAATATTTGGTGGTTCAGAGCCACCAGAGAAAGAGGGGTGGGATGGTGTAGACACAAACAGTGGAGGAGCCTTTATGGAGAAAAGAAAGAAGACATGCTCATGAAAGACCAGGAGACATCGTGTTGATTGTGAAACGGGTGTGTAGAAAAAAGGGAATAAGGGGGGAAAGCGAGTCTTGGAGTATCCAAGCGGAAGTAGCTCAACCTGATGGATTTGCCTCGGACGGAACGAGGAGATCACTATGGGGATTAATGGGGAGCACATAGCGGGTATAGGAACCCACCTAAACCTTAAAGTGCGTGGGAAATAAAATATGAGTAGTATCTAAAATCAATAGAACCGTGGAGGGGGTGAGGGGGGACAGGGGTGCGGGGGGAGCGGGGTGTCGAGGAAGAAAACCGGAGGGGTGCTTGGGTATAGCTTAAAGTAACACTAGCTAATGAGTGATTGGTGTGCAATAATATTATATGGATGTAATTGCATCAACAGGGTTAAGGCGGGTAAAGTGGTGGTGGCTACATTTTTTTTTGAGTTTGTTTTTTTTGGATTCTGCCTGTAAGTCTACGGTGTGTGTGTTGGAGGTACTATACGACGCAACTTGACAATTGGTGTCGTGAGAGGGTAATGGTGCTGTGTAATGGGTAAAGGATGAGCGTTGTCCAGGTCGTTCGGGCCCTGGAAGTGGCGGGCGCATAAGTGGGTGTGGAAGGCGAATTCATTAATTAATGTGCATACCAACATTGGCAACGACAGTAGGCAAAAACTGCTCCAGGAGATCGACATGGGAGCGAGGGCAAGGTAGGAGGAATATAGTGGCGCAAATTTGTGTGGTCAAGGGAAAACGAAAAAAAAAAACAACAAGAACATACTATGAAGGGGTTAATATGGGCAGTGGACACATAAACAACAAGGTCAATAGAACTATAATCTTATCTAAGAAAACTTACCAAGCAAAGGAGGTGCGATAGTAAGAAAATCCGTGAGGAGGCGTGTATCAAGGGGCAACGTGAGATATCGCCATAAGATTAGAGACTTGTAAAGCAGTACATGAACAAACTAGAAATACAATATTGTTTAAGGATTAAGACTACATACAGAACCAAGCCAAGACCCAAAACCAATCAACAAAGGGGGTTGTCAGGTCACAAAGGAACATACGGAGGGGGGCAGAATTTACTCCGTAGATACACGCGACGGAACGAGTACAAATAAGCAGAACAAAAAAGGTGACCAAACAAAGCACTTCGCATTCACCGATCCGGGTGCGCGTTCTCTTAACATTTAATTTCGTGGTCCGGACTGGATTTAGAAAGTTACAAGGTAAGTTCCTCACGTCCACCCAATCCACCGAAGGTGGCTTGCATGGCCATGCTACTAGCGGAGCCGCCTAAGTGGACAGACCTATCGTGTGTCTGAATAATTCTATCAGGTAACGGCCGGTAATACGCCAGTTCCAGTGGTACCAGGAGAAGGGTATATGCGCTACCTCAGACGATCACATTTGTACGGACAGATTATGGGATAAATGGAACGTGAGCGAGTTGTTATCGCGAACGTACCTCGGGGAGTTCCTAATCAGCTAGCCTATGAGGTTCGTTCGGATCGGTGTTAATGTGTCATCGAGCAAAAGCAAGTAGAGTAACACTCCAACACAGCAGAATAAAAAAGATTAAGAATTGCATTTTCCACTACATATTCCCTTTCTCCCCATGCCTATGAAGGACCCCACCCACCCGATTTCCGTCGGCGTTTCATTGCCACGCCGATGCTCCACATCCGATCATGTTGCGCCCAAATCCCGGGCAACTGCGGTACAATCGCTCAAATCGGAAATATTCGGGTAACGACACACGGATCGGGAAACGTCAAATCGCGTGGTTCTAAAATATAGGGTGTCCCTTAGTAAAGATGACGCCCTCCAATCTAGTTAAAGTGGTGTTGTAAAACCCATAAATATTGAGGTACTTTTCATTCAGACCATTCGGAACACTTGACTGCCCAAGAGAAATCACAACGCTTTCACTGCGTAAAGTCGCGGAAGACATTTCCGACATTTCCCCCTCAAAATTGGGGGTGTACGCCAATCCAATCCCACCACGGCCGAATGGCGCTTCCTGTATTTTACCCCCCAAATGGTAACCACTGTGGAACAAATCCCATGTCGCCAATGTTGGACGATCCTCCACTGAAAGGAAAGTCGTCCAGTAGGTTTATCTTGTCCGTCCCTGTGTTTTGGCGTTCCGTTGATTGTGGACAGGTGTTGTTGTATCCTTTTGCGTAGCTCTTGTGAGGTTTGCCCCATGTAAACCTTATTGTATGGACAGATTAGGGCATATATCACATTTCGAGTCCTGCAGTTGATGTAATTTTTTAAGGCAAAGGTTTCCTGGTTCACGGGGTTGGTGAAGCTTTTCTTGGGTTGCATCAAGGGGCAGATAGAGCAAGAGCCGCATGGAAAGGAACCCTTCAATCTCTCTCCACTGCCTATATGGCGTATTGGAAGTTCAAAATGGCTACGAGTTAATACATCTTTTAAATTTCTCGCCCTTCGGGCTGGTATAAAGGGTCTCAGACGCTCATCACTGTAAGATGTTCCAATTGGTAGATAAAAGTGTACGGACATCTGTCCATTGGGTACAGTAAGTGGTCACCAGTCTGGGGTACTCCGAGATCTGTTTGGGTCTGGGGGACAGAAGATCCTTCCGATTCAAGCTACGTGCTCTTAGGTAAGCCTTTGACAAGATTTATTTAGGGTACCCCCTGTTTCTGAATCTTCGTTTGAGGTCCTGAGCATGATCTTTAGAATCCCTTTCCAAGGTGCAATTGCGTTTTAATCTAAGGAATTGTCCAACCGGGATGCCTCGACGAATATGCCCCGGATGGAAGCTCTGGAAGTGGAGTAAGCTGTTAGTAGCCGTTTTCTTCCGCAACAGGGACGTCACCAACTCATTGTTCTGTAAAGAGATATTGAGATCCAAAAATTCAACAGAGGTGGTGGAGGAGTGGGAGGTGAGTATGATGTTCCATGGGTTATTATTAAGTTCTTGAATGAACTCCTGACATAACCTGGAGGGGCCTGACCAAAATAAAAGGATGTCATCAATATAACGGTACCATCCCCTCACATGTTGGCAAAAGAGTGGATGGGGGTAGACACGCACCCTCTCCCACCACCCCAAAAAAAGGTTGGTGTAAGAGGGTGCACATCTAGCCCCCATTGCCGCCCCAGATACTTGCCTGAAATATGTACGGTCGAAAGTGAAATAATTATGTTGTAGTATGAAGTCCAACAAATCCAAAAGGAAGGAGTCGTGTCTACGATCACCAGAGGATTCTTCGTTCAGGAAGTATTCGACGGCCGAGATGCCCAAATGGTGGGCAATGTTTGTGTACAGGGCCTCCACGTCCAGGGTTACCATGAGAATATCTGTATCAAAAGATAGTTGTTCTTATTTAGTCACCAAGTCTATGGAGTCCCTCACAAAAGAGGGTAATAACAAAACAATTGGTTGGAGGTAAAAGTCTACATAGATGCATGTACTTACTGTCACCAGAACACAGATCGGTAAACACTGGAACTTAAGAGCCTTTGCAACTGTGTCTGAAATACAACGTAAAGTACACAGTTAATGTTTAAGATAGGGATTAGGGATAATTCTAAATGCTTTAGATGTAATAATGTTAATGTAGATACCCTCCAAGTACTCTGGGATTGTGCAGAGATTGGGGAATATTGGGGAAAGATTTTTGGGTTACTTGAGGCTCGGGTTAATTGCCCCCTTCCGCGTTCATTAACCTCGGGTCTATTGGGGTTAATCCCAGATAAGATAGGAACTAAATCAAAACGTGATTTGGTGTTGAAAGCTTTATTTCTGGCAAGGATGGTTCTGGTTAAACACTGGAAAGATGTAAAAGCTCCAGCAGTAAAGGAATGGGAATATACAATAGATCGTATAAGAGCATATGAATGCACTTTCGAAAAACGATATAGAAGAGGAAGGAGACTGAACAATATATGGGATCATTGGAAGGCATAGTTTTTTTTTGTTTTGTTTTGGGGAAAGGGGATAAAGGGGATAAAGTATGTGTTTTAATAAGTCCATTGGTTATGCTATATTCAATAGAATTCTATGAGAAGAATACTTTGTATAGCTATTGATTAGTAAAGATATATGGACCTGTATTGTTATGCATAAATGATAATAAAGTTTAAAAAAAAAAAAAGTACATGACGATTGTGCAATGGAATATAAAATTGTAATAAGGGAAAGGAAAAGAAAAACCCTTCCAATACACTTGTGCCAAATGGATCAAAGATAACCTGCAAAGCTTTACGTAATGCCCTACATGTAGGTAATATTTTTTTAATATTTGCACAAAACGATCAGTAAAGAACATGCGTACACAGAATATCTGTATATAATTGTGTACAACCAATGGGGGAGATGTATCCATCTGCCATGTGCCACATTTATTGAGGGGTTTAGACCATTTTTAGACTTGTCTGAAAAGGGGCATGTCCTTGGTAAAAAGGGTTTTAGTCTTTCTACACGTTACTCCTGTGGGGGTATAGGTGCACAAGTAGGGTACCATACCTTTCGGTTATATATTAACTCGGCAGTCCAATCTTGTGCAAAAGAAATCTTAAGTTTCTTCACAGAACCATCGAAAAGGAATCCACATAAATTAACATTTTGCTCTGACGACCTTCTTCAGAAACTCAAAAACATAGAATAACATGGCTATAGGCTGGTCTCTTCATATACCCTTCCAGTAATTTCGGTGAGTGTGGGACCAGGTGATGTCTTTGCAGGATTCATATGAATTTGTGCCAATTAACCTTTATTTGCATAATTGTTATTGGTTGTCACAATCGGACTTAAATATTAAATACTAAGGGTCGAGGGGATTGCACTTTTGTCCGATATTCCAACGTTTTCGGATTTGTGTCACTGGGACAGGCATTTAGAAGGGGATTTTGGTGCACCGGTGCTGGCTTTAATGCAACACAAATAGGGGGACGGCTGTCGGATGATCCGACTGATTCGGACTAAGCGCGGGATTCAACTTTAAAATTGTGTTGCAACCAATGCACTTACATACAACGGGAAGAAGATGGTGATCTCCGGTGGACTTCAGCGGCGAAGCGACAAATGCAGTATATCGGGGGCACGATTTTAGTGAATCGCACCTGAGTGCATGATCATCGGACACTCCGTATCTCGGGAACTCCGTCTGCTGGGTAAGTGTATGTGCCCCAATATCTATTCATTCTTTCTCATACATCACTCTACATTTTATTCTATTGATTTACACCCAGATTATGGATTGCATTTTACTCCTTAATTCTATTTTATGTTCTTTATAAAATCTACAGTTTCTAAGGAAGGTCATCAGAACAAAACTTCATTTGATGTGGATTTCTATTCATTGTATCAACTAAGGAGGTCTCTTTTGGAGACGCAAAGTGCCACTCACCAATCTTACACTGCACCAGATGAATCATCCATCATCAGACAGAGAAATGTCTGGTTCTACTCTGTGCTGGTCTAAGGACCGACACATTAACACATCTATAATTGATATGCTATATTTTTTTTTGGGATAATGTATGTGCAACTGACACATTTCTTTTTTCTTGTTATATAGTGAAAAATTTATCAAAACATTCAAAAATCATCTAAAAAATGTCTCAATTGCTTTCCTTAATTATTGATTTCGTAGACTGGATATCAAAGGATTTAACATGGATGTAACAATGGTAAATACCACACAGATAACCTGCTCCGGTAGACTTGTATATGGTAGACTGTGGATGTTGTATATCTGGACTTCTCAAAGGCATTTGACACCGTGCCACATAAAAGGTTGGTATATAAAATGAGACTGCTGGGAATAGGAGAAAATCTGTGTATTTGGATAAGTAATTGGCTTGGTGATAGAAAACAGAGGGTGGTCATTAATGGCACATTCTCAGATTGGGTTGATGTTACCAGTGGAGTGCCACAGGGGTCAGTATTGGGGCCACTTCTTTTTAATATTTTTATTAATGACCTGGTAGTGGGTTTACACAGTCAAGTTTCAATATTTGCAGATGATACTAAGCTGTGTAAAGTAATAAATACTGAGGTCGATTGTTTAGCATTACAGAGGGATTTGTGGAAGCTTGAGGGATGGGCAGAGAAATGGTTGATGAGGTTTAATGTAGATAAATGTAAAGTTATGCACTTGGGCCATGGAAACAAAAAGTATAATTATGTTCTAAACGGTCAATTACTTAGTAAAACTGAAGCTGAAAAGGACTTGGGGGTATTGGTGGATGGTAAACTTAATTTTAGTGTCCAGAGCCAGGCGGCTGCTGCTAAAGCAAATAAAATAATGGGATGTATCAAGAGAGGAATAGATTCTCATGATAAAGAAATAGTTTTGCCCTTATACAAATCCCTGGTCAGACCACACATGGAATATTGTGTACAGTTTTGGGCACCAGTGTATAAAAAGGATATAGTAGAGCTGGAACGGGTGCAGAGGAGAGCAACCAGGATTATTAGGGGAATGGGGGGACTAGAATACATTGACAGATTAAAAAATTTGGGATTATTCAGTTTAGAAAAAAGACGACTGAGGGGAGACCTCGTTACAATGTACAAATACCTGAACGGACAGTACAAGGATCTCTCCAAAGATCTTTTTATACCTCGGCCTGTGACCAGGACAAGGGGGCATCCTCTGCGCCTAGAGGAGAGGCGATTTTACCATCACCATAGACAAAGGTTCTTTACTGTAAGAGCAGTGAGACTGTGGAACTCTCTGCCGCAGGAGGTTGTTATGGCCGACTCTATGTACATGTTCAAGAGAGGCCTGGATGACTTTCTGGAGAGAAAAAATATCACGGGTTATGGGGATAAAACATTTATTTAATTCTTAAAGGTTGGACTTGATGGACTTGCGTCTCCTTCCAGACTTACATACTATACTATGAAGGCATCAGGTAGACAGCTGTAGCCGTCCCATAGTAGATGGTGATCACAGCTAAATGAGAAGAGCAGGTGGAGAAAGTTTTTTTTCTTCCTTCTGTATATTGGATACTCAAAATGGCTTCTATAATTTTAACATAAGACATCAAGGTATCTAGGAATGAGGGTAATTCAACAAGCAACATTTCCACATACACTGCTATATAAAAGGTGTCAGTACCATCAAATGCAACCATGGCCAATGCTTTAGCGTCACAAAAAAATTGGAACATTTTATTTGAGTGACAAAATGACATTTTTGATGCAGGTAACATCAATATAAGAGAATTCAGACTTCCGATTACACAACTTCCTCTAAAGAACAGAGAACACTTCTTCCGATTCAGTATCTGCTGATAGTGTAAGGGATGACATATGGCTGCGTATCGGTCGTAGGCCATTGTAAGTAATGTCATGTCTTCTGTACTTGCTGCCAAGTACACAAAATAAACCTGTGTGAAGCATTGCGTAAAGGTCACAGCGTTATTCCCAGATAGTAACATGTGCAGGAGCTTCGGAACAGTAACATTGATGAAATAAATATCCAAACTGGAGAGAAATATGTACAAGGTGGGATTACAGTAAATGACAGTAACTGTGGTGAGATTCATCAGCACTCCTAGAGGGATGAAAATACAACAAAAAGAGCCCATTTATGGTCTGTCCTGGTGGAGAAAGCCACTAAACGAAACTCAGTGGTAGGCGTATGATTCTGCATTTTCGAAAAGAAGTTACAGGTTTTAGTATTATTCCAAAAAAATATCATGAGAATCTTATGTAAAAAGAGCTTCTCTGATGCTTTCCCGAAACATAAAATTGTAATTGACAATTTTTGGTTAAGTTTGGGGCTAGGTAAAAATGAGTGGACCCCATTGTACAGCATTCAGGTTCTGCCACCTGACCTAAACATGACCAGACTGGTGGCAGAACAGCTAATCTGGCAAATTGATGCCCCTGGCAATTAGCAATGGCTATGATTGGCCAGGAGGACAAATCTTCAAAATAAAATAATTAATATTAATTTTGAAACTATATAAACTTCACAAATGTATATCAAATTTCCATAAAGCTCCAATCAAAGAAAAGCAAAATAATGCTAAAGGGGACCTTTCACCAGGAATGTGATTTTTTGTTGGTGACAGGTTACTATAGCCTATGCTATGCTGATTTTATAAATGCCTTTGTCCGCATTCTGAATATTTTTACATTACTTGACTCCCTGCCAGCAACATGTGATGAGTCCCGGGGTGGGGGGCAGCTGTAGCTTGTGTGTGCCTGTGTCTCAGTCTCCTCTCCTCCATTACTCACCAGCTTCCTCCATCTCCCCACTTACTGGAATAAAGGAGGGGGATGATGTCGAGTGGAGGAAGATTGCATGAGGAGACTGGGACACAGGTACAAACAGGCTGCGGTTTCATCCCCTTCCCCAGGAATCACCACACACTTCTGGCAGGGAGCCTGTTAATGTAAAATAATTTTTTTTAAAGTACTGAAATATTTCAGAATTCTGACAAAGCAAATCAGCATAGCATAGGCTATTGCAGCCAGTCCCAAATAACTATATCATTGTTTAATCCTGTGTAATAAAGCTGCTACAATTTTAATCACATAATAGCAGAGATGAAATGCAAAAAAAAAGGAAAATAATGGGTGAATTTCTGCTTCTAATAATATAATCAATTCATCATAAGAAACCATTACTTAACAAATACAGTGTAATACATACTGATCCCTACTAAGTGCATGTAATGTACACATCAGCTGGCAGGGGTATTACAGGACATTAGATGCCGGGCGCTGGATTGCATCCTCCTCTATATTGTGTAGTAATAGGGAGCATTGGGGTTCTCAAACTAGATATTTAATTTAGAATTTAATTTTAGAATATTATATATATATATATATATATATATATATTACTGGTGACTTAAACTCTTTCTTTAATATTTAACCAAACTTTTACAAATTTTGAAACATCAGTCCAAATGTCTCCTAGTCTTTCGCTTGTTGTTGTTTGGCTCAAACTTTGGTCTCTTCTATGTAGTAATTATTAATTATACACCTCTGTTAATTAACACATACGTTTTCCAGAGTTTTAGTATATTCAGAAATTCACATTGCGATGGCCAAGCTGCAGACATTGGGGCATATTTACTTACCCGGTACGTTCGCGATCCAGCGGCGCGTTCTCTGCGCTGGATTCGGGTCCGGTCGGGATTCATCAAGGTAGTTCCTCCGCCGTCCACCAGGTGGCGCTGCTGCGCTGAAAAGCATCTGAACGCACCGGAATTCACCGGGCCGGACCAAGTGAAGGTAAGCGCATCCCAAGCGACACATTTCTTTTTTTAAATGCGGCGGTTTTTCCGAATCCGTCGGGTTTTTGTTCGGCCACGCCCCCCGATTTCCCGGGGCAAAATCCTGGGGCAATTCAGGGGAAATCGGCGCAAATCTGAAATATTCGGGTAACACATCGGGAAAACGCGAATCGGGCCCTTAGTAAATGACCCCCAGTGTCCTGTTATGGAGAATTGTCTACTTAGTATTCGGTAATAACAATATATATTATTCTTGTCTGTGCTGCTCAGCTCTCAGCCCCCACCTTTGTGCTCCTGTACAGCTGAATTGCCATTTATACCTTTGGCCAAAAAAAACCCCAAACAAACAAAACTTTGCTTATCAGAAATCATATATTCATACAACGTGTGATAACAAAAACAGGAGATATCTTAAAACAGAAGCACAAGAAATGTGCGGGATAACATTTTAAAATGAAAAAATAAGAGTAATAGCAAAAAAGATCATCTTTATCAATGAATAATTTATTATTTGTTTCTGACATAATTTATTCTGTATGAATTTATCAACATTTATGAAAAATATAAAGAAGGATCCATAGTAAAAAAAAAAATCTACAAGAAAGAACAATGCAATTTTCATATACATTAGTCTGTTATTGTCATTATTATGATATTATTATGATTCAGCTAGAAGTTGGGGTTTGACATTCCTGCTCACTCCCATGGAAACAACCAAGATGATTAACCCTTTAAGTTCTACCATCAAAACCCCCATCATCGGCTATTTTAGGGGAAAAGGCAGCGTGCATGCACCGTCCGTGGGGTTATCGGCGGTGGTCCACATTCGGGTATGGGTACCCGAACCAAATTTTTTTTCAAAGTTCAGTTGAACACTGCAGTCTGAATGGATCCAATTCTCTCCATTTATTAAGTTAATATTATAACAGTTGTTAATTATTAGAATTTGCAAGTTTGCAATGATCTGCTGTGGTTATTGAATTTTAAAATTTTAAAACTTCAGATTTTTTGGTCTTCAAGTCTGATTGTATTTATCTTATTTCTTATTGCCAAAATTATCACAAAAAAAAAAAAAGGTATATCATGGGTTGGAAGTGGCGTTTCGCAACCTATGTACGGGCCATACGTTCCCCAGGGCGGCAAAAACCGGCAACAATTAAGCGTAGTCATGACTTAATTTACTAACAATTGATTAACAAAACATAAGCACTGAGAAAAAAGGGCTGGCATCAGTAACCAATGCATGGAGATGGTGCACCCCCTGTTGTAGGTGAGGAAGACGGTAGGCCAGAGGCCTACCTGATTTGATGTGATCAAAGTTGATATAGTAAAGCATTGTAGCAAGAGCCAGATCCATATTTTTGGTGGTTCAGAACAAGAGATAGGGGGAGGTTTGTACATGTGATCCTTTATCAATTCTTCATCCAGACTCTGTTGTTGTGAATAAGAGGGATAGCGATCTTGAGTTCCAGCGAAGTAGAGGGATCAAACATGAATTTCCGAGATCCTATGTGATTTGGGGAGACATGCGTGTGCCCACCTAACACTTAAAGGTAATATGATAGTCTAATCAAGAAGAGGGAGGGGGTGAGGGGGAATGTTGAGGGGGAATGGGAAGATACAAACTAGGGTTGTTGATATGCTTAATAATCTCATGAGTAATCCAATAATAAGTTATTGCAGAACAGTGGGGGAATGTGGCTATGTGTCTGGTGTGGTGTTGCCTGGAAATTGGGTGGAAGGTGGTGTGTATGGGTGTCAGCGGCGCCCTGGGAGGTGTGAGTATCATAATTAAGCAAATGAAACCCTGTAGGATCCCGTAGAAAATGTGCAATATTGTGGTGTCAAGGGAAACTAAAAAACAGAACTACGTGAAGGGTGAATAGGTGCAGGACCTACACAAATGCAATAGAAATTACTTACCACAGGAGTGTGTAGTAGAATCGTGAGGAGAGTATAGGACGGGAGATGTCCATAGGGTGGAGATTGTAAACAGTAGGTAAAAACTAGAAAAATATGTTTAGGATTAGACTACATAGAACCACACATCACAGGGGGTGGTGTCGGCACAGGAACAATGGGGCAGATTTACTTACCCGGTCCATTCACGATCCAGGGGCGCGTTCTCTGAACAGGATTCGGGTCCGGACGGGATTTATGAAGGTAGTTCCTCCGCCCTCCACCAGGTGGCTCTGCTGCCTGAAAATCATCGGAACGCGCCGGAATACACCGAGCTGGACCAGGTGAAGGTAAGCTCTTCCCAAGCGACACATTGTCTGGTTTACATGCGGCGATTTTCCGAATCCGTCGTGTTTTTCGTTCGGCCAACACCCCCCATTTCCGTCGCGTGGCATCCCGCCGATGCGCCACAATCCGATCATGGTGCGCCAAAATCCCGGCGAATTCAGGTACAATCGGCGCAAATCGGAATATTCGGGTAACACGTCGGGAAAAGCAATCGGCGCCTAGTAATGACCCCCAATTATTAAAGTGGTTGTAAAACCCAGTAAAATAGAGTGTCTTCATTCAACCATTCGGCACCTGACTGCCCAAAGAGAAAATCCAACGGCTTTCAACCTGCGTAAAGTACCGGAGTGACATTTCCCCCTCGAAAATTGGGGTGTACCCAATCCACCCACCACCCGAATGCCTCCTGTTTTACCCCAATGGTACCTTCGAAGTGGTCCGCCACTGTGGACATGGTTTTAACTTGCAGGAAATGGGTTGTGGCGTTCGTATTTGTGACAGGTGTTGTTGTATCCTTTGCGTAGCTCTTGTGATTTTGCCCCATGTAACCTAATTGTATGGACAGATTAGGCAATATCCACATTTCGAGTCCTGCAGTTGATGTAATTTTTTAAGGCAAAGTTTCTGTTCACGGGTTGTTGACGCTTTTCTGGTTGCATCAGGGGCAGATAGAGCAAGAGCCGCATGGAAAGGAACCCTTCAATCTCTCTCCACTCTCCTATATGTGCGTATTGGAAGTTCAAAATGGCTACGAGTTAATACATCTTTAAATTTCTCCGTCCCTTCGGGCTGGTTAAAGGGTCTCAACGATCATCACGTAAGATGTTCCAATTGGTAATAAAAGTGTACGGACATCTGTCCATTGGGTACAGTAAGTGGTCACCAGTCTGGGGTACTCCGAGATCTTGGGGTCTGGGGACAGAAGATCCTTCCATTCAAGCTACGTGCTCTTAGTAAGCCTTTGACAAGATTTATTTAGGTACCCCCTGTTTGAATCTTCGTTTGAGTCCTGAAAGATCTTTAATCCCTTTCAGGTGCAATTGCGTTTTAATCTAAGATTGTCCAACCGGGATCCTCGACGAATATGCCCCGGATGGAAGCTCTGGAAGTGGAGTAAAGCTTTAGTAGCCGTTTTCTTCCGCAACAGGGGACGTCACCAACTCATTGTTCTTTAAAGAGATATTGAGATCCAAAATTCAACAGAGGTGGTGGGGAGTGGGAGGTGAGTATGATGTTCCATGGGTTATTATTAGTTCTTGAATGAACTCCTGACATAACCTGGAGGGGCCTGACCCAAATAAAAGGATGTCATCAATATAACGGTACCATCCCCTCACATGTTGCAAAAGAGTGGGATGGGGGTAGACACGCAACCCCTCCACACCCCCCCCAAAAAAAGTTGGTGTAGAGGGTGCACATCTAGCCCCATTGCGCCCCCGATACTTGCCTGAAAATATGTACGGTCGAAAGTGAAATATTATGTTGTAGTATGAAGTCCAACAATCCAAAAGGAAGGAGTCGTGTCTACGATCACCAGAGGATTCTTCGTTCAGGAAGTATTCACGGCCGAGATGCCCAAATGGTGGGCAATGTTTGTGTAAGGGCCTCCACGTCCAGGGTTACCATGAGAATATCTGTATCAAAAGATAGTTGTTCTTATTTAGTCACCAAGTCTATGGAGTCCCTCAACAAGAGGGTAATAACAAAACAATTGGTTGGAGGTAAAAGTCTACATAGATGCATTTACTTACTGTCACCGAACACAGATCGGTAAACACTGGAACTTAAGAGCCTTTGCAACTGTGTCTGAAATACAACGTAAAGTACACAGTTAATGTTTAAGATAGGGATTAGGGATAATTCTAAATGCTTTAGATGTAATAATGTTATGTAGATACCCTCAAGTACTCTGGGTTGTGCAGAGATTGGGGAATATTGGGGAAAGATTTTTGGGTTACTTGAGGCTCGGGTTAATTGCCCCCTTCCCGTTCATTAACCTCGGGTCTATTGGGGTTAATCCCAGATAAGATAGGAACTAAATCAAAACGTGATTTGGTGTTGAAAGCTTTATTTCTGGCAAGGATGGTTCTGGTTAAACACTGGAAAGATGTAAAAGCTCCAGCAGTAAAGGAATGGGAATTACAATAGATCGTATAAGAGCATATGAATGCACTTCGAAAACGTATAGAAGGGAAGGAGACTGAACAATATATGGGATCATTGGAAGGCCTAGTTTTTTTTTGTTTTGTTTTGGGAAAGGGGATAAGGGGATAAAGTATGTGTTTAATAAGTCCATTGTTATGCTATATTCAATAGAATTCTATGAGAAAATACTTTGTATAGCTATTGATAGTAAAGATATATGGACCTGTTTGTTAGCATAAATGATAAATAAGTTTAAAAAAAAAAAAAAGTACATGACGATTGTGCAATGGAATATAAAATTTAATAAGGGAAAGGAAAAGAAAAACCTTCCAATACCTTGTGCCAATGGATCAAAGATAACCTGCAAAGCTTTACGTAATGCCCTACATGTAGGTAATATTTTTTTAATATTTGCACAAAACGATCAGTAAAGAACATGCGTACACAGAATATCTGTATATATTGTGTACAACCAATGGGGAGATGTATCCATCTGCCATGTGCCACATTTATTAGGGGTTTAGACCATTTTAGACTTGTCTGAAAAGGGGCATGTCCTTGGTAAAAAGGGTTTTAGTCTTTCTACACGTTACTCCTGTGGGGGTATAGGTGCACAAGTAGGGTACCATACCTTTCGGTTATATATTAACCTCGGCAGTCCAATCTTGTGCAAGAAAGATCTTAAGTTTCTTCACAGAACCATCGAAAAGGAATCCACATAAATTAACATTTTGCTCTGACGACCTTCTTCAGAAACTCAAAAACATAGAATAACATGGCTATAGGCTGGTCTCTTCATATACCCTTCCAGTAATTTCGGTGATGTGGGACCAGGTGATGTCTTTGCGATTCATAATTTGTGCCAATTAACCTTTATTTGCATAATTGTTATTGGTTGTCACAATCGGACTTAAATATAAATACTAAGGGTCGAGGGGATTGCACTTTGGTCCGATATTCCAACGTTTTCGGATTTGTGTCACTGGGACAGGCATTTAGAAGGGGATTTGTGGTGCACCGGTGCTGGCTTTAATGCAACACAAAAGGGGGGACGGCTGTCGGATGATCCGACTGATTCGGACTAAGCGCGGGATTCAACTTTAAAATTGTGTTGCAACCAATGCACTTACATACAACGGGAAGAAGATGGTGATCTCCGGTGGACTTCAGCGGCGAAGCGACAAATGCAGTATATCGGGGGCACGATTTAGTTGAATCGCACCTGAGTATGATCATCGGACACTCCGTATCTCGGGAACTCCGTCTGCTGGGTAAGTGTATGTGCCCCAATATCTATTCATTCTTTCTCATACATCATCTACATTTTATTCTATTGATTTACACCCAGATTATGGATTGCATTTTTACTCCTTAATTCTATTTTATGTTCTTTATAAAATCTACAGTTTCTAAGGAAGGTCATCAGAACAAAACTTCATTTGATGTGGATTTCTATTCATTGTATCAACTAAGGAGGTCTCTTTTGGAGACGCAAAGTGCCACTCACCAATCTTACACTGCACCAGATGAATCATCCATCATCGAACAGAGAAATGTCTGGTTCTACTCTTGTCGGTCTAGGACCACACATTAACACTATATAATTGATATGCTATATTTTTTTTTGGGATAATGTATGTGCAACTACACATTTCTTTTTTCTTGTTATATAGTAAAAATTTATCAAAACTTCAAAACATCTAAAAAATGTCTCAATTGTCTTTCTTAATTATTGATTTCGTAGACTGATATCAAAGGATTTAACATGGATGTAACAATGGTAAATCCCACACAGATAACCTGCTCCGGTAGACTTGTATATGGTAGACTGTGGATGTTTTATCTGGACTCTCAAAGGCATTTGACACCGTGCCACATAAAAGGTTGGTATATAAAATGAGACTGCTGGGAATAGGAGAAAATCTGTGTATTTGGATAAGTAATTGGCTTGGTGATAGAAAACAGAGGGTGGTCATTAATGGCACATTCTCAGATTGGGTTGATGTTACCAGTGGAGTGCCACAGGGGTCAGTATTGGGGCCACTTCTTTTTAATATTTTTATTAATGACCTGTTATTGGTTACACAGTCAAGTTTCAATATTTGCAGATGATACTAAGCTGTGTAAAGTAATAAATACTGGTCGATTGTTTAGCATTACAGAGGGATTTGTGGAAGCTGGAGGGATGGCAGAGAAATGGTTGATGAGGTTTATGTAGATAAATGTAAAGTTATGCACTTGGGCCATGGAAACAAAAAGTATAATTTGTTCTAAACGGTCAATTACTTGTAAACTGAAGCTGAAAAGGACTTGGGGGTATTGGTGGATGGTAACTTAATTTTAGTGTCCGAGCCCGGCTCTGCTGCTAAACAAATAAAATAATGGGATGTATCAAGAGAGAATAGATTCTCATGATAAAGAAATAGTTTTGCCCTTATCAAATCCCTGGTCAGACCACACATGAATATTGTGTACAGTTTTGGGCACCAGTGTATAAAAAGGATATAGTAGAGCTGGAACGGTGGCAGAGGAGAGCAACCAGGATTATTAGGGGAATGGGGGGACTAGAATACATTGACAGATTAAAAATTTGGGATTTTCAGTTTGAAAAAAAGACGACTGAGGGAGACCTCGTTACAATGTACAAATACCTGAACGGACAGTACAAGGATCTCTCCAAAGATCTTTTTATACCTCGGCCTGTGACCAGGACAAGGGGGCATCCTCTGCGCCTAGAGGAGAGGCGATTTTACCATCACCTAGACAAAGGTTCTTTACTGTAAGAGCAGTGAGACTGTGGAACTCTCTGCCGCAGGAGGTTGTTATGGCCGACTCTATGTACATGTTCAAGAGAGGCCTGGATGACTTTCTGGAGAGAAAAAATATCACGGTTATGGGGATAAAAACTTTATTTAATTCTTAAAGGTTGGACTTGATGGACTTGCGTCTCCTTCCAGACTTACATACTATACTATGAAGGCACAGGTAGACAGCTGTAGCCGTCCCATAGTAGATGGTGATCACAGCTAAATGAGAAGAGCAGGTGGAGAAAGTTTTTTTTCTTCCTTCTGTATATTGGATCCTCAAAATGGCTTCTATAATTTTAACATAAACATCAAGGTATCTAGGAATGAGGGTAATTCAACAAGCAACATTTCCACATACACTCTATATAAAAGGTGTCAGTACCATCAAATGCAACCATGGCCAATGCTTTAGCGTCACAAAAAATTGGAACATTATTTGAGTGACAAAATGACATTTTTGATGCAGGTAACATCAATATAAGAGAATTCAGACTTCCGATTACACAACTTCCTTAAGAACAGAGAACACTTCTTCCGATTCATATCTGCTGATAGTGTAAGGGATGACATAGGCTGCGTATCGGTCGTAGGCCATTGTAAGTAATGTCATGTCTTCTGTACTTGCTGCCAAGTACACAAAATAAACCTGTGAGCATTGCGTAAAGGTCACAGCGTATTCCCAGATAGTTAACATGTGCAGGAGCTTCGGAACAGTAACATTGATGAAATAAATATCCAAACTGGAGAGAAATATGTACAAGGTGGGATTACAGTAAATGACAGTAACTGTGGTGAGATTCATCACACTCCTAAGGATGAAAATACACAAAAAGAGCCCATTTATGCTGTGTCGGTGGAGAAGCCACTAAACGAAACTCAGTGTAGGCGTATGATTCTGCATTTTCGAAAAGAGTTACAGGTTTTAGTATTATTCCAAAAAAATATCATAGAATCTTATGTAAAAGAGCTTCTCTGATGCTTTCCCGAAACATAAATTGTAATTGACAATTTTTGGTTAAGTTTGGGTCAGGTAAAAATGTGGACCCCATTGTACAGCATTCAGGTTCTGCCACCTGACCTAAACATGACCAGACTGGTGGCAGAACAGCTAATCTGGCAAATGGATGCCCCTGGCAATTAGCAATGGCTTGATTGGCCAGGAGACAAATCTTCAAAATAAAATATTATATTAATTTTGAAACTATATAAACTTCACAAATGTATATCAATTTCCATAAAGCTCCAACAGAAAAGCAAAATAATGCTAAAGGGGACCTTTCACCAGGAATGTGATTTTTTGTTGGTGACAGGTTACTATAGCCTAGCTATGCTGATTTTATATGCCTTTGTCCGCATTCTGAATATTTACATTACTTGACTCCCTGCCAGCACATGTGATGAGTCCCGGGGTGGGGGGCAGCTGTAGCTTGTGTGTGCCTGTGTCTCAGTTCTCCTCTCTCCATTACTCACCAGCTTCCTCCATCTCCCCACTTACTGGAATAAAGGAGGGGATGATGTCGAGTGGAGGAAAGATTGCAGGAGGAGACTGGGACACAGGTACAACGGCTGCGGTTTCATCCCCTTCCCCAGGAACACCACACACTTCTGGCAGGGAGCCTGTTAATGTAAAATAATTTTTTTTAAAGTACTGAAATATTTCAGAATTCTGACAAAGCAAATCAGCATGCATAGGCTATTGCAGCCAGTCCCAAATAACTATATCATTGTTTAATCCGTGTAATAAAGCTGCTACAATTTTAATCACATAATAGCAGAGATGAAATGCAAAAAAAAGGAAAATAATGGTGAATTTCTGCTTCTAATAATATAATCAATTCACATAAGAAACCATTACTTAACAAATACAGTTGTAATACATCTGATCCCTACTAATCATGTAATGTACACATCGCTGGCAGGGGTATTACAGGACATTAGATGCCGGGCGCTGGATTGCATCCTCCTCTTATATTGTGTAGTAATAGGAGGCATTGGGGTTCTCAAACTAGATATTTAATTTAGAATTTAATTTAGAATATATATATATATATATATAATTATACATATATATATAATATATAATATATATTTACTGGTGACTTAAACTCTTTCTTTATATTTTACCAAACTTTTACAAATTTTGAAACATCAGTCCAAATGTCTCCTAGTCTTTCGCTTGTTGTTGTTTGGCTCAAACTTTGGTCTCTTCTATGTAGTAATTATTAATTATACACCTCTGTTAATTAACACATACGTTTTCCAGAGTTTTAGTATATTCAGAAATTCACATTGCGATGGCCAAGCGGAACATTGGGGCATATTTACTTACCCGGTCGTTCGCGATCCAGCGGCGCGTTCTCTGCGCTGATTCGGGTCCGGTCGGGATTCATCAAGGTATTTCTCCGCCGTCCACCAGGTGCGCTGCTGCGCGGAAAAGCATCTGAACGCACGGAATTCACCGGCCGGACCAAGTGAAGGTAGCGCATCCCAACGCCACATTTTCTTTTTTAATGCGGCGTTTTTTCCGAATCCGTCGGGTTTTTTCGGCCACGCCCCCCCGCCATTTCCCGGGGCAAAATCCTGGGGCAATTCAGGGGAAATCGGCGCAAATCTGAAATATTCGGGTAACACATCGGGAAAACGCGAATCGGGCCTTAGTAAATGACCCCCATGTCCTGTTATGGAGAATTGTCTACTTAGTATTCGGTAATACAATATATATTATTCTTGTCTGTGCTGCTCAGCTCTCAGCCCCACCTTTGTGCTCCTGTACACTGAATTGCCATTTATACCTTTGGCCAAAAAAAACCCCAAACAAACAAAACTTTGCTTATCAGAAATCATATATTCATACAACGTGTGATAACAAAACAGGAGATTCTTAAAACAGAACACAAGAAATGTGCGGGATAACATTTTAAATGAAAAAATAAGAGTAATAGCAAAAAAGATCATCTTTATCAATGAATAATTTTTATTTGTTTCGACATAATTTATTCTGTATGAATTTATCAACATTTATGAAAAATATAAAGAAGATCCATAGTAAAAAAAATCTACAGAAAACAATGCAATTTTCATATACATTAGTCTGTTATTGTCATTATTATGATATTATTATGATTCAGCTAGAAGTTGGGGTTTGACATTCCTGCTCACTCCCATGGAAACAACCAATGATTAACCCTTTAAAGTTCTACCATCAAACCCCCTCATCGGCTATTTAGGGAAAAGGCAGCGTGCATGCACCGCCGTGGGTTATCGGCGGTGGTCCACATTGGGTATGGGGTACCCGAACCAATTTTTTTTCAAAGTTCAGTTGAACACTGCAGTTGAATCGGATCAATTCTCTCCATTTATTATGTTAATATTATAACAATTGTTAATTATTAGAATTTTGCAACAAGTTTGCAATAATCGGCTGTGGTTATTGAATTTAAAAATTTGAAACCTTCAGATTTTTTGGTCTTCAAGTCTGATTGTATTTATGTTATTTCTTATTGCCAACCATTGTGATAAATCTCCAATACAAATGTGTAATGTATTTATTGGCAATTAGAAAAGTAACATCTATAAATTTCTGCATTTATAAAAATTGAAGACAAGATATTATTTTTAGCTATACATAATGTGACTTAGACATCGATTCCAATTAGCCCATAGATTTTTTCTTAACCTTTGAAATGTGCTACGACCAATCCAGCTCACATTGAATAACTGTCACGGGCAAGGATGCCCCTGCGACCCATATCCCCTTCCCCCGTATTTCTCCCGGTGCCTCTAGTTCCTCCCTGAAAGCTAACTCACCTCTCCCGGCTCCAGCGGCGGGTGCTGGCTCGCATAAATTTAAAGGGCCAGCGTGCTGGCTGGCCACCTTCCCTGATAAATTCCCAGCCCCTTCCTGTGTCCCCTGCCGGATATTTTTGCTTCTATGCTTATGAGAAAGCTTTGTTCCTTTCCCCTTTGCCATATCCTGATTTCCCATTGTGATATCGATTCCGTTCCTGACTACGCTCCTCTGCTGCCTGCCTTGACCTATTGCTACTCTAATCCCATGCTGCCCATCCTGACCTCCTGCCTGTCCCATACTACAATTCTGCATAACGTCTTGGTAGCTCGCCTTGGCTGCCACCGCAACCAAAGTTGCACCTGTGGAATGACCTGGTGGTACCATGCCGCAGCAAGTACAACCCGCTTTGAGGCGGGCTCTGGTGAAAACCAGGTGCCACTTAGATTCCGGTCCAGGTGTCGGCTTAAGTCATCGTCTGCGGTGCTCCATTGGGTCCACTACCCCTGGAGCCTGACAATATCTAGTAATATTCCTGTGTGAGGTTATGAATTACTCACTCCTCATCATGGATCTATGGCTAGATGTAAAATTGGACAAGGAATATCCAAAGGCGCAGCTTCTACTGTATATTTGAAATACATCTTTGGAGATACATAATGGGCCACATTTACTAAAGCCCCTATGCCAGTTTTCTGTCTGACTTTGCATGTTCTTTTATGTGCAAACTGCTTGCACATGTATGTAAGAAGGGTTCACGCCACAGTTCTCAGTCGTGACCGTGCGCCACATTTATCATGTAATGTGTTTCACACCTTATGTTAAAAGTGCACCAAAAAAGTTGGAGCAGTTCATGAATTCATGAATCTGGAAGCGTCTGCACTGTTTTTAGTATATGTTGGCCAATGTGTTTTTCAGTCCTCGGACCTTCTTTATGTGCTCCATCCTTACCATAATACTTTAATTGATGTTTAAAATTTATATTCTTCAAGAAATTCTTGAAATTTCCAAAAAAGCAAAAAGTGCATTTAGTATGTTTGACAATACAAGAAAAAGCTCAGACTGTGATACAAGGAAAATCGTGATTTTGCTGGAGACTATTTTTTTTACATAATTGCGTTAAAACTAGAGATGAGCGAGCACTAAAATGCTCGGGTACTCGTTATTCGAGACAAACTTTTCCCGATGCTCGAGTGCTCGTCTAGAATAACGAACCCTATTGAAGTCAATGGGAGACTCGAGCATTTTTCAAGGGGACCAAGGCTCTGCACAGGGAAGCTTGGCCAAACACCTGGGAACCTCAGAAAAGGATGGAAACACCACGGAAATGGACAGGAAACAGCAGGGGCAGCATGCATCCCCCCAAAAATTTTTGTACCGGAGGTTTCAATTTTTTTAAATGTATGAAAACATTATAAAACCTATATAAATTTGGTATCCCCGTAATCGCACAGACCCAAAGAATAAAGTAGATCATTTGGGGCGCACAGTGAAATCCGTAAGATCCAAGCCCACAAGAAGACGGCACAAATGCGTTTTTTTACCAATTTCACTGCATTTGGAATTTTTTTCCCGCTTCCTAGTACACAGCATGGAATATTCAATACCATCACTATGAAGTGCAATTTGTTACGCAGAAAATAAGCCGTCACACAGCTCTGTACATGGAAAAATAAAAAAGTTATGGATTTTTGATCATGGGGAGTAAAAAATTAAAATGAATAACAAAAAAGGGCCAGGTCCTGAAAGGGTTAAATCACAGTGAGAGGAATGGTATGTGGTTTACACAGTGTTTCTATTACCACTATGAGAATAACTGAACACCCAGAGAAACTTAAAGGGGTATTCCCATCTGGGCATTTACATTTAATTGATTTGACATAAGTAAACATATCCCAATGAGGGATAGGTATATATGGTTATAAGTCCCCCATAGGCGTCTATGGCACCCAGGCTTGGTTATGGTGAGCACAATGGGGCAGATTTACTTACCCGGTCCATTCGCGATCCAGCGGCGCGTTCTCTGCGGTGGATTCAGGTCCGGCCAGGATTCATTAAGGCAGTTCCTCCGCACTGAAGAGCATCGGAACGCACTCAAATTCACCGGCCTATTCCTAGTGAAGGTAAGTGCAAGCTCCGCAACACATTTTTTTTAAAAAATGTGGCGTTTTTTCCGAATCCGTCGGGTTTTCGTTCGGCCACGCCCCCCGATTTCCGTCGCGTGCATGCCAGCGCCGATGCGCCACAATCCGACCGCGTGCGCCAAAATCCCGGGGCAATTCAGGGGAAATCGGCGCAAATTGGAAATATTCGGGTAACACGTCGGGAAAACGCAAATCGGGCCCTTAGTAAATTACCCCCAATGTGTGCTTCCTATACCATGCAATGGACACAAAACAGATGTTGATGAGCATGTTCTATCTTCGGCCGCAAGAACAGCTGTGCTACTTTATTTTCTATGGGGAGGGGTGATCAGCGCTCACCTCTTCTCCCCTCCAGCGTGCATGATGTGTGTTCGACCTGGCTACATACATATACCTGGCGTTTGTGTGAATGCAGCCTTATATGTATTATACTATAGACTGAAACATAATTGATATGCAAACTGTTAATGCTGAAGTACCTCACCTGGCAGGTTAATTGTGTTGAGCGGCATAACCTGTACTCCGTGTATGGGGTATCCTAATGGTGAATTTGGAGGGGCTGTTAAAATTTTTCTGGTGTGTTTCCTTTAAAAAAAAAAGCATATACAGTTATCAATATTAGTTAATATTGCCTTACAAATTACAAAGAAAAGCCATCATCATATTCAGCAAGTGATGGCTTTTTTGTACAGCTGATACCCATGTTAATAGCTATGATCCCATGAGTGAGATGATTATGGCTGCTAACTAGAGATGAGCGAGCACTAAAATGCTTGGGTGCTCGTTATTCGAGACAAACTTTTCCCGATGCTCGAGTGCTCGTCTTGAATAACGAGCCCTATTGAAGTCAATGGGAGACTCGAGCATTTTTCAAGGGGACCAAGGCTCTGCACAGGGAAGCTTGGCCAAACACCTGGGCACCTCAGAAAAGGATGGAAACACCACGAAAAATGGACAGGAACCAGCAAGGGCCGCATGCATGGATGCCTCTGAGGCTGCTTAAACGCACCATTATGCCAAAATTATGGGCAACAGCATGGCCATGACAGAGTGACCGAATGAGGCTAGATAGCATGTAAAACATCCAATAATTGACCCTGACACTATAGGGGACGGCATGCAGAGGCAGCGGCAGCAGCTGCAGGCTAGAAAGTGGCATGGCGACATACCCCAAATGGACTCAGGCTTCTGACACTGAGTTATTGCCTAATAGAAATCCAACCCCTACTGAATTTTCCCACTTCGGTCTTTGCTATGGATATGTGTGCCACTAAGAGCTAAACACAACGGTAGCAAGTCCCCCTGCTAATTCCTCACAAAATGGTAATAGATGCAAATTAAAATAAAAAAAGTAGAACGTTATTGTAGCCCTAAGAAGGGCTGTTGGGTTCTTTGAGAATCACTCCTGCCTAACAGTAAGCTAATAGAACACCCTAACGCTTTCCCTGACCAGCAGCAGCTCTCTCCCTAGCGGCATCCAGAGACAGAATGATCCGAGCAGCGCGGCCAGCGGCTAGTCTATCCCAGGGTCACCTGATCTGGCCAGCCAACCACTGCTATCGACGTGTAAGGGTACCACGTCATGCTGGGTGGAGTGCAGAGTCTCTTGGCTTGTGATTGGCTCTGTTTCTGGCCGCCAAAAAGCAAAACGGCGGGAGCTGCCATTTTCTCGAGCGGGCGAAATACTCGTCCGAGCAACGAGCAGTTACGAGTACGCTAATGCTCGATCGAGCATCAAGCTCGGACGAGTATGTTCGCTCATCTCTAGTTAATACCTTCTTCCTCTTCTTCTATCCTTATTGTCTTCCAACAATGAAGTCATTTGTTAGATCTATCTCATAAAAAGTTGAGAGGACCATTGCCACCAAAGTGAGAGAGATGTTCAGGAGCTTGATACACTTTAGAAGGGGTACAAAGAATTCTTAAAGTAACACAAGTCAAGGTTAGATTGACAGTCTTATATGGCTGGGGAAGGGGAATGGCTGTCTATGAAGGTGTGTCAAAGAAGGAGGGGGAAGGTTGGGTGGAAAGGGAGGGATTCAGCACAGTCCCTCCTATACTGTGGGGGAATGTTTGGGTTAAATACTGTAGATGGGTGTCTTTTGGGTTGTGTTGAGCTTTGGATGTCAATTTGACTTGATTTCCAGTCTCAGTGCATCATTTGTTGGAAACTGGTTTGCAAGGGAAAGAAGAAAACTAGAGGCTGAGCTACTAAATCCTGCAGTCACTATTAAAGTATAAGTATAAGTTTGTCAATCTGATACTATCTTTGTATGTTAGCAATCTTTGCACTCAAAAGAATGTGCAAACTACTTACATATATATTTATAAAGAGTTTGTTCTGGTTTTGTGTCATGGCTGCACTTTGGCCACAAAATTGTGCACCAAAAAAGGGCGCTCTATGTTATAGGTGCACCACAAAAAGATGGTGCACAGTTCCTGGGCAGGGCAGGGTGCGCCAGATTATTGCATACCGTGTGTCACGTGTGCTTCCACGATCCCTGTCTCGGATCGTGGTAGCACCCGTGCCGCCTCAGGGTCCTTTCCCCGGCTCCTCTCACCTTCCACGTCTCCAGTGGCGTCCTCCGCAGCTTCCGCGGCTCGGTGCGCGCGTCCCCATCTCCTAGGGTGAGCATGCGCCGGCTCGCTAAGATTTAAAGGGCCAGCGCCCCAATAATTGGCGCTGGTCTGATTTAAATTCCAGCCCCTTCCTATTGTTCTTGCCGGATCTCCAAACTTCCCTGAAGAGAAAGCTCCTGTGATTCCTGCGTTCCTGTGATTCCTGTGTTTCCTGTGTGCCAGTCCATTCCTGTGGTCTTGCATTCCTGTGTGCCAGTCCGTTCCTGTGGTCCTGCGTTCCTGTGTGCCAGTCCGTTCCTGTGGTCCTGCGTTCCTGTGTGCCAGTCCGTTCCTGTGGTCCTGCATTCCTGTGTGCCAGTCCGTTCCAGTGGTCCTGTGTTCCTGTGTGCCAGTACGTTCCTATGGTCCTCCATACCTCCGTGCCAGCTCCTACGATTCCTGACGTGAGTCCTGTGTGCCTTCCTGTGCTATTCTCCTGCCGTCACTCCGGGTACAGACTGTCTCCTGTGTTACTAGCTTGGCAGCCACCGCGGGCTAGTCGCACCTGTGGAATGACCTGGTGGTTACTCGCCGCAGCAAGTCCATCCTGCTTTGCGGCGGGCTCTGGTGAACACCGGGTTCCACTTAGGCTCCGGTCCCAGGTCGGCTAGTACCACCTCCCGCGGTGGTCCAGAGGGTCCACAGACTCCCAGTCGTGACACCGTGCACCGTGTATTCAATATTCTGGTGCACTCTGCACCTTAGTGAGGCACACTGCACAGAGTTCAATACTTTTGATAATTATTAGCTGAATTGGTTTACACAGATTTTGGCACATTTTTATCTCAATTAGGCCACACTCCCTGTACCATCGTTCCTGCATGGATAACGTTAAACTTTGTATTTGTTTTGGGAAACATAGTAAAGTGTGAACCTTTACCTTGTGTAGCTAGTTTCAAAAGCTTCAGGAAGCTAACCTTCCAAAAAATCTAGTAGATTTTTATCTAGAATTTTTATCTAAAAGAGGGATTGAGGGATGGAGTTATCCAAGTGGAAGGACTTAGGCCTTTTTCAAACTTGCGTTGCCAATCACGTCAGAGTCTGATCATGGTGCGATCAGGGTTTTGTCAGTGAAAAACTGACATCTCAGTTTTTTATGTGCATTTTTTTTTGGTGTTTTCAATAAATTTTGAATGTGTTTTCTGCACTTGTGAAAAAGACTCAGGACTGTCTTTTCTATGGCAATTGATCAGTGAACAACGCATTGCACTTACATTGAACTTACATCCGTTTTTGATGCATCTCCTTAGATTTTTATGGTGCATTTTCCAGGCATGTGACTTGCAAATGAAGAGCATGCTGAGATTTAAACGTGCGTTAAAAAAATTGCACGTGTGTGCGTGAAAGAGAATGCAAGTCTGAAAAAACCCATTGATAACAATGGTTCAGAGTGCAATGCAAGTTCTGTGCATCAAAAGCACATGCAGAACACGCACTTGAAAACCGCAGGTGTGAAAGGGGCCTAAGTTTGGCAATTGGAGATGAAGCAGTGGTGGAGGTTTATGCTATAGCCAGTTGCTTTACAACTTGGCCAAGGTTTGGAATAAAAGGAAAGAGAATAATTGCTGCTGGATTCTTTAAAAGTGGTAAAATAAGACAGGACAGGCTTTCAAGACATCTTTTTTAGTTTTTGTACACTGTTGTTCCTTAAAATATATATAGTGCAGTGGAAGGGTTTGTTTGTTATCACAGCTGACTATAAATCAGGAAATTATTAAGGTTTTGCTCACTTCCCATTAGCAGGGAATCTGCCACCTTGAAGTCATTTAACATTTACAAATAAGTAATTAACATCGCTGCTTCATATGCTCATTTAGTTTTGCTCTAGGGGGGCACATACTTAACATCTGAATTTCCAATTTCTTATCAAGTGGATAAAACACATTTTGTAAATGAAATCGGATGACGACTTCTCAGCCCGTTTTCCATGTTGATGAGGTTCCTGTTTATTGTGGAGAGCTGGCAGTTGTTGAGTCAGCAAGACAATGGGTGTTAAATAATAAACTAGCAAGAAGCAGGAAATGTGACAATTTAAAATTTAATGATGGTGAAAGGTTTCGTGAAATACTACGTTTGGAAGCAGCATATGGCAATGCAATTCAATGCCTCTTCATTTGGGATCTTCAGTCCATTAATATATGAGACATATTGGCCCCGGGGAAAAAGCCCTTTATCTAAGATGGGGCATAAGAATCAACATTGCCCTCTAAATACTGCAAGTTCAGCTTGACCTATCATAATATTAGGCCCCTTTTACATGAATGTTTTCTCTATAGTCACCTATGGTGGTATGGTGAGCACCCACATATGTCACTGGAACCAAAGGAGGTGAGCAAGAAGCGCTCAAATAATATCGGTACATAATAAAAGTTTGCCAGTATATTTTGGGGATTACACAGCAGGGTGGCGACAAAGTTAACATGGAAGCCATGAAATGACACATTTGGCGCTGATGCACCAGCTCTGGCCCTGCCTCTCCGTCCGGCCCCACCACTGCCTCTTCCAACCTGTTCTGGTCGAGGACTCTCCTCCGTCTCAGAAGCACTGTGTTCACCCGGCCTCTCAACCCAGCTTGGGTCTGTCACCTCATCATCCTCCGATCCCTCAGTCTGCTCCCCCCTCGGACTTCCTGCCCTGACAACAACTTCCCCACTGTCTGACAACCGTGTCTCCTCATCGTCGGACACCTCTTTACACACTTCTTCCAGTACGTCAACAAGGTCATCATCACCCACAGACTGCGACTGGTGGAAAACCTGGGCATCGGAAAATTGCTCAGCAGCAACCGGTTGGATCCACAGAAGGACATCTTAGATACTGGAAGAGTCATCAGTAAGGAATTCAGACTTGCAGAAACCCAAATTCCAAAGATAAAGAGAATGCAGATTCTCTTGCTCAATAAATGGTGGTAGTGCAGGGGGTTACAGATGGCCACGTACCGGTCATACGCCATGATGAATAACAGGATGTCCTCCGCACTGGCCGCCAACAGGAAGAAAAATGTCTGTGTAAAACATTGTGTGAAGGAAATTGTGTTATTGCCAGAGAGAATCATGGCCAGAAGTTTGGGAATAGTTGATGTTATGGAGCAAATGTCGATACAGGACAAGTTACATAGAAATATATACAGAGGGACTTGAAGGTGATCATTGACATATATTACACTCAATATCAGTATGTTCATTAATAACCCAATCACATAGATAAAAAGGAATACATGAAATATTAACACTTTGTCAGCACTAAGAGTAAAAAATGGGGAGATCTGGAAGTCACTGGGAGATGTGTGGTTCATCTTCCCAACCTACAAGAGAATATATGTGAATTTCATGTATAGTCTATGCTTCCGGTACAGTATATACATGACGCCAATTGTCTTGGCATAATATAGTATAATAATAATATAGAACCTCAATCACATGTAAGAGATAACCACAAATATATTATAAAATGTCAAATCTTGAGCCAATGGGGCACATATACCATCCGGAGGAATTCACAGGAAGTGCATTGTCCGTATATAATGCACATCTGCCGCGATTCACGAAGATCGTGCGCCCGATTTCCTGCATGTGTTGCTTCCCCGCTCAGGTCCCTGGAGTTTATCTTCTTCTTCCTGGTGCATGTAAGTGCATTGTCCACGTATAATGGGCTGTGAGGGGAGTCACTAAGATCGTGCGCCCGATATCTTGCATGTGTTGCTTCCCCGCTCAGGTCCCCGGAGTTCATCTTCTTCTTCCTGGTGCATGTAAGTGCATTGGTTGCGACACAATTTGAAAGTTAAATTCTTAAAGTCCAAATCAGTTGGATGGTCCCGGCCTGCCCCCTGATTTCTGTCGCATGAAAGCAGCGCAGCTGCGCCACAATCCCAATCCCCTTCTAAATACCTGTTACAGGTGAAATCCCCGGAAATGTCGTAAATTTTGACAAAAGTGCGGCCGCGGAACCCTAAGTAAATAAGCCCCAATGGGTTCAACTGGTTGGCAAGAACGACCACAGCAATGCCGACAATGGGGGTCATTTACTAAGGGCCCGATTCGCGTTTTCCCGACGTGTTACCCTAATATTTCCGATTTGCGCCGATTGTACCTGAATTGCCCCGGGATTTTGGCGCACGCGATTGGATTGTGGCGCATCGGCACCGGCATGCGCGCGACGGAAATCGGGGGGCGCGGCCGAGCAAAAACCCGACGGATTCGGAAAAAACACCGCATTTAAAAAAAAATTGTGTCGCGAAAATTTCACTCACCTTCATCTAGGATAGGCCGGTGTATTTCGAGGCATTCCAGCGGACTTCAGCGCAGCAGCGCCACCTGGTGGACGGCGGAGGAACTACCATCATAAATCCCGGCCGGACCCGAATCCAGCGCAGAGAACGCGTCGCTGGATCGCGAATGTGCCGGGTAAGTAAATCTGCCCCAATGACTCAGAATATGGACAACAACATAGATTATGTACAGAACAAATACAGAAAAAGGGTCAAATCTTCTCGATAAAAGGACCATAATGAGGAGAAAAAGGAGAATAAGAACAGATGAGCAAATGAGATGAAGAATGTTAGAGGTAAGGAAAGAGTGGAGAAAGGGCACAGAGGGGGGGGGGTGATATACTCTATGTAGTAAATATAGTTGAGATAAATGGTGGGCTTAACACAGGGACAATGGAGGAAAGCTTCAGACCGTTGTTAGTCCATTAAGGGCCCTAAATCTTCCTCCCTCTTAACAAGGGCAGTCAAAGTGTATTTCGCATGTTGGGAGTCTAGGAGCACATTATAAACCTTAGATATGTATCCCTTCATAGAGTCATTGAATATGAGATCATTTATCAGCTCATAGGTAGCAACAGTCAAAGCCCCGGCCCTATTCTGAATCTCCAGGGCATGTCTTAACTGCAAATATTGATAGAAACAATCATGTATGAAATGGAAATCTTCTCTTAGTTGCTAAAAGTTTTTAAGGGTTCGGTCACTAACGACGTTCTAATTTTTTTAATCTTTTTGAATAAAATGGATTTTTAATTCGCTACAATTTATTTCTACAGGACCTGGATTCCAATTTTCTTCTTACCTTGATGACTGCTGGTTCTCCAATCCAGACATCCATGTTGCCCTTGTGTAAACAATATCCTATTTGGTAGGTGAGCTGAACCCTACACTTGTTTTTTGTGATCTTAGGTTTTTCGCAGTTGTGAAATGAAATGGTTATTAATAGAGATGAGCGAGCACTAAAATGCTCGGGTACTCGTTATTCGAGACTGCGCAAGAAGCGCTGAAATAATATCGGTAAATGATAAAAGTTTGCCAGTATTTTTTGTGGATTACACAGCAGGGTGGCGACAAAGTTAACAAGTTTGTTGTGGAAGCCATGAAAACAACCCAAAATTCTGCCTGACACAGCTCGTTTGATAAGGGGACCATGTATGCTTACAGTTCATGCCAGTAGCTGCACTGGCTGCCAGTCTCCTTTCGAATAGTTTAAAATAATAACCCTCATCCATAAAGCTCTGTATAATGCTGCACCCCCCCTACCTCTCCTCTCTTATCTCAGTCTATCGCCCAACCCGTGCTCTTAGATCCGCCAGTGATCTTAGATTAACCTCTACCCTAGTGCGGACCTCCCACTCGCGTCTCCAAGACTTCTCTAGAGCTGCACCAATTCTATGGAATGCTCTGCCCTGGACTATCAGACTAATACCTAACCTCCAAAGTTTCAAACGTGCTCTTAAAACCCATTCCCTCGTCCTCTACCCCTAGCCCTCGGGTTAAACATTTTTAAAATGAGAGTTATAGCTTTAATTTTTTTTTAACTTTTTTTTGTGTTTTTGAGTTTTTAAAACCAAACAATGCTATCCTATTGCTCGAACGAGCATCAAGCTCGGACGAGCATGTTCGCTCATCTCTAGTTATTTACTCACCTGTAGTATATAGACTTAATAATTAATACTTACCTTTCAGAAGCTTACGGCAAGTCCTTTTCTTACTTCCGGCAGGTCTGTGCTTGCTGCCGCTGCTGAACGTAAGAGGAGGGGGAATTGGATAAATGTGGGGAGGGGGGGCGTGGTATAGATGCATACTAATCCATCCTCAGCCCTAGAACATTTGTTGAGACTGCTAAATGCTTTTGGGGAAGTCTCCTAATATAAGCTGAACTCTTCCAAAACACAGATTCTACCCCCTTTTATCTCCTCCACAGAGCTAGCCTCACTAAAGCGTGAATTTGACCTTGACTGGCAGACATCCACTATAAGAATAACAAATGCCAACTTTCAATATTAGCTAAGTCTTCAGTCATTGACCTCCCATGATGAGCGTATACCTTCTCCTACCTGACCAAACAGAATACAAAGTACACAGTGTTTTAAAAGCAATAAATCTTTATTGTACTATTTAAAATGCACAAAGCATCTCAAGATTCCAGATCAAGCCAATTCAGGCAGATGCATTAAAAACATGGGCAGAGATATAGGCACAGTTGCACCCACACTCATATGAGCAACTATAATCCCCTCCTAATTCTCACCAGTTACAGTAACATGCCCCAACACATGTTCCTCAAGGGGAAGCATTCTGTGAAATGTGCGTTGGGGCGCCAGGCGGTGCGGTCATCTAAACATGGCTAAGGATGTTACCCTCATACTAGGCATAAAACCTGCTGTCTTGGACTGAGATGTTTTTTGTAACTGGTGAGAATTAAGAGGGGATTATAGTGGCACATATGAGTTGGGGCAACTGTGCCTGTATCTCTGTTTCTGTCAATTTTTGCGATGCATCTGCCTGAATTGGCTTAGAAACAATCCCTGAGCGCACCCTTTTCTGAGGTTGTCGATATTATGAATACCACGTATGCATATGAACTTACCCCGTCCCTCAACTCTCAATCTGCCAACCTATTCTAGAAAAAATGAGCTGTATGGTCCGGCTCCTCCTACTTTAAATACTAAGCCCAATGAGTCACTTGTTTCTAGACTAATGTTCCCTAGACTATGTCACTGTGTGCAGAGTGCAGTTATCCTATATGTTTTCTCATACTATATGATCTCTGATATTTTCTGAACTTTTTGTTCTTTGATTCCTCCTTACTGTTTAGAATAATTTGTACTTATGGCTTATGCTGGGCATACCACCCTGGAAAAACTGTACACCCTGAGTTCCTAAACGTAAAGGAGCTTTAGATATAACCACTGCACTCTCCATTGGGTATGAATAAACATATGTATTGTGATCGAGTGCAGTGTCTAAACTCTGCCTACCCTTTGTCAAATTATTTTAAAAACCAATAAAAATGTTGAAAGAAATCGCATAAATGTGCAATCTGAAATGGTCTTTATTGTTTCTGTCTAAACAGGACAAGAGTCAGAATTCAGGAATGGGTCAGAATTGGCAGCAATCAAGTGTGGTCAAGATGATGTCATTCAGCATTGGGGGTATGTTCAATAATCAGTAGAAGTGGTTAGACACAAGTTAAGTTCAGAGGGCAAAATTCCATACAGCGAGATTAGAACATTAGAAGTCTATGATCAAGCTATTTATATTCCCTGAGGAAAGTGGGAATCGGCTTGGGTAGATTTTACAAGTTTCGGCACTTTATTGGCCTACAGAACCCTTATACAGAAACATGGATGTCGGTGAGTAGCCTTGGTTTCATTTAATCTTCAGTACCAGGTACCAAAAATGAATAATTCTAGACATTACTTCATTGGTTCCATCACCTGTTTTTTACATGGTCCCGGTTATTTCTCATGTTATCATCTTCTTTCTCATTATATAGGTCGCACAACAGATTCCTCATCTGAGAAAGACAAATACAGGCACTGGGAAAAGTTGGGCAGATTTGCACCATATAAAAATAGGATCTTATGTGGTATCCTCATAGTCTTCATGGTTTATATGATGGTTTATTTAATCTTCAAAAATTTCTGACAAGCTTTCACCATTTCATTGTTGCGTAGACTATAGATAAGGGGATTGATCATGGGCACCACTGTGACGTAGAACGCTGATAAGATCTGCTTCATGATCGCCGTGTGGTCAGAGAATGATGCCAGGTACGATATTGAACCTGAAGAGTAATAAATAGTCATGACGATGAGATGGGACGAGCAGGTGGAGAAGTTTTTCCTCCTTCCTTCCTTTGATTTTATGCGTAATATCACACGGACAATATTTCCATAAGACAACACATTGCAGATGATTGGGAACAGTCCAAAGACCACAAGCTCTGCATAGGCCAGGATATTGAATTCGTAGGAGGCTCCACAAGATGCAGAAGAAATTTTGAATACTTGCAACTCCACAAAAAGGCATATTGAGAAGAAAATATACAAATAGTAATGGATTCAGAAACGCAGCGATCCAGATAGTGACTATCATCAGGATACAGGTTTTCTTATTCAAGATTCGGTGGTAGCACAAAGGATGACAAATGGCGACGTACCGGTCAAATCCCATCACAAAGAGAAGCATCTCCTCGGCACTGGCACATAACATATAACAGTCCATTTGGGTGAAGCATTGGGGGACAGATAACAGGTCATCCCCAGATAGTAATATGTAGAGGAGATTAGGAATAACGACTGAGGTGTAGCAGATATCTATGGAGGACAAGTTACAGAAGAAGACATACATAGGAGAGTGTAGATGGACATCGAGACAGATCACCGCAATAACAACCAAATTCAGAATTATACCAATCACATAAATGATCAAAAATATCCCAATAATATAAAGCTTATTATTGTCTTATGAGGAGAACGGCAGAATGTGGAAATTGATTGATGTGTGGTTGGTCATGAGAACAAAATTCTACAAGAAAAACCGTTTCAGAAACTTTGAATGTTTGTTTGAAGATAAAGAAATCTGAAAATCTTCTGTGAATTTCTTTTTAAGTTCATATAAAAGTTCCATGTATGAGGCTCAACGTTAAATTGTCACAACCCTACGGGAAAAGAAAGTATAACAATTTTAACCAATTTCTGGATGCAAGCAGGGCAAAGTTTGTGACCTGTTTCAGCCAGATGGAAATATAGAGGCTGAGTGCTGCTCACCCCCCTTCCATAACTATAGAAAATGAGTCACATATTTAGGCAGGAATAGGACCTGCTCTATATCTTGTGGTCACTCTTCTTGGTCACTGAGCAATGAGACCTCATTGGAGGCCTTGAGGAACCTTTTTCCCATTATCTCACAGCCCTCAATTACAGCAAGTGGGCATGAGGCCTAAGACTCAGAATATTTACCAACTGATTATACTTCATGGTATTGGCAGCTGTCCCTTTCTGGACAAGGGACATCCCACTGAACAGACCATTATTTTAAAAGGTCAGTTTTTGGACCTAAACTAAACCAAGATGTAATCAAAATTCACCAACAATTTACCAAAACTACAATGTCTATATGTCTTATTTTTCCTTGCAACTCTCCTCCCAAACCAATTTTCTCATTTCGTCTCATGGATGTCATTACACAGAGAGGAACAGTCTGATAGCAGATTATTGGGGTGAGCACAGAGACAAGTGAGACAAGATGATCCACATTATCCAGAGAGCGTCATCTCTCACATCAGAGCTGGACACCTGGTTGGAGACAAGAAGCCCCATGGATGATGCAGACAAAGCTCCCTTCTATTTGATCTACTAGACAGACCTCCATAGACAGACAAAAAAGTCTTGATATGTTAAAGAGCCAAAGTACAAGAAAATTACATTGAAATAGTAAGAATTCCATGAAGATTGACTTACATTGGCAGCGTCAGTGTCATACCCCGGGCTGTGTATTGGGAAGGGCTTCACTAGTCGCTGCTTTTATAATATTTGGCCCTTATACAACTGGAGGAAAACATGTTCCCTGTGGTTCTAGATACAGTAATTACTCTAAACTAACTGTGACTTAAGTTTAACTTCAAACTTTTCTTTCCTAAAATAAAACTTTTATGTCTCAAGTCAAACTTTTCTCATTCTTCTTTAGTGGTGGATTATTTGAATAGGTTCTCCGTGCCTAGAGGTCCAGTTTAGGGCAAAATAATAATTCCAGATCTTCTAAAGTACATAAAGACAATGCTCAGTAATACTGATACGAAGTGTAAAAACAAGCAAAGAAGTAAAGGCAGAGTCTGACAGCAACTCTTAATTTTTAGCCCACCTAACATTCCCTACCTACGTGTGGACCTACCCTAGACTGTCAGCAAATCTAAAGTACTTTCCAAAAATGTTAGCAGACTCCAAGAAAGACTTTCCAAGCATTAGGAAGTGGGACCAGTCTCCTGACATACAGACCCAACAGAAAGCTAACTAGTAGTGGAGGAATGTGAATGGATGGAAGACATCTTTCTATTACAAATAGTGTAACCATCTGCATCCCATAGCTAAGTCAGCAGGAGACAGATGAGTATGATTGGATACAATAAAGACAGGCAGGAGTGAATAAAGGCAACATTCATACTAGTGCAAGACAGAATGCAAATCAGTACAAAATCATAGTCAGTAGTGCATTTTCTGTCATACTTTATGGACAGAGGATGGTGCAGAAGCTCAAACTGCAGATGTTACATTTACTTTTTGCTCCCCTTTCTTGATTTGTTCATATGAGCCAGTGATGCATAAACACATCACCAGTATAAATAGGGAATGGAAAGTTTTCTGATCCCTCTTACATGTTTTCTATCAAAGTTATTGGGGCAGATTTACTTACCCGGTCCATTCGCGATCCAGCGGTGCGTTCTCAGCGGTGGATTCGGGATTCATTAAGGCAGTTCCTCCGACGTCCACCCAGTGGCGCTGCTGCGCTGAAGAGCATCGGAACGCACTCAAGTTCACCGGCCTATTCCTAGTGAAGGTAAGTGCAAGCTCCGCGACTCTTTTCTTTTTTTAAATGCGGCGGTTTTTCAGAATCCGTCGGGTTTTTTTTCGGCCACGCCCCCATTTCCCGTCATGTGCATGCCAGCGCCAATGCGCCACAATCTGATTGCGTGCTACAAAATTCCGGGGTAATTCAGTGGAAATCGGCGCTAATCGGAAATATTCGGGTAACACGTCGGGAAAACGCGAATCGGGCCCTTAGTAAATGACCCCCATTATCTTAATTCCCCATCTATGTTACACATGGTCCATATGAATATTGGACCATAAGAGTTTGTACTATTGGCCCTGTGAAAACAATAAGTCATTCAATTATGGTGGTTGATGGCAACTTCCCATGTCAGTGTTGTAACCAGACAGTAATTAAAATCCTCAGCTTATATTTGGGAGGAATTATTTAAAAATGTTCCCTTTTTTACGTATTGGCAATATACTTTTTTGTTTAATTTAAAATATTGTTTTTCCATGTAATAAACTTAAACCTATGGTTATTAGGCTGTAAAACAACCTTTAAATAACTGTAATACAAATGTTTTTACTTTTTCTTAAATTAGTAATTTAAGCCTATTAATCTCAGGTTTTCTGCACCCAAGAAGAAGAGTAACTTAGAGGCTTCCGGATTTTGAGGAGGTTTCTGATTAAATTTCTGAATGGTTGCAATTTGCCATTAAAACTTTTTATGGCATTTTTTGATGAGCCATTAAATTTCTTGTAAATGGCTTCTGGGGGCTTGACCCAGTTTCAAAAATGTTATGCCCAATGTTCACATTTGCCATTTATTTTACATAATTACGACGAGTCATAGTGGGAAGTTTCTTGTGTGTAGGTTGGAATTGTCAGGATTGTTGCTAGCAAAATGGATAAATAAAATTAAAAAAGAAAACATTTTCTAGAAATTTGTATACAAAAAAATTACATCAAATTGAGATTTATATTTTTCTTTCAATTCAGATTAAAATCTTCTAAATTATTATCACAAAAATAATTAATTGTATCAGATCAAAATTTCCTTAATTAATTTAATGGTCAATAAGACATTTTTTTTATTTCAATTTAATTTTTGTTTATCTTCAATTTTCCATTGATTTTTTCTTTTGCTTTTTTAGAGAATTCCATAAAAAAATATAAAATCAAATTTTCATATGCCTTGCCCCTTTGTAAGGTCCAAATGAGAAAAACAAATACATTTAAAATATAAGCAAATTCTAGTTATGCTTTTTATGTCCCATGTTTTATGTGGGAATATAAAGGCTCATGGGTTATATTTTTAAAATGTTTTAATCAGATTTTTTATTCTAAATCATAAATGTGTAGAAATAAGAAATTATAAGAAATGCAAGGACCATTTGCGGGTTTTAAACATATTCAAGAAGTCAAAGTTCTACTAAGTTGCATTGGCAACTGCAGATTCCAAGTATCTAGTGTTGGGGTCTGCAAATGAATGAGAATAGAAATAATTTTCACCAAAACCTTTTAAAATATATTTTCCATTATGTAGTTCCCCACCGGCCAGAACCTCTTTTGTATTTTGATAGATCGGGCATTTTTGGACGCGGAGATACCTAACATGCTTGTGATTTTACTGTTTATTTATTTTTATGTCATTTCTAGGGAAAGGGGAGGGTGAATTTGATTTTTAATATATAATTATTATTTTACATTTTTAAAAACTTTTTTATACATTTTATTTACTATTTCTGAGACCCTCTATACTACTGTATTACAGTATACAGCGTTTTTACATAGGATTCACTACAATGAGCCGCATCGTTGGGGTTAATGCCTGCAAACAGTGCTAGCAAGGACTGTGGGTGTTAGCCATGGGTGTTTGCTACCAAATGCAGCAAACCCCATGTCTGTGTAAATAGGGCTCACCCTGTGAGCCCTCTTCCTACACCCTTCATAGCCCCCAGACGAAGGGTGATGATAAATAGAAGTTTATGAAAGCACAAACCGATATTACATCCATAATCAGAGTCAAGCTCTGCATAATCCGGATGTGAAAGTGGTAGAAAGAAGTACATATTGTAAAGTATGAATCAAATACCAAAACAAAGAAAAGTGTCCCCGTGAAGAAGTATATCTGGGTGATTCCTAGATAGTAGTAGTAGTTTTATTATAACGACTATACTGAAGAAGATGTCTATCATAGAGAGGTTATGGGAGAAGAGATACATAGAAGGGTGTAGATGTATATTTACACTAATCACTGCAATTACTACTAGAAACCTAAAGTTTCCACGTCATATTGATGATACAGAAAACTGAAAATCTCTGTCATTTCTAATTACACACAGACCCTATATCTTTCTATTGGTCTCGTTCATGGTGCAGTGATGTACCATGTTTCACTGCACTGTGAATGTGCTCAACATCTGAGCCTCAAATTATAGAACAGGTCCTATTCCGACCCATGTTCGATAAAACTACAGACACCTGTAAAGCATCTACAGAGCTTCACAAGAGGTCATGGTTTATATGGTTTAAAAAAGACACATGTCCATCAAGTTCAACCAAGGTAGTGGGCAGAGAGGTCCATCTGTAACTAGGTGCTGTCTGTAAGTCGGGTGTCCTTAAGTAAGTGGTGGTGCCAGAACATCTATAATCAAATATGAGCAGTACCAGGGTGCTGGATAAATATGTAGTCTGGAATGTTTCTTTGTTGGTTCTGGTTGAACAAATTGGACATCAGTTGGACATCAGGCATGGGTCAGGATGGGCAACAGGTAGGGGGGGGGTCAAGACAATCTAGGTCTGCAATGGGATAAGGCATTCAATATTGAGAAGTGGTGGTCGGGGACGCCCTAGGGCTACTTATGTTCCTCTAGGAGTGTAGGAAAAGATTGGGCTAGAATTTTTATGTTTACGCACCCTAAGGGCCTACAAAGCCCTTGTTGCTGATAGACGGATGTCGGAAAGTGGCCTTGGCTAAATTGAATCCCCATTTCCAGAAACCAAGACTAAAAAATTCAAGACATTTTCTTCCTTGTTCCCATCAGTGTCATATGTCACATATATGTTTGATATATTATAATCTTCTGTATCATAATCATGTTCTCAAAAAAACAGGAATAGGGTCACGTTTGCTAGTTTTGGACAATATATGTAACAAATAAAAAGAAAACCTGAAGAGAGATCTGTATTGTCAGCTTCATGATGTTTTATTTCATCTTTAATAATTTCTGACAAGCTTTTATCATGTCTTTGTTGCGTAGACTATAGATGAGAGGATTGATCATGGGCACCACTGTGACATAGAACGCGGATAAGATCTGCTTCATGATCGCCGTATGGTCAGAGAATGATGACATGTACGTTATTGAACCTGTGGAATAGTAAGTTGTCATGACGATGAGATGGGACGAGCAGGTGGCGAAGGTTTTCCTCCTTCCTTCTTTCGATTTAATACGTGAAATCACACGGAATATATTCACATAGGACAACACATTACAAAGGACTGGGAAAACTCCAAAGACCACGAGCTCTGCATAGAGCAGGATGTTAAACTCATAGGAGCCTCCGCAAGAGGCAATAATTATGTCCATGATATCGCAAAAGAAATTTTGAATACTTGCAGATTCACAGAATGGCATATTGAGGAGGAAATATAAAAATAGTAATGGATTCAGAAAGGCAACGATCCAGATGGCGGCCATTATCAGGATACAGGATTTCTTGTTCAAGATTCGGTGGTAGGACAAAGGATGACAAATGGCGACGTACCGGTCAAATCCCATCACAAAGAGAAGCGTTTCTTCTGCACCGGCACATAACATGAAACAGTATATTTGGGTGAAGCACTGGGTGACAGATAACAGGTCATCCCCAGATAGTAATATGTAGAGGAGCTTAGGAATAACGACTGTGGTGTAGCAGATATCTATGGAGGACAAGTTACAGAAGAAGACATACATAGGAGAGTGTAGATGGACATCGAGACAGATCACAGCAATAACAACCAAATTCAGCATTATACCAATGACATAAATGATTAAAAATATCCCCAAAATGAGCAACTTATTATTGGCTTCTGAGGAGAACGGGAGAATGTGAAATATGACTGTTGTGTCGTTGTTCATGAGAAAAACAAGGAAATACTGGATCTGCAGTGATTTTCAAAAAAACTCCATATCAGCTTCATGCACAAGACTCAGTATAATAGTTTCTTGGCCTAGTTTAACCCATAATTCAACATCATTCTAAAGAACAAGAGAACACAAAAAAGTGGAATTAGATTAAGTGTTAAATGCTTTTTGATTCCCACTATATATTTAGGGCTGGTGGTCTGGGTCCCTATAACCTGCACTGTTGTGTATTTATGGCACAGGCTGCTGTGCAATCAGGCACCTGAACATCGGGCCCCTCACTGTAGGCAACTGCAGGGGACCCTGTCTAGAAGACAGAAGAAGTACTTATCACTTCTGCCTACTCAGATTCTTCATACACAGGGCACAGCCAGATACTGTGTAGAGAATAAAGGCAGCAGCAGTTTCACTACCGATAGTAAACCTTCCATAATGTGATGGTGTAAGGCGATTCCGGTGTAAGGAGGCTACTGATTGGTCTGTCTAGATGAAGCCAACACCGTGATAGCTTTTGTAGAAGTTTAGTATTCACCTGCAACATGCACAGCCACCCCCGTAACAGTGGAATGTAAAGTATAAAAATCTAACTTTAAAAAATAATGGGGCACATTTACTAACCCGATCCTGTCACGATCCCCGATCCGGACGGTCCGCCGAAGATGAAGTCCGGCGCGATTCACCAAGATTGTGCGCCCGAGATCCTGCATGTGTCGCTTCCCCTGCTGAGTTCCACCGGAGTTCACCTCATTCTTCCCGGTGCTTGTAAGTGCGTGTCTTGTGACACAATTTACAATGTTAAATCCTGCGCGTTGTCCGAATCCGTTGGATCCTCCGGTTTGTGTCACGTGAAAAAACCGATCGCGTGCGCCAAAACCCCCTGTTAAATGCGTTGCTAATCAGAAATCGCTGGGAAACCTGACGAAAATGCGCTCCGCAGACCCTTAGTAAATGAGCCCCAATGTCTATTCTAAACTTTTGATGGACAGAAATGAAAAATAAAGGTTAAAAAACCTAAATAAATAAAAAAAATACATCAAACCGTATAGCCCAAAAATGCATTTGCCCCCTTCCCAGTCATTAATGTTTCCCTGTAAAACACCCGGTAACCCTAAAACCCTTAATCATTTGATATATAAAAATGTGCGGCAAAAAGTAACAAACTAAATATAAATTTTGGTTTCAATGTAGAGCAATATCACATTATGGGGGTCATTTACTAAGGGCCCGATTCGCGTTTTCCCGACGTGTTACCCAAATATTTCCGATTTGCGCCGATTGTACCTGAATTGCCCCGGAATTGCGACGGAAATCGGGGGGCGTGGCCGAACGAAAACCCGACGTATTCGGAAAAACCGCTGCATTTAAAAACCGAAAAAGTGTCGCTTGGGGAGCGCTTACCTTCACCTGGTCCGAGGTGGTGCATTCCGGCGCGATGAGATGACATTCAGCGCAGCAGCGCCACCTGGTGGACGGCGGAAGAACTACATTCATAAATCCCGGCCGGACCCGAATCCAGAGCAGAGAACGTGCCGCTGGATCGCGACTGGACCGGGTAAGTAAATGTGCCCCTATGTCTTTTACTCACTGTTTCCCGCTCCTTTTTTTTAGAACTAGGATAAGTAAATAAATCACATTTTAACAAGAATTTGAGTGCCAAAGGAAATGAAAGAAAATAAATGCTATATTACAGTCGGACCAAAATAGCTAAAATGTAGAATTTGTATTTTTCTAAAAAAAAGAAATAAAAATTTAAAAAAACACAGCAATGAGTTCAAACCCTTAAAAGAATATGTGCAAAAATCGTATGTGTTGTGTCTGGTCCTAAAGATGGAAATTACACTGGTCCTGAATCAGATGAACACTGTTCACACCATAGGTCCTAGAAGATTTTTATGGAATATTTTCATGGAGACCATACTCTGTAGGCTGACTTCTTTTCATTTAGAACATTTTCACCTTCTCATGACAATACATCATCTTGGAAGCTTTATCTATCTTTACCAGTCCTTGATTAGACCTCGATCCTTTGCCGATCATCCAGGACTCCCTACTAAATAAAACTTTATATGCATAAATCTTTCTAATCATTTCTGTTTATGGATTTACATACACAAAGACGATGAGTCTAGTAGAAGCCTTTGGGCCAAACACGAGAGAGACCAGACCTTCATGGTCCAGGGAGCGTCATCTCTCACTGGACAGTAAGTCACCTCATGATCCAGCTCGAAGAGAAGACGCTCCATGGATGATGCAGACAGCACTCCCTATCTGATATAATAGACAGACCCCCTTATCCATGTACAGAGCTGAGTAGTGAGAGATCAGAGCAGGGGAAGGAAAATAAGAAGAAAAATGTGTTGATTTTAATTCTAAGAATATATTAACATTCGGAATCCTGAGATACAAGAATCAATAAAGCTATGAAGATGAGCTTACACTAGCAGTGAGTCCGTGTCATGCCCCATGCTGTGTGTTACAAAGGGCTTCTATAGTCTCTACTTATATAGGATTTCTCTCTTGTACATCAGGGTAAAATAAATAAATAAATAAATATTTCACGTCTCCGGGACATTTCCCTGTGGTTGTGATTAAAATAATTACACTAAAATAACAATGAATTTTTATATCTTGGCTTGGACTTTTCATATTCTTGTGTAATGACTATATGAACATATATTTGGTGGGTCAAGAACAGTTTAGAGCAGTGGTTCTCAACCTTTCTAATGCTGTGACCCCGCAATACAGTTCCTCATGCTGCGGTGACCCCAAACCATGCAACTCGCAGTAAAAACACAGTAAAATTTCGGCTCCGATGGCTTTAGGCGACCCCCCCGTTTTGGTCGTTCGACCCCCGCTGGGGTCCCGACCCACAGGTTGAGAACCACTGGTTTAGAGGGAAGGGTGATCATTTGAGATCTTACAGATGGTATCTTATTCTTTTGGTGGAAATCTTCCGGTCATGCATGGACACATCTTCTGCATATATAAGCAATGGAAACCTTCATGATTCCTCTTATATGTCGTCTGAATGTGACACATGATCCATAATAGAGATGAGCGAGCACTAAAATGCTCGGGTACTCGTTATTCGAGACGAACTTTTCCCGATCAATACTCAGGTAGGCTGTGGCGTTGCAACGATGCTCAATTGGTACCAAGGGGCCCAAAGAGTTCCAAGAAAATATTCCCCACACCATGACACCACCAGCCTGAACCGTTGATACAAGGCAAGATGGATCCATGCTTTCATGTTGTTGACGCCAAATTCTGATCCTACCATCTGAATGTCGCAGCAGAAATCGAGACTCATCAGACCAGGCAACATTTTAACAATCTTCTACTGTCCAATTTCGATGAGCTTGTGCAAATTATAGCCTCAGTTTTCTGTTCTTAGCTGAAAGGAGTGGCACCCGGTGTGGTCTTCTGCTGCTGTCGCCCATCTGCCTCAAAGTTCGATGTACTGTGCGTTCTGAGATGCTCTTCTGCCTACCTTGGTTGTAACGGGTGGCGATTTGAGTCACTGTTGCCTTTCTATCAGCTCAAACCAGTCTGCCCATTCTCCTCTGACCTCTGGCATCAACAAGGCATTTCCGCCCACAGAACTGCCGCTCACTGGATGTTTTTTCTTTTTCGGACCATTCTCTGTAAACCCTAGAGATGGTTGTGCGTGAAAATCCCAGTAGATCAGCAGTTTCTGAAATACTCAGACCAGCCCTTCTGGCACCAACAACCATGCCACGTTCAAAGGCACTCAAATCACCTTTCTTCCCCATACTGATGCTTGGTTTGAACTGCAGGAGATTGTCTTGACCATGTCTACATGCCTAAATGCACTGAGTTGCCGCCATGTGATTGGCTGATTAGAAATTAAGTGTTAACGAGCAGTTGGACAGGTGCACCTAATAAAGTGGCCAGTGAGTGTATATGCTCATGCACAAGGCTGTGAATGTTCGGAGCCCCCAGCATAAGCTGACTGCTCTAGATGCAGAGGGTAGAGTGGGTCCTATTCCTGCTCAGATTTGCATCCCTGTCAGTCATTTTCGATGGTCATTGGCGTGAACAGAGTTTGTGTGCAGGTAGCTTAAAGGGGTTTTCCCACGAATAGGGCCTAACCTGGTGATCAGTTATGAGACCCCCACAAATCACAAAAACGAGGGGTCCGTTGAACCCCTCATTGAACCCCTCATCTCTCCATTAGAGTAGTAGAGCAGATGGCCGCGCATGACCGTTCTGCTCCATACATCTCTATGGAGCTGATGGAGATCGCTGAACATGGCGCTTAACAATTTCCGTTGGCTCCATTGAGATGTATTGAGCAGAACGGTCACGCACGGCAGTCTGCTTCATTACTCTCATGGAGCAATAAGGGGTCCGACGGAGGTAAGTGGGACCCCACCGGACCCCTTGTTTTCATGATCTGTGAGGGTCTCATCAATGAGACCCCCACCGATCAGCAAGGTAGGCCCTATCATGGAGAGCTGGTCCACAGGAAGGTTACTTGCTAAAGCAGTCAGACCATGAGGTTTGTTTCTCTCCTCACTGCTCTCTGCAGACCTAAGACCAACGACCATGTGCTCCCGCCCACTAGAGGTTTATATACTGGTCAGATGGTAGCACTTCTCCAGTCAGCTTCCAGCTTGCTTCACAAGAACATCATTGGACAGTAACATCTCACAGTGTTAACTCTTGCCTTACTAGGCAGTGGCTATAACTGCAATCACTAAGTTCTCCTAGCAGTAGCTTCTGAATGAGTTGTGCAGGCTCACCAGATAGATCCTGGCAAGGAGCGGGACCATCCACAAAAACAACAACCTTGCCTATGTGTTGGCAGGGGTGTTGCATACCCTCTTGGTAATTGAGCGAGCCGCCCATGGCTTGGCTATGGACCGGTTGGGAATGTAGGCTACATCTCTCCAGCAGCATATAGCTTTCAGACACACTCTACACAGTGGTCCACACAGTCTGCAACCTGTAGGGGTGCAAAAAAAAGTACACTTTGGGTGAAGTGCTGGGCTATGTGTAGAGATGAGCGAGCACTAAAATGCTCGGGTACTCGTTATTCGAGACGAACTTTTCCTGATGCTCGAGTGCTCGTCTCGAATAACGAGCCGCATTGAAGTCAATGGGAGACTCGAGCATTTTTCAAGGGGACCAAGGCTCTGCACAGGGAAGCTTGGCCAAACACCTGGGAACCTCAGAAAAGGATGGAAACACCACGGAAATGGAAAGGAAACAGCAGGGGCAGCATGCATGGATGCCTCTGAGGCTGCTTAATCGCACCATTATGCCAAAATTATGGGCAACAGCATGGCCATGACAGAGTGACAGAATGAAGCTAGATAGCATGTAAAACATCCAATAATTGACCCTGACACTATAGGGGACGGCATGCAGAGGCAGCGGCAGCAGCGGCAGGCTAGAGAGTGGCATGGCGACATACCCTAAATGGACTCAGGCTTCAAACCAATGGGTGGCAGAGAGGAACCAAAGGAGGTGAGCAAGAAGCGCTCAAATAATATCGGTACATGATAAAAGTTTGCCAGTATATTTTGTGGATTACACAGCAGGGTGGCGACAAAGTTAACAAGTTTGATGTGGAATGCCCTGTAATAGCTCTTGGGCGGTGTGCCTTTTATCGCCTAGGCTCAGCAGTCTGAGCACCGCCTGCTGTCGCTTAGCGACGGCACTGCTGCTGTGCCTAGAGCTACCGACTGATGGCGCCATGGCCACGGATGGTAATTCGGAGGAGGAGGAGGTATACTAGGCCTTTGAGACCTGGACCGAGGTAGACTGTCCATTTCCTCCTCCTCCAACTCCTCTTCTTCTGCCCATACACACTGAACAGTGAAGGACTCAACAATGGTCCCCTCTTGTGTCTCGCCAATCCACTCCTCATTGTAGACTTGAGGAAGCTGACTGACCTGACTACCACTTCTGGTGGAAGTTGACATCTGGCAGTCTACAATCGCTCTGCGCTGCTGGTAAACTCTGGATAACATGGTTAATGTTGAATTCCACCTCGTGGGCACGTCGCACAACAGTCGGTGAGCGGGCAGTTGGAGGCGGCGCTGCGCTGCCCTGAGAGTGGCAGCATCTGTGCTGGACTTCCTGAAATGCGCACAGATGCGGCGCACCTTCGTGAGCAAATCTGACAGATTGGGGTATGTCTTGAGGAAACGCTGAACTATCGAGGAAGCTGACTGACCTGACTACCAGTTCTGGTGGAAGTTGACATCTGGCAGTCTACAATCGCTCTGCGCTGCTGGTAAACTCTGGATAACATGGTTAATGTTGAATTCCACCTCGTGGGCACGTCGCACAACAGTCGGTGAGCGGGCAGTTGGAGGCGGCGCTGCGCTGCCCTGAGAGTGGCAGCATCTGTGCTGGACTTCCTGAAATGCGCACAGATGCGGCGCACCTTCGTGAGCAAATCAGACAGATTGGGGTATGTCTTGAGGAAACGCTGAACTATCAGATTTAA